>CM039723.1:70631387-71106094 GCA_022539455.1 Dendrobium nobile
ACCTTATCTTAAATTCAAAATTTTGAGGTTATATCTTTTATCTTCCTAACTACTTTGAACTTCATAAGATAATTCTTGTTGAACCCGATTCGACCATAAAATTCATACATTAGGCTATGCTAAATTTATTTATTTTTCTTGAATTCCATTTGTTAAACTAAATTTAGGAATCCTAACTAGCTTTTTAATTTACATGCCTACACTACATGAAAAAAGTCATTTTCCGGCGGCCATTTCCACCGGAAAAATGGCCGAAATCTATCGGAAATTAGTATTTCTGATAGAAAACTTTTTGACGGTAAAACACGCGTAGGAAAAAACCTTCCGACGCAAAATTATCGACCAGAAATATTTCCGGCGAATTTCCGGCAGAAAATCGGTCTGGAAAATATTTCTGGGGGATTATTTTTGCACCGGAACATTAAAATTTTTTTAAAACCTGTCCCGATCACCATATTAATCTTAATATTTTTGCACAGTTAAGCTAGCAATTTCCTAGGAATCTTTATAACTATTTTGATATTCATAAGTTAGGTTCTAACAAATTATAGTGAACCTTAAAATTCATTGAATAAATTTAACAAAATCTTAATTGATCTTGAATGCCATAGACTAGACCTTAAAAATTTTCATATTTGATCAATGTTAATATGTAAAATATAATTTTATAAAGTCTACCATATTATTATGGGCCCAGATTTTATTGACTTGTCTTTTGGAATAGTATGACTCTCAACCTTAGTAGACTAGATTCTTGAACCTTAAAGCTTTAATGGCCCTATCTTTCTAAACTAATTGGTTGCACCATATAAAATTCCCCAGGCCACCATGAAATATATACACTAGCTTTATTAATCATAATTAACCTTAAATTTTACAGGTTAGACTAAACTAAATCTTAGCAAGTCTTAAAAATCATGAAATCAACTTGATCCTCTTAATCACAGTCTTTCTTCAAATCTATATGCTAATTTGAACATAAATTTTAGACTATGTTTAAATCAATAGGTCAGACCTAAATAACCCTACTCATTCTTAAAGCCATGGAGTTAAATTAGCCTACATTATCATTAGTATGTACTCAAAGTCATAGACTAGACTTAAATCTCTTAAACCTTAGTTCTATCTTCAAAGTCATATACTTGACTTGGGACATAAATAATCCTTATCAGCCCTGGAATTCATAGGTTATAGTAGATAAAATATCAATCTATCTTGAAAGTATTAGGTTAAATTGAAAAAAAAACTACATTATATCTAGGACAATCAAAATGGGGTCACGGGTTGGGTTCGGATCCAACGTGGAACTCACCCGGCAATATTCGACCCGACCCATTTTTGAAAACAGGGCAGTTTCCCGAACTCAAACCCGACGCGCTTTTGGTTCGGCTCAACCCGACCCGACTTGTAAGTCAGCCACCACCCTTAGTTCGCACGCTTATTCAACCAAATCCCGTCAGACGCTCGGACCCGTAAAGAAGTGACAGTAGCAGCAGCCAGGGCCGTTGGCAGCTGCAGTGAAAGGAGGTGTTAGCAATAAGGTGGCTATAGCGGCAAGGCAACGGCAGCGATGCAGGCCGTGCGGTAGTGGAAGTGAATCGATCAGTCAATTCAACGCGGACTGACCAACTAATGCAGTCACGCAGTGACGCGATGCGGCATGGACTGACCGATTAAGTAGCATTGGAGTAGATCTTAATACTGCAACAAGTGGATATCACCACTTTCTTCGATTTCAGAAGGCTACCCAAAATGAAATTTTATGTCTAAATAGCTATGCCTAAAATTGACCTAGTATGAATAACTTAGATATTTTATAACGGTAATAAAAAAAATTAAAAGTCATCGAACTAAGCGAGAGAATATCTCTCATCGAATACTATCTATAACTATGATTATAATTAAACATAAAGGATATCTTAGGATGACCTAAAAACAATGAAGTCTAATGAAAGCATGTAAATTCAAATAATTTATGTCAATATCATAATAATCATAAACAAAGTTTAAATATGCATATCATTTTTTAAAACAAAAGGGCAGCTGAATTGTGCATAGTAATTTAACCAATAATTGTGCTGTCACGTGGGCCTGTTTAAGATCGCCATCAAGAAGATGGGCCCGTTTGAGATCAAAACAAGAAGAAGGGCCCATAAATGGCAGCTGCGTTCTGCCAGTGACAACGTGAAGTGACTGCTCTTAGCAGCGTAGTCAAGCCCATAATCCTCCTTTCACATTTGCTGATGTGGACAGGTTGCCAACTACTAGCTGTTGCTCCCAAATTCAATCGCTAATAAGGAACTTTTATTTAGTCCGGACACCTGACGTAGCTTTACGTTCGGACGCCAATGAAATAGTGTCATGTTTTCTTACTTTTTATCTCGCGGCCCGACAACCCGACCCGAAACGAACCCGGTATTGCTCGGTATTGCTTGATATTGCTCGGTATTGATCGGTATTGCTAGGTATTGGTCGATTTTGCTCGGCTATAACGAGAAACATCATTCTGTGAAGACCAATACCTAGCAATACCGAGCAATACCGAGTTTTCTAGGTATTGTTCGGTATTGCTCGGTATTGACCTTGATAGAGCGGTATTTCTCGTTATTGCCAAGAAATATCTAGCAATACCGAGCAATACTCGAACATAGCAATCCATGGTTCCGGTCCGGGTTGGGTCATCGGGCCGTGCGATAAAGAGTAAGAACACGTGACGACATATTATTAGTATCCGAACGTAGAGCTACGTTAGGTCACCTGACCTAATAATTGTTCAGTAATAAGGGCACATGATTTGATGGCTTCAAGATTGAGATCTAGACTTTCTTCATGTAAGTGGTAGCTCAAAAGTGTTACTCATGAAATTCTAATATTTTTAATTAAATTTATCTAATGTTTTAAGAAAAAAATATTAATCTGAAAATTAAAATTTGTATCAATCACTCGATAATTGAATTAACTCAAATCTTAGATCACAAAGCAAGCAAATCAGCTAAGTAAAAAACATCATCATATCACTTGAATGAGCACAATTAAAATCGAGAAAATCGTCTATATACATCTATAGTTTATATTCAATATTAAATAATAATAAACTTATGCTTCATTTGAGACAGCTTTCTTACTGTTTTTTTTAAAGCAGTTTTTTAGTATAAAAAATTTTTAGTTCAAGAAATTTTGTACTATAAAATTTTTTTAAAAGCAGTAAAAATACAGTCACAAACGAAGCCTTAATCAACAATACCCAATCGATCGATAATAGAAGCTATACTTGTCTATAGAGCACTTAGTTAAGTCTGACTAATAGCCACGTCACTTCTTGGCCTCCTCATAATATCATCCATTGTAGTTGCCAAAAGAGAATTTTGACTTCATGACATCCTTAAGGTTGTTTGTAGCAAATATTTGATTATTCTTGAAGTGGTTCATATATTGCATAACTCATCGCATAACATTGACCTTTCCACTACCGATAGAAGTATTATTTGAAGAAATGGAGAAAGGTTTTAACTTAAAATTTTGGAAGTCAAAGCTTCAAGAGTTCGTATGATTGTAAAAAAATTTATTGGTAAAACCTCAGTATTATAAATAGTTACATAAGAGTTTTATTAAATCTATTAGGAGAGAAAGCCACCCTTAACCACTCCCTTATTTTGCTATAGCTTCTAGCTATAAGTAAGCTTCAATTGTTAAGAATTTTATCAAATTTATTTTCTACAGCAGCTTTAAAAGTTATTGTCTCTCAAACAGTTTTACAAAATAATAAGCAAATTATCATAAAGGAAGTCTTATGTTTCATTTGGGACAGCTTTCTTCCTGCTTCTTAAAGCCATTTTTTAGTACAAAAATTAAATTTTTGGTAGTAAAAAGCTGCTTTAACATTTTTTTTTGTACTAAAAAATTGTTTTAAGAAGCAGGAAGAAAGCCGTCCTAAATGAAACTTTAGTCTCTTTGATTTGTATAAAGAAGCCTAAAATTAGAACTGTTATTTTTCTTTGGCTTTGCGTAGGGGTGTAAATATTTGACACGACTCAAAAACTCGACTCGAACCCGACCCAAAAATTTCGGGTTTGACCCGACCCGATTTCAAAATGGGTCGGGTTCGGATTGACCCGACGGGTGCCGGGTCAATCCGCAAATCGGTTTAAAATGAACTGCCGCACTGCCCGCGAAGCACCAGCGCTCGCCCGGGAGCACCAGTGCTAGCCCGGGCGCATGAGTGCACCGCGGCCCCCCGCTGCTGCCCACGCGCTCGCCAGCGCCCGCGCCTGCAGCTTGCTTGTGCTCGCCCGCGTACCCACTTGCGCTCGCCCACGCGCCCGCTCGCGCTCCCCCGTGCTCCCGCTCACGCTCGCCAGCGCGGCCACTCTCGCTCACGCGTTTCGGGTCAACCCTGCAACCAGCCGAGTTGGGTCTGTGTTCGGATATCCTACACGTTTACCTACCCAGGTCAAATTAGGGTCGACCCGTTTGAACCTGGGTCATTTCCGGGTTCAACCCGAACCTGATCCGTGACCCGAAATTGACACCCCTAGCTTTGAGGCATGTGATCATGCAAATTTTAGGGATGGCACAGACCAAGATATATATGATAATTACCTGAGATTTGAACCTTAACTGCCTAGAATGGTATGCTGAGTGTGCTACCATATTAAACAGAAAGCTAAAATTTTTTAATAAGAGCATCTGTTCTTTAGTGAAATTATTTATTATCCTTATTTAAATTATTTTCAGTGCTAATTTTTTATTTCCTTATCTAAAAAGCTGTTGATATTGCAATATAAAGAAGAAAGTGTAAATAGAATATTTTTAAATGTAATTTTTTTTTGTTTGCCATTCGTGATATACTTTTTATTTGTAATGTAAAAAATTAAATTATTGATTGGTAAGATTTCTGCATAATCGATTATTGTAATCCTAAATTTCAACAATAATTTTTTTTTTTCATATATTTATTTTAATCTTTTATTATTTATCAAAGAAATTTTAATATTTAATACCTTTTAAATTGAGAGCTAAATAGAAAAGATAAATAAATATATTCAATATGAATCAAGTACACCATATTATTTAAGAATAATTTCAAATATGACCCAATATTAAAAAAAACGAATTATCAAATTAACTAAAACAAATAATGAGCCCTCTTAAGCTCGGAGTCGGCTTTGAAAAACTCCAATTTTTTTTTTTTTGGTAAAAAAAAAAAACTTCTTATTTAAAAGAAAATTAGTTTATTCGTTATTATTATTATTTTTATCTACTTCAACCATTTTTTTCTTCCATCGTTATAAAATGCAGCATCACCAAAGAGCTCAGACGCCTTTATAAAGCTACACGTGCCGCGGTGGTTGCAGCCTTCACGCGCCTTCCCGAGGCAGCTCCTCTTCCCCACCCACAGCTCCACTTCTTGAAGAACTGCTCGGTACAAACCGAGATAAACACAAAATGGAGAAGAGGAATAGCCAAAGGTCGAATTCGCCACAGCCGTCGGTGCTCTGGTACGCATTGTTCCTTCTCATTGTCTGTGGCGATGAGCTGGCGGCAGCCGGCGGCCCGATTAAGACGGTGGTGATAGTGGTAATGGAGAACAGGTCATTCGACCACATGCTGGGTTGGATGAAGCGGCTTAACCCTGAGATCAACGGAGTGGACGGATCGGAGTGGAACCCTACGTCGACGTCGGACCCGAAGGCTGCTAGGGTTTACTTCAAGGACGGGGCGCAGTTCGTGGATCCGGACCCGGGCCACTCTTTCGAGGCGATCCGAGAGCAGGTGTTCGGCTCGAACGATACCTCGGCATCGCCGGCGCCGATGAATGGGTTCGTGCAGCAGGCGGCGTCAATGTCGGCGAACATGACGGAGGCTGTGATGAACGGGTTTCCGCCGGAGATGGTAGCGGTTTATCAGACACTGGTATCGGAGTTCACCGTTTTTGACAGGTGGTTTGCGTCTGTGCCGTCATCCACACAGCCCAACCGCCTCTATGTTCACTCGGCAACCTCACACGGTGCTACAAGTAATGATGCTGGGTAAGCCTAATTCAACCAATTTCGAGCCCCAAATTTCTAGTTAGGTTAGAAATTCCGATAAAGAAATTGACAAAAAAAAGATGCAGAATTTTTTATTGAATTGCTGAATTTTGTTTTTTTACGCGTGTTCTCGTTCCATCGATCAGGATACCGTTCTTGCGCCTTTTGTTTTTTTGATTTATGGGTCTCTTTCTGAATTGACGTAACAGTTATTAAAAAAACTGATGAGATTTTAATATCTGATATGTCATGTGAGATGCTTTAAGTAACATTAGAAGCTCGATAAGGCTAGGAGTAGGCGATTGATATTATTTATTTCCGGTTTAATAATTTGTTTAAGGTGGGCTCAGCGGTAAGCGATGAATTGGCGCTCGAGTTTCTTAACCTGCCAAAAAAAAAAAAAAAACCGGGCAAATAGGGTTTAGCTCCATAATTTCCTATAGAATTTTTTTTTCTAAGAAGACTTCATGAGCAATATTGCATAACTGACCAAAAAAAGAAACCGAATAATCAGCTTTACCAACCTTACCTATTTTATATTAATTCTGAAAAAGCAGAAGGCTATGTTTTTAGTAATCATTCAGCCATTTGTTTACCCTTTGTATCATTTTCTCTTAAAGTAATCTAGTGGCTGGCATGTTAGTAATTTTGATTAATTTTCGATTAAAAAAAGATGATGTGACTAGCGAAAAAATGATGGACGATCATTGTGGTACTCCCAAGAAATATTTAGATAAGGGAAATAATTTGCTCTGCAAATTTACTCGAGAAGAGTTTGTTAGATTATAAGAAATATCCTTGATGTTATTGGCAATTTTAGACATTTATAAGACAATGATTCTTATATTGGAAATTAATATTCTGCATAAATAATTATTTGTTTTCAGATAAGAAAACTAATTCCGATTTACTTTCAAATAAAAATGGTTAACGCAAATTCTTTGGTTCAGAATATGCTTAGCAATTTGCTTTTCATGGGCAGCTGTCCTGCATGAATGTTTCTTTTTTTATTTAAGTTTTGGCACTGACGTCAATAGGATTATCGGTAAACAAACAAGTTGAATTTGGTCCGGAATTTTAGGTAGTTTACTAGCAGTTGAATATGAAAACAAACGCTCTTCTTTATATATATATATATATATATATATATATATATATATATATATATATATATATATATATATATATTTATATATATATAGTATTTTATCATTGATGAGTCTTCAAAATCACATTAATCTAGCATTGACATATATTCTCAAAAATTATCTTGATCGAGCATGAATCTCGAGGCAAAATCGAAATGGAAACTTCAAAAATTAAATTTGGGAGTGCTTGAACTCCGATTTCAACGAGCTTATAGTCAAACTGAGCGTCTCGGAAATACGAACCCAACGACACCAAATTCAACTCAATTCGAGCCCAAATCAAGCACTCGAAGTGCTGTTGGAAAGCTCGTACCACAATTTGAGTTACCGAACGGTCTCCGATTTTAACAAGCTTATAGTCGAATCGAACGGCTCGACGAGACGAATCCAATGAGCCCAAGATCGCCGAATTCCGACATCAATAAGACCATCAAATATCTGACGAATGGTGCACGATCAAGGGATTCAATATCAGCCGTCCATTTGACCACTCCCTATTTGCCCATGATCTCACACCTATTTAAGAGCTATGCCACTCCAGAAAAATTATAAATAGACCCCTCATTTCTCATAAGAGGGACCCAAGCAAGAAGAAGAGAAGAAGAAGAGGAGAAGAAGAGAATAGAGAAGAGAAGGATAGGAGTGAATAACTCCTCCTCGACCACCGCCGGAGTTCTTCACGCCGCCTGAGTAACGCCGGAATTCGGCCGGACATCCGGGTGACGCCAAAATTCTTCCTAAGTAACATCAAAGTTCTGCTCGACGCCAGAATTCAGTCCAACTTTCAGACGATACCTGAATTCTGTCCAATCTCCTTAGTGACGCCGGAACTCTGCTAAACTTTGTAATTGAATCTCAATTTAGAAGAGATTCATTGTAATCTGATCGTCCTAACTTTGTGGATGAGTCAGCCTTTTTGTACTTCAGATAAATACTAGTGGAATTGTTTTCAACTGAGCGTGGCCCCGTGGTTTTTTCCCTTTCAGGTTTCCACGTAAAAATTCTGGTGTTATTTCTCCTCTGTTTGTGTGCTACATATCCGTATAATGCTGAGACTAAAATTTCTTAACTCTATCGCCGCGTATATTCTAGTCCGCAACAAGCATGAATCTCGAGGCATATCTTATATGACAACTTCCAACATTAAATTCAGGATAATCCAAACATCAATTTCAACAAATTTATAGTAAAATTGAATGTCCCAGTAAGACGAACCCAACAATGCTAAAATCGGTCCAATCTGAGCCTAAATGGATGCAAAATCTAGGGCTTAAATCATATTGGGAAACTTAGAGTATTAGTTGGATTACCAAATAATATCCAAATATAGCATGCTTATAGTTAAATCGAGCGGCTCAACAAGACAAATCCAATGAGCCTAAGATCACTCAATTTTGACATCATTAAGGCGCTTAAATACTGAACAAATGCTTCATAATCGAGGGAATCATTATTGGTTGTTCGATGGAGCAGTCCAAATTTATCCTGGATCTTCTTCATATTTGTTGACCTCTGTAACATAGCAAGAAATATAATAAAAAAATAAAAAAGAGAGGCTCTAATTATTGCCTCTGTCTAAATCCTGTGAATATCCTGCAGAAATCCTGTCGCTTATAGTGTCGTGTCCTATTGTCATGCGAACGTCACTGAATGCTGTTGCCCATGCCCCGTGTGCGCAATTTGTTCTCAAATCTCGCTTCTGCGATCAGTCTGCAGGATGTTAAAATGGAATTTTTATTAGGTCCGGACTCTGGAATTAGCTCTACGTCCGGAGTCCAATAAAATCCCGACACTTGTCCTGTACTTTTGGATATTAATTTTTTATTTGTTTTTTGTTTTTTTCTTGCTACCCTGACCCGACCCGACCCGACCCAAATATTCCTGTTCAATTGTTCAAATTTAGTTTTTTGAATTTGATGCTCTTTTTTTTTAAATAAAATACCACGAAACATTTATATTTTTTAGGATTTCTGTTTAAAAATATTTCTTAGCTGCTGAGAAAGAAGAAACGAGGAAAAGCCAGTGAAGATGACGACTGGTTTGGAGGAGGAGAAGCCGGTGAAGATGACGACTGGTTTGGAGGAGAAAATGCAAGTGAAAATGAAATGAAGATTGGTTTGGAGGTGGAGGAGCCGATGAAGATTTGTTTGGAGGAGGAGAAGCCCATGAAGATGAAGACTGGTTTGGAGAAAAAGTCAATGAAGAAACGAGAAATAATAATTTTGAAGTATTATTTGTATATTGATATGTTTTTTCTGTACAGTTAGGGGGAATATGAAGATGCTTTGTTGTATTGATGTTTTTTTCCATTGCAAATGACTGTTGAAAAAATAAAAAAAGCTCATTTTATGCGTTCATTTATGTGATGTTTTGTTTATTTTGAACTCATAGTACCAATGCTCAGTACTGCTCGAAACCACTCGGTACAAATGCTCAATACCGCTCGGTACTACTCGGTATTGCTCAGTACTGTTCAATACCGCTCAGTACCAATGCTCATACTGCTTGGTATCGCTCGGTACCAATGCTCATACTGCTTGGTATCGCTCGGTACCAATGCTCATACTGCTTGGTATCACTCGGTACAGCTCAGTATCGCTGGGTACTAATGCTCGGTACCAATGCTCTTATTGCTTGGTATCACTCGGTACCGCTCAGTGTTGCTCGGTACCAATGTTCGGTACAACTAGATACCGCTCAGTACCAATGCTCAGTACCACTCGGTACTACTCTGTATTTCTTAATCAGATTTCTTACAACTGAATCAATATGATTGTTTCTTACATCTGAATCAATAAGATGATAAACAGTGGTACTGAACATAATTTTTTCCATAATATCAATTCAATATTTGTACCGATGAACTCTCAGTATCAATGGTCGGTACTGATCGGTACAAATGCTCGATATCGCTCGGTACCAATGCTCGGAGCCGCTCGGTACTACTCGGCATGGCATGATATTTTTTAATAAATACTACTCGGTATTTCTAAATGAGTATATATTTCTTATTCAGATTTCTTACATCTAAATCAACATGATTGGTACATAGCATATAAACAAGCAGAGAAAGCTTTAAAGTTTTTGTAACACATATAAACACTGCGCTTTTACTACTGCAAATCACGTAGTACAAACGACTTACAAACTTTGAAAACAAACATTACTTCAAAACAACTCTTACAATAAAAATTTGTTCCGGGGGCAGCCCCGCAGAGGCTTGACCCCTCGAACCCCGCCAGGGGACGCTGCCTCCTTGGACCCCCGCCAGGGGGCGCTGCCCCCTCGGACCCCCACCAGGAGGCGCTGCCCCCTCGGACCCCCGCTCGTAGGCAATTGCAATTACCCATAATCATGTACAAAGAATGTAACCTAACCAGGAACTAAGGGATGGAGATTATGGTGAAAATAACCCGCTTACAATCAACAACCGTTAGCTGACATATAAGTGTACTACTATACTGATGAATACGCCAATCCGCTTGTGAACAGTGATGGCAGATAAACTGTGAATGAAGCAACTCGCCAGTGAACATACAAGGATATATTAGCAGCGAGTGTAACTCAACCAACTGTCAATAGTAGCATGTAGGAAAATGTATCGGCCTCCTACGAAAATTGGAAGACCGATGTGTAGTGAACATGGCAACTCGCTAACCAATGTGTATGAAGAGATTGGAGTGAGCACATCGATATCCTACGAACAGTATTAGAAGATTTGCAATGCATACAATGGTCCACATACGTCTATTGACCTTTGGATATATGTTGTTGACGTACAAACTACTTCAACAAACTTTGCATAAGGCAACACATCACCTACAAGAAAAAATAACGAGCTTGTGATAAATGCAAGACACTATGCAAAACAGCAATAAGTTCGTTAGTGCACGACAGCCTACCTGCTTAAAGAAGCTAACAACCCGCAACATGACGCCACACTACCGGATCCACAATACTCATACAAGCCAACAAAAGACATCTACAAGTTCCTAAACAGAGCATCGCGCACATTCAAATTAAAATAATTTTATCATAAAAAATTAGGACACACGTGTCCCAGACGTGTTCGACATGTGTCCCAGCCGTGTTCGAAACGTGTCACAGCCGTGTCGGGTTAAATTTAAACATTATTTTAATTGGACACGTGTCTGTCGTGTCCAACACGTGTCCCAGCCATGTCGGGCACGTGTCCGTGTCTGACACGTGTCCGACACTTCATTCTCTCTTCAAGAGGTGTGTCAGTGCATCATAGCTTATTAATGACTTGATCGCTCAAAGTCACAAACCACTCACTATATCTATTACTACTAAAATTAAACTCAATGTATTCGGTTTTAGATATGCTCAAACAAAAACCTTTAGAGTCTAAGGTTGACCTCCATAATTCGAGTTTACCTTCAACTGCATCTCTAGTTTTATCAACCAGAAGAATATCATTAGAAAAAAACATACACTAGACTACATCTTCTTGCAAATGTCTATCAAGAACATCCATGACTAAAGCAAAAAAGATAAGGGCTTAAGGCTAATCCTTGATGTAATCCAACTAAAATAGATACTTGGTCAAACCACCTTGTATTTGAACACAAATAATAGCTCTTGCATGCATCTTCCTAATGAATTGAATATAAGCATTATTAACACCTTTCTTTTCTAGAACTTTCCATAGCACTTCTCTTGGAACTTTTTATATGCATTCTCTAAATCAATAAATATCATATGTAGATCCTCCTTATTTTCTCTAAACTTCTCCATCAACCCTCTCAATAAATGAATACCTTCCATACATCTGATTTTTCTTGCATGCATCCCTAAAATTCTACGGACTGTCATCCTTGATTTTCTCAATCATAAAACTAGCATCATTTCATCATGCTATGTTACATATTTGAGCTCTTCACAATGCCAGGAGAAAGTTGGTTGACTAAGATTAACATTTTTTTGGTGTACTAGTTCACAAAATATTGGCAATATGCTTCTTATTGATAGTTTTTTCCCCTCGTATCAAATCTCAACAACCAACCTTCCTGTTTGCAATTCTTTGCAGTAAGCTAGCACTTGGTTTTCCTCAGAGAACAATGTTTGACAATATTGATGATGCCGGGTTGTCCTTCGGTATTTACTACCAAAATATCCCCGCCGTCCTCTTCTACCGGAATCTTCGCAAGTTGAAGTACGTCACGAAATTCCACTCATACGATGATGAATTCAAGGCTCATGCAAGCAGCGGCAAACTTCCAAATTACGCTGTAATCGAACAGCGATACATGGACTCCAAGACTAGACCAGCCACTGATGATCATCCTTCCCATGATGTTTACCAAGGCCAGATGTTTATCAAAGATATATACGAAGCTCTTCGTGCTAGTCCTCAATGGAATGAAACTCTCCTTATCATTACCTATGATGAGCATGGTGGGTACTTCGATCATGTTCCTACCCCTGTGAATGGTGTCCCGAATCCTGATGGAATGATTGGCCCAAGCCCTTCCAATTTCAATTTTGACCGTTTGGGAGTTAGGGTTCCCACCATCATGGTTTCTCCCTGGATTGAAAAGGGTACAGGTTAGTAGTTTTTTTAATAACAACAATTGTCATAAGAAGTTAGTAGTTTTTTTTTTCTTGATAATTTTCCTTGCAGTTGTTCATGGCCCCAATGGTTCACCCACGTCAACTTCTGAATATGAACATTCATCAATACCTGCAACAGTGAAGAAAATATTTGATCTTCCAGCTCCACACCTTACAAACAGAGACGCATGGGCAGGAACTTTTGAGAGCGTCGTGCAAACAAGAATGGAGCCTAGAACTGATTGTCCAAGTAAGTAGATCATGAAATCGTTACAGTTTCTGTGGTGCATTGTCATTTTAACTTTTCAGAAACGTAATGCATGACTTACCTGAATAATGGTTGAAGTTTTTAGGTTTGTTTCTTCTCGCTTTTCATCGTTTATGTGAATTCATGATTTTATTGTTGTACTAGAAAGCTGCTTTAAGAAGCAGAAAGATAGCTGTCCCAAACGAAGCCTAAATTTTATCCTAAAAAGCAAATGTGGCGAGGCTTATTACCTATTGGATACTAAGGGCTCGTTTGGTTCCCTATTTCTCCTCCGTTTTTCGTTTTGAAACGGAAAACTCAGTTGACACAGAACATGTTTGGATGTGAGGCATACTTTTTTAAAAACTCCATTTCTCTATTGTTTTGAGAAGCCTTATGTATTAGCTTCTCCATTTAAAAAACTCCATTTCTCAAATTGATATTTTTGAAACCGTAATGGCAAATAAACCAAACAAAGCCTAATTTGTGAGGTTAAAACTATACCATTTAACATCTCTATCTAATAAAGAAATTTTATTAGATGGAGGCGGAGGAAGGCCTGTAGGAGTTATTCTGTTGAGTTCGTAGCTTCACTGCAGCTGGGGATTTGATATTAAATTTCTTTCTACGAAATATCTTTTGATGTTAAATAATAAAACTGTATTAGGGAAAAAATGATTGAAATTTTCGCAATAGAAATATAATAAAATCTCTATCAGCAGATCCATTAATTGAGTGAACGAACGTACATAAAGGGGCTGTTTGGTAGAATCCGGGATTTGATTTAAGTAGGATTTCGTAAATCTTCTAAATCTGGAGGGGCCTAAATCCTGAAAAGTGTTTGGTAATATTCATGATGAATCCTATTAAATCCCGTGTGATTGTTTGGCTATAGAACGGATTTAACAAGCGGACTCTTCCTCTTGAGCGGGCCAAAACTAGGATTTCGGAAATCCAGGATTTAGCACGAAAAGGTAGAATTTTTATTCTACGGCGGCTTTCATTTGCGTGAGATTTGGTTTTGCATTTTAGGCTGTTTGGCTGGATTTAGCTGAAATCCGCCTCATATCCGGCCTAGATCCTGCTACCAAGCAATCCCAAAAAATTATGTATTTACGCATTGATATTCTTTGTTTGTTTTGTTTTTTTTTCACTCTCACAATTTGAATTAGATTTGACCTCTTTCTCAACCTGTTACTTCTCACCCAATTTGAAAGTGAATATGAAAATTGCGTTTTATCCTATTTTCACAATTTGAGCAGCCCAACTTCCAACCCCGTCAAAGATCCGGAAAACCGAAGCCAACGAGGATGCACAGCTGACCGAGTTCCAGCAGGAACTTGCACAACTTGCTTCAGTTCTCAACGGTGATCACTTACTGTCAAACTTCCAAAATGTCATAAAGAAAATGAATGTTAGACAAGGGCTGTCATATGTGGAGAACTCCATGAAACGTTTCCTTGAAGCTGCAATGGCTGCAAAGAGAATGGGCGTCGATGAAGAGCAGATTGTGAAGATGCGACCTTCGCTAACATCCAGAGCAATGTCATCTGCTGGCCATCCTTAAAATGATGCAGATTGTATAGAGCATATATCTCAGCTTTGTATCCTTATTATAACTTTATGCTTGCAAAGCATTGTAAATGCTTGTTCTTTGCACCCTCTTATCAATGGATAACTTTTATCTATCCATAGGCTATAGGGTCATTTTAATCTCAATAATCTAATGAGTTCAATTTAGGGCCTGTTTGAGATGAATGTAGTTTTCTAGCATTCAAGTTGTAAAGGTAAAGTAAATGTGCCCATTTTTTTATCGAAAATTGTTTTCACTGTAAACAAGCTCTCTTATTGCCGCCTAACCCTCTATAGGGGTTTTAATTCGGGTCAACGGGTTGGGTTCGGGTCGAACCCGGAACTGACTCAGCACTGTGCGGGTCAACCCGAACCCAAGGGCGAGAGAGAGGGGGGGGGGGGGGGGGGGGCACGTGCCCCCCCAAAAAATAAAAATAAAAATCTGCTTATAAGATAAGCTCTTCCTCTGCGAACTGATTGCCCGGAAGCTTCCCAAAAGAACAAAGGATAAAGGTTCTAGGGATAATGTGAGCGCGAGCAAGAGAAAGAGAGAGGAATGATCTTGTAATAAGCAATTGGGAAGCAAAGACACGATACAGAGAGAGAACAAGAGGTAATTAAGCTGTACAGCTTTATGAGGATGAGGAGATGGGCATTAGGGGCCTGGCCATGAATTATCTGGCTAGGCTGATGGAGCATGTCCTTTTCATCTTTTTTTTTTAATTTTTTTATTTTGTAATAGATGTGTCAAAGAAATGTGATTTTGGCTTAGAACTAAGGTAATAAATTGAAGATTGCTGTGAAGAAAATTCTTTTTCTTTGAGAGCAAGGAAAACAGATTCTGATGGAAGCAAAAAAATATGACATAGACAATTAAAAAAAATTATGTTCTCTAAATAGGAGCAGATCACTTGAGAATTATATTTAGTATTATAAATTGTAAGTTATTTACTATCTTATATTTAATATTTTACATTTTTGGATAATAATTGAAAAAAAAATTAAAACAGTCTATGTCGGTCTCAAGCCCGAACGAAAAAAGTTGAGAAAAATTTTTAATAAAATATTTTAGGCCCTCCCTCAATAAATTTTCTGGCTCCGCCACTGCCCGAACCCGACCCGTTTTTAAAAACGAGTCAGGTTTCCGTACTCGAACCCGACACGACACGAATGACCTGAAGTTGACATAAAATTGCTAGTTTTTGGGTCAAAATCGAGTCAGTCTTCGATTTTTGGGTCAAAATCGGGTCAAAAATGAGTCAATCTCGGGTTTCCGAGTCAAATAGGAGTTTTCGTGTCAATTTCGGATCATTTTCGGGTTGCTGGGTCAACACGAACCCGACCCGATTTTTAAAAACGGGTTGATTTGTTGAACCCGAACCCGACCGGGTTTTTAAAACGGGTTGACCCTAACCCGGATTTTTCCGGGTCGGGTTTGGGTCGTGTCAAAAAATTAACACTCCTAACCCTCTACCCCTCTTTGCTTGCCGCCGCCAACATTGCCGCCGCCAACATTGCCGCCTAATGGTGAGAACTTCTTAAGGAAACCACAAATAAGAACTTCTTCAAAACGCAAAGTGCTTTGGGTCCTTTGCTTTGATTAAGTAATGGAATGTTAGGGATCTTCTAATGTATTATAAATCCTTCAAAATTCATCTAGGTAGGCAGTCTCTTGCCCTTGAGGATTTATATGACCTTTAAAGAAATATTTCCAACTCCAACAAAGATGTAACACTAACTTTGAATACAAGTTTTTGATTGAATATACCATTCACATTTTAATGTTTAGGGAGGTTGTTACAATCACTAGCTTAGGTTTCGTTTGGGACGGCTTTCTTATTACTGTTTAAAGCAACTTTTTAGTACAAAAATTTTAATTTTTATACTAAAAAATTATTTAAGAAACAAAAAGAAAGCCGTCTCAAACGCAACATTAATTTAACATCTATAGATTAAAATATTTTTTCAAGTCCTTACTTCCCTAATTCCATCATACATGTGATCCGCATCCTCGCTCAATCTTCATAAATGATGAGGAAAATTCAATTAAGCATCAAGCTTTATTTTTTACGGTTCTTGAAATAAAATGTATATCTATGTTAAATTAGAGTAAAAATTATAAAGGATCATAGAAATATATAGATCAATATGTTGTTATTCCAACAACACCAATAATGATGCCTTAATAAAATTTTCTATGATAATAATGTAGTTTAGGAACAAGCATGACAAAGTATTCAATAATTTTTTTAGTAAAAAAAAAATACTCCATGAAGAATTCAAAATTTTTTTTTTTTTTTTTTTGTGAATGAACATCAATAGAATATCTAAGAAAATTCAACCAGTTTTGACAAATACATAAATCACAATAAACTCTTGATGCCTAGCCATGAGCAGGTTGAAGAGAGCTCTCACAGGCCTGGGAGTACCGAACCCACGTATGTGGCAAAATACGGGGATGACTTGTGGCTAGGGGTGAAAGGCCAACCAAGATCGAATATAGGTGATTTTCCGCGAAACCTATTTTAGTAGAGCGTATGATGTCGGTGGCCCGAGGTAGAGCACTCAATGGGCTAGGGTGGCCCCCATTTCGCTTTGCAATAAGCAATATGACATATTTGATAAAGTTGATGTTTGTGAAATTTTCACCCTACCAAACAATAATATTTCTATATAAAAAAATTGTAAGAATAGTCAAATACATATGCTAATTAAAAATCAGAATTATTTTTTTAACATCCATGAGTTTTTTGAATAAACCATTAGTGATCAAAACATTTCTAACGCTTTAATTAATGAGATGATTTTGATAGCCTAAGAAACTTTTTGATGCCACTTTGTTCTAAGATCTCCACTTAGGCTAAGGGTATAAACGAGTTGAGCCAAGGACGAGTTATTGTTGACTTGAGCTAATTGAGCTTGATTAATTAATTTAAATTCATGTTATAGCTTAATTTTATAAATTCAAATTGCTAAAGAGCTTAATTATTTGAAGAAGCATCTTCAGATAATCTGGACTTACAAGTTACTTGCATGTGCATGCACTACCGGGTACAAATGAGCCAAGCTGGCTCGAGTTTGACTCGTTAGCGAGCCCGCGATTTGAGCTTATCGAGTTTAGGGCTCGAGCTCGAGTATAATTTATAACTCGTTAGATTATCGGGCACGAGTTTGATCTAGATGATATTATTCTTGATTACTTGTCAATCGTCTTGAGTACGGAAGCAGGTGCCGGCTCGGACGTGGATGACGAAATTGTGTAGGTGGGCTCAGACGAGGAAGGCAAAACCAGAGGGCGTGGTCGGACGCCCTCAGATGTGGAATCCTGGGGGTGAGCTCGGATGCGGAAGGTTGAAGTGGAAGCCGGCCACGAACGCGTAATCAGTATGCTTGAAAGCTAGCTCAAATTCATTGCCACGAGGCAAGCCCGAGCTCTCCTTTTGAGCTGCCCCATACGAAGCCTAAGATTAGCTGCTCAATTTTCTTGATCCTATTAATTGATGAAAGACTTGCAAATCCTCAATTTGTCCTAAACGTACATGTAAAAAGTATTATCTTAAACAGAAGAAAGGCATCTGTATATATGAGAAAAAAAAACTATAGTACATTAGCATATTTTCTAAAAACTTTTAACATTTTGATTTATACATTTTATCAATAAATTTTCCTTTTTTTTTCTAAGTACTTCTCTATAAATATATCACTCTATTTATTCAGTATGTTAGGATTTTTTTTTTTAAATTTTAAGGTGAAAAAAATTGTTAAAATATTCTGATCCGAATTTAATTTTATAAAAAATTATTTTAAATTGAATATAATATAAATTTAATTAATTATTTATATATGACATTCAATTTAACGTAAATTCTAAAATTTTGAAATAATCATAATTTCTGATCCATTTTTTCTGTTCTTTTAAGAGTATATAAGCCATTCAAAGTAACACTTCTATAAATATAGTAATATAATGCTTTTTTTGACTTAATTTAATTAATAATAAATTGATAGATTTGTTTCATTATATTTTATTCTCTTCATAAATATGCTATTAAATTAACTAAAAAAATAAAAAAAAAAACTATATATTTTTAAAAACTATATAAAAATATTCTTATAGTTCATTCTATTTATAAATGTATAAATCCTTGCTATTGTCATTTGACAATGATAATTATATGAATTTTTTAATTATATTTTTATCATTTATTTCATCATGCTCTTTTTTTTTTCTTGCATGTTCAGGCATCTTCTATCATATGATAAGAAATAAATGGTCTCAGAATATTTAATTAAAATGTATATTATAATCTGTCCCAAAATTATTTTGAAATAGTTATAAGAAAATCAGTCTAATATTCAAATAGAAACTTTTGTACATCTAAAGTAGATTAGATAGCCAAAATCACTAACTGCATTTTTTCCAATTATCACAATAACTAAAGAGGATCTGAATCCAAGATTTGTATATGAATTGTATTATTGAAGTAGATTTGCTTAGGAGTCATTTGGATAAATTTTTATTTTATAATATTTATATTTTAATTTGAAATTAAAATACATTTGATACTGTCTTTATTTTTATTGCACATTGGTGGTTGAGAATGGCCAAAAGTGGTACTGGCCGGTGGTACTGGCCGGTGGTTGACATCGATGAGTACGTGATAGGGTTGTAAAAAAATCTGATAAGTGACAACCAAACTTGAATCATGATTACTTTTTAGGGCAGGTTTGAGTTTAAAATCTTGACTCGATTAATTTTTTAGTCAGGTTCTAGTTGACTGGAAAATTTAGAATTGATTGGATTATCATTGCTATTTAAGTTAAATTGGTTGTATTTTAGTTAAACATGGAGTCTTTATCTAAGAAATTATATGATATATATGATAAACGAGTCAAATTGGCCATATTCGATTTGTGTTGGGTTCAATTCGAATATTTTGACCTGTGTGACTTTATGATAACGTGTTGGATTTGAATCAAATATATTCAGGTTGGTTCAAATTCGCCTCATAACTAAACCCGACCCACCAACCAAATTGACACTCATAATCGGCAATGTCCTTTTTTTTGTTATGAGGAAGCTATCCGCTTAGCGGATTGTAAACCCTGATCGACCTAGCAGGCTACCCACACCATTAACTCAGGCCAACACTTAAGGCTTTCATTGCCGCTCATGGGGATCGAACCTGGGACCTAAGCTTTACCCAGCCAGTTCTCTCCCACACGAGCTAAGAAACGTTGGGTCTAAAATTTATTTCGAGTATATAGAAAAATAACCTACTTTGTTTTCATAAACAAATTAAAAATAAAAGCAACTCATAACTACAAATAATCCCAAATGACACCTTAGAATTTTATAGTAGATTCAAACATGCAAGCTTTAATATTGTTTTATACATAAAAATTTATATTTTAATTTTAAAAATAAATATTAGTGATATTTTTTATATAAAAAATTTGAATTTTTTGTAAATAAATATAAAAATAAAGAATTTACATTTATATCATAAAATTATTATATCTATTCATATACCATTCAAATATTTAAATCACATCAAAAAATATTTTGCGTTTAATATATTTAAATCACAATTTTCTTATCTACTTTGATATGATTTACATAATAAAATATTGTGTAAATAATTATAAATATTTAGATGTTGAATGTGCAAATATAGAATTATTACAGGGTATTTATGCAAATCGCCTAAATTATATTTATTTCCCATTTTAGACTAAATGGTGTAGAGGTTTTTGTTTTTTAACATTTTTCTTTCACACAGATCCGTCTCTCCAGCTTCTGTCCAATGACAACATGCAACGAACTCGGTCGAGAAGTAGACGGCTCTGACTTCTCTCTTCCCACTGTTCTATTTTTCAAATCCCTCACCTGCTCCCTTCTCTGATCCATCAAAGCTAATCTCGCCATTGAATCCTTCCGCCTGTGCTCATTCCGAATCCATCATTTCCATGGATCGACTGCGAAGTGTCGATTTGCCGAAGGTTTTTTATTTTTGGAACACTTCTTCTTGCCAAATTTAAGTTATGTTACGTTGATTCACTCGTAATTTGTTGTTTTATAATTGATTGGGAACAAAATTGACTCTCAGATCCTCAGTTGAGATAATCAATCAGAAATGATGATGCTGTGATGTATTCGGCTAGGAATTAGGAGGTTTTGGGAATATTTTAGTTTGGAACCTTGGAGTGATCTATAGAATGGGGATGAGAAAGGGTTCGCCATTTTTTGTTGTCCTCTTGGGATTTGGATTCTTCATTGCGACCTACAACCTCGTTACTATGGTAATCCACAATCGAAATTGGAATTTTCCGACGCAATTGGTGGATCGCTCAACCCTTGCTCTTCGATCTGATCCTATTGTTGGGATGCCAAATGAGTTTAAGAAGTCGGGAGGTCCGAGGAGGCTATTTCATGTGGCGCTTACTGCGACCGATGCGCCTTATAGTAAGTGGCAGTGCAGAATAATGTACTACTGGTACAAGAAGATGAAGGATTTGGAGGGATCAGAAATGGGAGGGTTCACGCGGGTTCTGCATTCAGGGAATCCTGATAATTTGATTGATGAGATCCCTACTTTTGTCGTGGATCCTCTCCCGGCTGGTATGGATAGGGTAAGGAATCTTCACTCTTAATAATTTTCGAGACATGTGTGCTTGTTTGTATTTTATATCAAAACTTTACTTCTGACCTGGTATTTTTCGTTGATTTCTTTTGTTTGGTTTCATACTTTTGAAATGTCGTGGTGACATGATAAAAAAATAGTGATTAAACTGAGTATAGGTATTCCCAGCATTATTTTTGTTACATGCTAGATTATTCATATCAGTTACGAGAAAATTTAGTCACATCAGTTTAGATAAAATTTATTATTTTAACGTTGCACAAAGCTTCCCCACGTAAATAGATAAATAATCCATTTCACATGGGTAATGCATGATTTTTTATGTTGCAAATCTAGGAAAAAAATTATGGAGTTTAGCCTAATTGAAATAGAGCCACTATATAGATTTAAGATCACAAAGATCTACCATTTTTCATAGTTGAAAGTGGTGAGATTGCAATGTTTGAACTATAAAAGTTGTCTCATGCCATGATGGTGGAGAATATTGGTAGGCAGTGGTGTTGAAGGGTGGATGGTAGATTGAGATGAATGTCAGCATTGGTCGATGGGCAATGGTCGTTGATCAAAATGCAATGGTGATGTTGGTGACATGTAACCATAATTCTCAGGGGATAGTCAAGGATGGTTGTCGATGCTTATTAATAGTGGGCAACGACAAAGTAATGATAATGACCATCAAGTGTTGGTCGATGAGTAAAGCCTGACAAGCAGTGATGGTGGTCGTTGTCAGTTGATGCAATGACAAATGCTAGTGCAAAAATATGATGCTAGAAGGTGGTTGGTGTGGTTGTTCTCTTGGCCAGAGGGAAGACTAGCCAACAAATTATGATAAATAAAAAGCCTAGATAGGCAAAGCCCCAAATGGTTAGCTGAGGTTCTAAACGATAGTCAAAGCTTTATAATTCCTTAAATCTAAGAATTCTCTCTATAAAAAGTCCTCCATATTGAATGATCGTGGGGTCCACAAGTCAACCAATCTTGATAGTAATCATTGAGCACACAAATTAAAGGTTCTAACTATTGGATTCATTCTCTTATGACTGCTAGCTTATAGTTCGCATGCCCCCTTTTCTATTCTAGCTATATGTCCTTCTTGTGGAATTGTTTTTCTTTTTTGTAAATAGTTTTGATTTTTTTTTTCATTATAAGCCTTTTGGAGAAGTTTTTAAATACTTCCACACTTTGTATAGAATAAAACAATAAAATTCAATATGTTTTTTTTCCTGATATTAGGGTTTCCATCTTCCAACCATTATTTTGTTTTTCTTTTTACCTTCTTGTTGTGCTTCTTTATTCTCTTTATTATAGTTCGTTTCTTTAACTTCCCTTCCATAGAATTATCCATTATGAATGGTGAAAATCAAACTATAGGAAAATTGTAGGGGCTACAAGCCTCATATGGCATGAATGAGAGAAACTATTTAAAATGGTCCTAAATCATGAATATCTTTTTGAAAGGAAAGAAAAGGATTCATCATCTTATTCACCGAAAAATCCAAAATTTTTATTTTAGGATAAAAAAAATTCCATGATCATCACATATTTGTGGAATACAAGATGCCTAAAATCAGTGGTCCATATTTTTCCCTTCCTATTGCAAAAGAAGTTTTGAATGTCATAAAAAGAATGTACTTAAAAAGTAAGGACATATTTCTCTACTATGAGATTAAAATTAAGATTTCAACAACTATGCAAGTTAGCCTTCATGTTATTGAGTACTTTAATGCAATGAAGGTTTTTTGTTTGAACTAAATTATTCCCAAGATCTCAAGGTGACATGATGTGATGATTGGTAATTCTAAAAAAAATTATAGAAAGAGAAATGTTATTTAAGTTCTTTGCATGACTCAATAATGATTTTAACCAAATTCCTGTCTAAATCTTAAGTGGAACAAACTAATCATCACTTAATAAATTTTTTCCACATACGAGCCAACGAAGGAAGATGGATGATAATGCTCGATGTTTTAGTTTTTGAAATATTTCCATGATAACCACCAAATCCCAAGATAAGGAACTTACTTCAACAGACGTATTCCTTAAAGAAGTAAAAAATCTTTCTTCTAAAGGTAATATATGATGCAACTACTGCAATATATATCAAGGCAAAATATTAAAAATTTCACGTAAAGCCTTTAGGCTATGGTGGAAATAAAGGTCACTAAAAGGGATAGGCTTGTCTTGTTGAATCAAAGTTATTCAATTTAGAAGAAATTGGCAAACCTAAACCTCAAGTATCTTAAAAATCATTTGGATCATGCTCTTTAGCTCAAAATATAATGAATTCTAATTCTTGTATTTCTAGTGCCTTAAATAATTCCCCTCACACTTGGATTCTAAATTCAAAAGCTATTGACCACATGATGAAACTTGCTAGCCTTTTTCAAACCTACAAAAAGTGCCCTAGAATAGTAAAATAAAAGTAGCTTATGGTTCTCCAATAACTATTACACGTGAAAAAAATATTTCAATTTCCTCTATATTTAACCTCAGTAATGTATTGCATGCTCTTCACCGTATAATAAATCTTCAATTAATTTATAAAACCATTAATAATCGCAATTGCAAGACAATATTTTTTGCTAAATAACTGCCAAGCATGTGGAGGTAATAGACATTTCATTAAAGAGAAATTGAAAAGTAGATTGATCTGCACTCCATATATGCTAATAGAAAATCAACTTGCAAATATTCTTACCAAAAGACTCTGCAATCCCACATTTAAAAATATTATAAGCAAATTTGAAATTTTAGATTTATACCATGTTGTCTGATGGGGGAGTATTGAAGGATTTTGCGACCCATTAGTGAACAAATCTTCATTGGGATCCTTGAGCACCCATATTAAAGATTCTAACTGTTAAATTAATCCTCTTATGTCTCTTATATTGCAAATTATGTGCATTCTTTTACTATTCTAGTTGTTAGCCTCTCGAGGATTTTTTTTTCTTTTTTTTTTAATAGTTTTGATTTATTTTCATTATAAGTCTTTTGAAAAAGTTTATAAATACTTCCGCACTTTGTACAAAATCAAGCAATGAATTTCAAAATAGTTTTTTTTTTTTAATATTTTTTACTTTTCTAAACTCCACAATTGCGCTTTTGAGTGCTTGATTTAGGCCATTTGGTCTAGGATCTAAGCATTTTTAGTATTGTTGGTTTGTGTTGTTGAATCTGGTTATCTTGATTATTAGTTTATCGAAAATGGAGTTCATATAATCTTAGAATCAATTTTTGATATTTTTGATATTTGGGTGTTTTGAGATATTAGTATTATTTCAAAATATGTTTTTAATGGAATGAATTTTTTGGTGGTGCATCAATTTTGATTTTTCTTCTATTTAGATAAAGTTTTCTTTTGCATTCTGTTGTTTGGAAACGCCAAACACATATTCCATAAGAATTATTTATGCCTTATGGGGGGTTTCAATTGTACTTGAATGTATCTTTTTTATCATAATGTGAAGTTTTTTTTTTTTTTGGTTATTGAATATTCTTGCACTATTTGGAGGAATGTATTTTCATGCATATCAAAATTTGGTTAGAAATATCTTAAGACTTGACAATTATTATGTAGGGTTTTCATAAGAAAAGAAAATAATTAAGTAGGTACTCTTTGCTTCTCTTAATTGGTCTTTAGTTGTTCTCAAATATTGTAGTCGTTATTTTCATTGGTAAATGTAATAGAAAATAAGGATCAAATCAAGTTACTATTCAGATGAGAGATTATCTTGACATTGAGCATTGTATTCACATGGCATTATTGTCTCCAATCATCTATGATGTACCGACACTTCTCCTCAAAGAGGCGTGCAGTGTCCGACACGACACTCGTCCAACACTCCTCCAACATGTGTCGGACACGCTGAAAACGTGTCCGATTAAAAAATATTAAATGCAAATTGGACACGCGTATCTTAAATATTTTATAAATTTGTTTAAATATAATTTCTTGTATTTTGCGGGATTTAAACTAAATTTCTTATTTCCTATCCACAACATCAAATCAACGTCCACACTTAATTCTCAATCATCGAATATTCTCATTTTCGTTTCTTTTTGGCAGTGAAGATATTTTCATCTCCTCTCTCGGTGACTGATAAATGGCATCGACGTCTGACTCTCGACGCCTGAAATATTAATTGTTGTTTTTTGAAACTTACCAAAAAAAAGCTAATGTACATGCTCGGTACCGCTCAGTACATGCTCGGTACCGCTCAGTACAAGCTCGGTACCGCTAGGTACAAGCTCGGTACCGCTAGGTACATGCTCGGTACCGCTCGGTACATGCTCGGTACCTCTCGTTACATGCTCGGTATCTTTCCATACAAAAAACTTACGAACTTTAAAAACAAGTAGAACTTCAAGTATCATCCTCTTCCTGTTGTGAGAGAAATTGGAGTACATACTCATTTATTCAATCAATAAAAATGAATAAAATAACTCCACAACGAGCTGAAGATTTAGTTTATGTGCATAAAAATCTTTGTCTTCTATCAAGGAAAACCCCACTTTATATGACATGTGAAAGAGGGTTGAGTGATGTGGGATGTTGCTGGAGATGGGTTCGAGTGCCTTGATGATATGGGATTATTGGAGGTTGCAAATCTTTCTCTAGATGAACCAGAGTTGGAAGCAATGGTATTCAATGATGATATTGAAGGCCAAAGATCAATCTCTGAATCTAATTCTCTCATTCTCTCTATTGAGTAGTTGGACCTTCATGTTGTACTAAATGATTTTTTACTTATATTTTTGTGGTTGTACTAAACATTTTGTACTAAACACCTTTGTGTTATAAGCTAAACAAGTTATCGTGAAATTGATTTATTATTACTTATCATTTTCAATATAATGTCACCTTAATTTTTATATATTATATTAAAAAATTATTATGCCGTGTCCACGCCGCACCTGTGTCCTATATTTTAAAAAAATGCCGTGTCCCGTGTCCGTGTCGTGTCGTGTCCGTGTCGACGTGTCCGTATCGGTGCATCATAGCCAATCATTCTCTTCTATGAGAATCCTAAGGCACATTCTGCCTAGCATTATGCTACTGAATCTGTTAAATGATTTGCATTATAATGCAACGCTTCTTAAGATTACCTGGCCAAGCCTATTTTGACAAGTTATTGGAAACTTCCTAATTTTGTACAATCTTGAAGTAAGATGGATTGATAGGTCCCTCTGCCTCCATCACACTAATCTGTCCTTACATCACTTTTTTTTTTTTTTTAAATTTTGCAAATGGTTATTGCTTTATTTTCTCAAGAAAATAGTTGACAATGTATTGCTATTTTCTTGTAAGATAGATTTGTTTAGTCGAGTTGTATCGTTCTTCAGTTGTATTGTTATTATCATATTTCACTGTCCTCTTAACCTTGCTTTCAGGGTTACATTGTACTGAATCGACCATGGGCATTTGTTCAGTGGCTGGAAAAGGCAAAGATTGAGGAAGAGTGAGAATTTTTTAACCTGCTTAGCCAATCTCTTCTTTCTGATTTCATGTCATGCCTTACAAATTTTTAATGTTTAATCGACCTTTGCAGTTACATATTAATGGGAGAACCAGACCATATATTTGTGAATCCCTTACCCAATTTGTCTCGGGGAGATTACCCAGCAGCATTCCCCTTCTTTTATATTAAACCCTCTGACAATGAGAAAATAATTAGGAAGTTCTATCCTGAAGAGAAAGGTCCTGTGACAAATGTTGATCCTATTGGCAATTCTCCTGTTATCATAAAGAAGGTAGACATTTAGCTGATTCATGTGCAGTTCAGGCGTGCAGCTTTCTGAGCTTTTATCAATTTTTGCAGCATATATTCTTGTTACTTAATGCTTTTCAGTTGAATTGTTTAATGCAATTTCTAACTTAAACACTTCAAGCTCCTTTTACAAAATACTTACACTGATCTCACCGCTCTGAAATACTTTCTTTTACAGCTAGGGAAACTGCTTCTTTTCCTGACCTACTTAGCTTTTATTGCTCTTGTTTTTTTGCAATATTTTTCATTTTCTTGGACCTTTTCAGTCTCAACTTGAAAAAATTGCTCCTACGTGGATGAATGTCTCCTTAAAAATGAAAGAAGATCCTGAGACTGATAAATCTTTTGGATGGGTGCTTGAAATGTGAGATTCATTTATCATGTTCTCTACATTAATGGTTTTTTCCCTATTTGTTGGGATCATGTTGATTTATTTTAGGCTTGTTACATTTTGAACATAGGTATGCTTATGCTGTTGCGAGTGCATTGCATGGCGTGCAGCATATTCTCCATAAGGATTTTATGATACAGGTAGCACTTTCAATTATTTGAAACTTGATTTTGTATATTTGGATGTTTATATACACTTAGCTGGGTCTGGAATGTCTACTTAATATATTGAATTTTTTATCAGCCTCCTTGGGACTTGAAGGTTGGAAACTCATTCATTATCCATTACACTTATGGATGTGACTACTCTTTAAAGGTGAAAATTTTCTGCTTCAAAATATTTTTCTCCTGACAAAGTTTCTTCAGGTGCTACATTTATTCATTTCCTTTAACCGTTAATGTTTATTGATTTTTCAATTTTTAAAGGGTGAACTGACTTATGGAAAGATTGGGGAGTGGCGCTTTGACAAGAGATCACACCTTCAAGGACCACCACCAAGGAACCTTTCCTTACCCCCACCAGGCGTTCCGGAAAGTGTGGTATACACGTTACTCCTAATTAAATATTTGGATTCTTTTGTGGAATCTCTTATGTTATTATCCAAAAATAATCAAGGACCTTACCATGAAATTGTATGAAAAAAAATGTATATTTTCTCTGAATGCTCATCATCATTATTTTTAGCTTTGTCCCTGCTTTTTGGGCAGGCTTAAATTTTTTCTGCACTCTAGATGTAAAAATCGAACTTGGGCTTGATCTGGTATTGATGAGGCCTTTCCCTTTGCCTTTTTCTTACCTTGGACTTGATCTGGTATTGATGATATATTTAATTTACAATGAAATTATTTATGAAAATTATTCTTAGGATTTGTGAAGTTTTGAGCATTGAAAGAAATATCCTTATTCTTGCACGTTCTAATGCTAAAACATAATGTTCTTATCGTTGGATATGTAGAATTTCTGTGCTAAATCATATGTTGTTCTTCTGATTAAATGACTAGTGGATAATGGCCCAAGTTCATGATGAAAATTTGTCACTTTTATTAAGAGAATGATCACCATCATAAAATGCTAAATTCCATGCACACATGCAATTGTGTGCACATTCACACATGTGAAACTATGCTTTGAACAATTACTTTTACCAAGAAACACTTATTGGCTTCTTGTAGTTGATCTGTTAAACAATTACTTTTACCAAGAAACACTTATTGGCTTCTTGTAGTTGATCTGTTAAATGCTTGATCATTTCCACCTTCAATGAATCTAATCAATAGTCTGTAGATTGAGTTTCACAATGGAATGGTTCCTATTTTGCCAACTACTACCGTCGCAGTAGGTAGCATAAATCCCTATATTTTATGGTAGAATCTAATAGAAGTGGGATATTGCAGTCCGATTTACTACACAAGGTCTTTTTTCGTCAGGTAGATGCTAAGAAAATTCACCTTCCCTCTTCCATTTTTAGGTTTGATCTTGATGTCAGGTTATGTGCAGATCTAGTTTTTCTGAACCTGGATGGGTAGTTTTTTGAGATCAAGTTCTTATTTTTTTGGTGTTTTTATATGCTATTTTCAGGGTATAAAGTTGTAATTCTATTAGTGCAATAACATTCTTTTCGGGGTCTATCCGATTGTTTACAAGAACCCAATATATGCTTTTTGAGTACCGAGAAATAATAAATAAAAGTACTGCATGTGTAATAAGGGGCTGAATATTTTATTGCATTCAAACAATACATAGATTTCTGTCATGGACTTTTTATTGTGTGCGGACACCGGATGGAGAGAACCGTTCGGTTTTCTCTCTGTCTATAATAAAAGTGCAGTCAAAGCGCCGCATTGCTATAGTAACTGCACTTTGACTGTGCTTTTACTGTAGAAAGAGAGAAAAACCGGACAGTTTTCTCCGTCTGGTGTCTGCACACAATAATCTCTCTGTCATGACAATCATAGGTTGGCATGTCGCATACCTACTAGAAGATTACTCTTTCTGATAATGCATTTCAGACTGCATTTGCTTTTTCATGGTAATATTTCTTCTTTTCTGAGTGAAAGAGCAGAGCTCTTCCTGCAAATAAATAGATGAAGGGATCACAATCCCTTACATCAAGTTACTTACTAGTCCAACAGACATTTATACTGCTGAACTGACAGAACATTTTTGTAGTTTCAAATATATAGCAAGCCTGCATGAAATCAAGCTGGGAAACCATTTAACCATTGTATTTTTACCTTGCTTCTTCAGTTAACCATTTTGCTTTCATCCATAGCTATTGTTTTCTGCAGTTAGAGATTATTTTAGGGTTTTCATGGTCATTATTCTGCTTTTAACATGCAGGTTAGGCTTGTGAAAATGGTGAATGAGGCTACTGCTAACATTCCTGGTTGGGATGAAGCAAGGTAGAAAACCATTAGTAAGTGAAGCATTTCGTAGCTTTATTTCCAGAGAACCGAAGCCAATTAGGAGACAACAACAGATTTATACACAGCCTATTCAGTAAGGTCTTTCTTGCATTTCTCAATTTGATAATATGTTGGACTAATTGATGAATTATTCTTTTAGGAAAATTTTTGTATAGTTGAGAAATGCCTTTACATTATCGGAACTTATGTTGCTCAAAGCTTTTGAATAAAGTTTGTTTTTGAAACATGAATTGATTTTGTTCCCCCCGTGTACTATTTAATGTCTATTCTTTCAACATTTTATTTGTAGTGTATAAAAGCTTACACAGAAGGTTAGAGGAAAATCAAATTCTGTACTGTCGCACTGTGAGGTTGGAGTTTTTCCACCAACAACGTTTATTTTATTTATGTTTTGTGCTGGATAGAATGGAAAATGTTTAAATTTCAAAATAATCTCCGGAATATTCGTATATGATCATTTTAGTCTTGCATTATAACTTTGTTCCGATTTAATCCCTCGACTATATAAAATTGATCCAAAATAATCCATTTGGGACCAAGGCTTCGTTTGGGACAGCTTTCTTACTACTTAAAGCAGTTTTCTAGTTCTAAAATTAAAATTTTTTAACTATAAAGCTGCTTTAAATAGCAGTAAGAAAGCTGTTCCAAACAAAGCCTAAATGGAGATCAATTCAAAAAGTTGAGGGGCTAAATTGAGATCAATTTCATATTAAAATTATAATATGAGGGATAATTTTGAATTAATTTTGTATAGTTGAGGTACTAAATTGGAGGAACGTGATACTCTAAGACTAAATTAATCATATATGAATAGTCTGAGGATTATTTTGGTTTTTTTTTTAATTGGAAAATGTAAGTGGAAACATTCATATATTTGCTTATTTATTTAAAAACTTAATTTACTTTCGGCAGTACCTTGGAAATAAATGTAAACTTGTTTCAAGAAAAAAAAACTTGAAATAATTATAAGAAAATCCATTTTTTCTTTAAGAAATAGATATTTTAACTATTTTGTCAACTTTCAATAAATGCAGTTGTATAAATTCTAAGAAAATCATTACTTTTCTATTTCATATAAAAAATTATGTATTTTACAATTCTATTTTAACTACCCTAAAAAAAGTGGAGGTGTGCTTAAACTCTTCCATTCATGAATCTTTAATAATCGGATCGGACTGGCCGGTTCGAGGTTCAACCATGAACCGGTCTGGTTCAGCCCTAAAACCGCTTCTGCATCGAACCGGACTGAACCGGCGGTTCAACCGGCGAACCGGTCTGATTATTTTTGAACCGGCCGGTTCAAATCTTACAAAATTTAAGTATTTTTTAAATAAATAAATAAATAAATAAATATATATTAAAAAACATTTAATTAAAGTTATATATATTTTATATGATATGCATTTTTGCCCTCAAACCATCATGAAATGATTTCACATGACCTCCCCATGTGAGCTCTCTATGCAAGGAATCTCAAAAGGCTATATAAACAATAGCAAGAAAGTGTTTCCAAGGGATATGGGACTAAAGAAAAGAGATGAGTAGTGTATGAGTTCATAGCATATATAATGAGTATAAAACCTATTTTTAAACAGATTTTTTAATTAATTATTTTTTATGTGAGTGATAATTATTTATTAGTTAACAATTAAAATTTATTTATTTATTCATTATAAAAAATAATTTATCATTAATAATTTTATTTATTTATTAATGATTTTAGATATAAATTTATAAAATAACTTTTGTATACAATATATCATAAACTTGTAAAATATATTTAATCATATAATATAAAATAAGAATAATTTATATTAAATTTATAAACTTATGTTAGAATTAAATTTATATTAAATATGTAATATAAATTAATAATAATTTATATTAAATTATATGGTTTTATATAAATTAAATTTAAATTAAAAATTAAATTTAAAATTTGAAAAATATTCAAACCTAAAATTATCATATTTTTATGAGTGTAAATTCTTATAATTATGAGATTTAAATTTTTTTTTTGCTTTTATGTCAGATTTTAAAATAATTATTTTACTTAATTATATAAGTTTTTATGTTTCATATTTTTTTTAGTTTAATTTTTTATATTATACTTTGAATGATAATATTATTTTTATGTTAATTGTATTAAATTTAAATAATACTTATTATTTATTACGTCATCCGGTTCGACCCCGGTTAGACCGGTCGAACCGTGAACCTCTCCTTGTTCCGGTTCGTTGTCTAGTCCGATTTTCAAAACCTTGCTTTATAGCGAAGCTACATAATATTAACGTGTCAAATGACACGCCGAAAGTTGGTATACCATTGGCAATGCGGAATGTGATGAATAAATATGAAATTTATTTTTGTACCAAAAGAAAAATTTATATATAAATAATATAAATAGAACATTTTATAGTAAATAATGGAAAGTTAACTTATATTCTTTTTCATAAAAAAATAAATATAAACAGAAATCAAAATGACAATATAACTGAAAGAAAAACTCAAAATAACAACTACAAAAGTAAAAACAAAAAAACTCAAAAGTAATCTTAAGCAAACTACTATATAAACTTGAAAGTATTGAATAATTATATTGCTGGAAAATATACTAATGTGTAAATGTTTAAGGGTGTAAAATTTAATCTTACTCGAAATCTAACCCGGACCTGACTCGAAAAATTTTGTGTTCGGGTCAACCTGTTTGCCATATGGGTTGGGTTTAGATTTGAGATTCTGACCTGTTTATAAAGTCGAGTTTGGTTCAGATTGACTTGGAAACCTGAAATGACCTGGATCCACACAACTGTCCCTTCACAGCCTCACTCCTGTTCCGCACTGTGCTCTGCACCCTGCACGCACAACCTCGCTCTCACTTCGTCACTCACGTGACCTCGTTCGCACCCAGACGGCCTATCATGGCTAGACCGTTGTCTAATATACATGAAATCATTAATATAGTATAATATATAATAACTAATAAGATATAATGCATAGCATTGATATACATGAACTCATTAATAATGCATAATATATAATACCTGATACACATGATGATATGAGATGATTATATGCACATGATGTATATGATGACCTAATATCATACATGATGATATGAGGTGATTATTAGAACACACATGAACACATGACATCCATATGACGATCTTGATCATACTTGAAAACATATGATACAAGCATAAATATAAGCATAGAATGATATTAATTCATCATAGGATTAGTTTTTATGATTCAACTGATAAGAGCATGCATATTGGTATGTTTTTCATACATTGAATACAATTATAGGTTTTGTGTGATCTATTAAGTTGTATGCTCACTATGTATGTTTATATATTTCAAGGAAAGGTAAAACACATACTAAGTAGACAGAGAGAAATGTTGCAGTAGATGTACTATTGTATTTATGTTTTTGTATATTGATGAATTTTAATGACTTTATATATGAATTAAATGAAAAAAATAATCCCTCCAATAAAAGATTCCGAGTAAATGATCTATCATGTATCTAACCTGATATGACCCATTAGAGTATATGTAGGTTATATTGGGTCATATCACGACACTCTATGTTTATGATATCATAAAAAACCCTTGAAGACAAAGGAGATAATTTTAGAAAAAAAAAATCCTTATGCAGATTTTTTTTTTTCATTATCAATATTTCTTATTATGACATGTTTATTCATGTTGATGATAGCTTGCACATATCTATTAGCAATTCCATGTAAATAAGGTGTTATTTTCAAAAGAGAATCTTTATGTCTTATAGATCTCCCTTTAACACATCTTTATGCATGCTATTTTACCAATCCCTATTTATGCGATTTTATGAGTTTTACTAATTATTTGAATCACTTTTATCTCAAAAAATTTTGATTTACATGATCCACAAACTTGTATAATTTGTCAAATTCATATCTTTTACTCGTATTTATGAATACTTATGTTAAAGTAGTTATACTTATTGAGCTAAAAAAAATTTCTAGATTAAACACTATCATGTTTAACAATTTTATGAGCTTCACATGTATGCATATCATATCAAACATTCACTACTATACTCAATATTTAGCTTTTTTTGCTACTTGCATGCCTACATTATTTGTACCTAATGAACTTACTCTATTAGAAACTATGGACAAATATGAAAGATTGGCCAAACTTGCATAGTTAAATGTCAAATCAAATGAGCAAGAAAATATTTTAAAGTATATAAAAAATTCTATATTTGAAAATAAAATTCAAAAGCAAATAGTGTTGGACAATATGATGGCTCCATTCAATCAAAATTATCTGAAATTGTCAAATCCATTCCGTTCCCCCTAAAAAAATTTCATTAAGTGAAAATCATCCTCGTAGAACACCCAAAATACTAGGTCTGTAATTAGGATGATAATCGATGAAGGAATTGGATGACTTTAATGACCACATTAACAAAATTAGTTATCCTAATTTCTATTAAGAAAAATTAACCTAAATTTTAAATTGAGTTATTGAAAGTGTTTTGAGTTTCAAACAAAATTTGTGAGACCTACTTGTTTCTTAGCTTTGGGCAATCAAATTGACCTTTAGGTTGAAACAACCAATGGGCTTTAGATTTGTGGGAGTAGGATAAGAATATCTATCTAAATTAGATCCCACATGTAGGTGGTGACTCAGGCTTAAGGACAATAAATGCTAGAAAAGATTCCCTTTCACATAAAATGCTATCAGCTCTTGCATGTGTAGACATTTATTCTCCTTATACTTCCAATATCAAAGTGTATTAGGAATTTGGGACAAAAGAAATCTAATTTCTTACATATAAGAAGATTTTTAGGTGGGTGCTACATTTTAGGTTTTTTATACTAAATTAATATTTTATGTATTGTTATATTTCTTAAAAAAATTTATACAAATATGCTTAAGTTCATCTTTTTAGATGGATCAATTGAAAAAAAAAAGAATGATTTTTATTTTTTTGGGTGCAAAGATGTTTTTATTGATCACCTTTGACTTTAGGTTAAATGTAGGAGAAATTATATACATTCAAATTTATTTATATAACAAACAATTATATCAATTTTTTTAAATATCGAATTCATCTTAGTGTGTTTTATGCGCAACACAATCAAATTATTGGAAACTTGATGAAATAAAAAATATTGGTTTAGATTTGTTTTGATTTATGATATTTGGGTGATAGTTTAAAAAATAAAGTTAGGAGGTTGTTATTTTTATAAATAGTTAAAATCTGAGTGCTATTAATGTAATTTTCTTTTATTGTATGGTTTTTTAGAGTACAAAAATTTTATAATTATTTTTCTATTTATTATTTAACATTGGGATCATTTATGAATTAATATTAAATAATACTGATACATTATAAAAATTAATTTGATTTGGCACAAATTTTGATGCATATTTGAAATGAAAATTTTTAAAATTAAATTTAAGGCCATCCAAACTCTAATTTCAACAAATAGAAAGTTGAGTTGAATGTCTCAATGATATGAACTCATTGACACCATAAATGATCTAATCCAAGTCCAATTGAATTCATACTAAGCACTTGAAGCATAATTAAAAGCTTCAAATATTAATTAAATGATTAAAGAGTCTCCAAATCTTATATGCTTAGAGTCAAATTGAGCATCTCAATGAGACAAATCTAACGATACCAAAACCTCTTAATTTCAATATCATTAAGCCACTTAAATGTTGAAGGAATAGTATATGATCAAGGGGATTAATAGAGGTTGTTCAGTGGAGTATTCTAAATTTTGGCTATATATATAGGGCATGCCACTCTAAAAAATCAATAAATATGCATCCACTCTCTACATGAAGTTTGGGGAGATATTGGCTTGTTATTCAAGAGAATTTAGAAGCTCTAAAAATCTCAAAGCTCCATCCGAGTACCACTATCACCCCAACATCCGATCATCACCATCAAACCACCACTTGACCAACATCATTAGACCACTACCACCATCATCAAACCACATCCTAACTGCCACCATCGAATCACCACTCAATAGTTGTTAATGGAAAACTGCTCGACCACCACCATTGGAACACTGCCTTATCTCTATCGTTGAAACATCCCCCAACCATTATTATTGGAAGACCTCTCGACTTTCACCATCAAAACTCATTTCGATCATTGATATCTGATCATAACTTGATTGCGCTATCAGACCACCACTCATTCAATGTCGTATGAGAACTCAATCAATATAGTCCTCTAACCACCGATGCCTAAATGCATCATACACCATGATCTATATTAGAAGAATTATATATCTATTTCATTCTAATCGTATATCATTTAATTAGAGCTTATTAATGAACAATGAAAAGAAATATGAGTGTATTTTGTCTAGAACTACAGGTAGAAAATTATGCATGTTTTCTAGAGTCTCATATCATATGATCCTTATCTTTTCCTAAAAATATGTAAAAATCACGTAATTAGCACATAGCCCAACAAGTAACTAAATCTTATAACTAAAATCAATATAAGATAAAATAGAATAATATACTATAAATCATATAAAAAAAATATATGCATCAATGTCTATAATGATTATCTATATCAATTATCCTTCTATAGTTTATCACATCACAATCCATTACATCATCAATCACAGTATTAGTAACAATCAACAGTATTAATGCTAATAACAATATTAGTATAATGATCAATAATTTTAAATTATATAATTCATCACATCTCAATTTTTTATATCATCAGTCAAAATATTAGTAACAGTCAACAACACTAATGCTAGAAATAATATTATTATCATTATCAATAATAATAAATAATATTAATAACAATACACAATATTAGTATCAGTCATAATATCAATACAATGTTCGTAGTAGTATTAGTATTAATATTCATATATTCAATGAGTGTATCTTAAAGATATCTTACTCCTGCACTTATGACTCCCAATCAATCCCCTCTTATAACTCTTAATCAATATACTTCTTAGAACTCCCTTGAATCATGTGAATCAGTAAGACCGACTCCTTATAACTCTCAATCAATCTTCAGGTCTTTATAACTCCCAATTAGTTAATCACATAGATTAGTAGGATATCACATAGAGTAATTATATATTGTATCTAATATCATTCAGTGCTTCATTTAAAATATAATAAAAATATATCAAATTATTCAAAATGATCAAATCTATAAAATATTCAAACTTGTATAATGAAAGCTTATGAAATCAGAAGATAATATATTTTTTTTGCAGATTTGAGAGAGATAAAATTTGTAGAAATTTTAATCATTAGAAATAAAAGTATGAGATTAGTCATTTATAATGAATAAAATAAATCTATAACAAGAATGATTGACAATTATAATCCAAAGACCTTTCTCTCTCATCTCTCTTCCCCTCTTTCAATTTCTTCCTAGCCAAGCAATTAAGTGAGAGAGTCGATGGGGTGAGATAGGGATCCTAGCAATAAGAGCCAAAGCGCTTTACTTTAGAATTTTCATATTTTTCATATATATTATTCATATATTTGAGTTATTACAATACATTCCTATAACCTCCAATCTCTAATTACGACTCTCCAATTAACCATCATTTCTCGATTATAACATTGTCCCCCACCTATAATCCTTTGATCACTATCACCCAACTATGATACTCTGAACTATTATCTTCTAACTATTTTTGGGTGGCTACACCAACACTTGCTAACTTTGTCACTTACTATCATAAAAAATGCAAATGCATTCTTTTACTTATAAGATCGATGCATGTTGTCGAGCCCAATTCTTACTCTTGATGTCAGCACCAAGATTTATGAAAATTCTTGGTCACTAATTGCCCCTCAAATGTGTTTGACCAAATAAATTAATAATTTGTTAAATAAAACTCTTATGCTACAGGGTTCTTTCAACTTCTACTATGTAATATGTATCTACGTACGCCTTCCTTCGAAGAAAAGCATAATTTATAACTAATAACAAATACTAGTATAATCATTTAAATTGAGCCATACCCAATTAAGGGTTTTCTATGTAAAAGCTTTATTTCTTTTTCAACTCATTTTTTTACTTGTATATATGTTGGATCTTGTACAATACTACGATAATAAACTCATTAAGTCTACCATCGTAAATATTCTGATTCACAATAATAAAAACCAAAATATTGATCATAAGAAAAGCTTTCAAACTTGATTTTCATTTTTATTTGGATCCTATAGAAGAATTCCAAATTTATAGTTTCATTTTTTTCTTTTTTATTATAAAATACTATAAATTTTTTTACTAAAGTCATGAAATAAATAAAATTATTTTATTGTGCTCATATTATAACACATGAATTTTAATGGAATATCATTGATATAATTAATAGAACTTTGACGACTATAAAGAAATGTTAGAGAAACTTCTTTGTAACTATGCAAAAACTGGATAAAACTCTCAATGGAAAAAAATAAAGTTACTAATTAACTCTCCAAAAATTAATTGTCCATATTTTGCACTAATCTTAAAAAAAAATCACCACTTTGAAATACAACTTAACTAATAATTATTCATAATATCTTGATATAACAATTTCTCCCTATTAATTTGCATTTGGATGTTTAGTTTGGAAGAGTTTTGGGTGTGTTGAATTTGAAATGAGTGGATTTTAAAATTTATTGTGTTTGGCTTGGAGTAAAGTAAATCAAAAGTAATATTTTGAGGGATTTAAAAGTCACCTATTAGTTTTTTTGTTTTTATTCCAAAGTTGCTCATATTTAATGATGGTTAAATACACAACTTTTATTTCTAGAAATTGCACAACACGAACTCCTCCACACCACATTGTTACCGTTGCATGCTAGAACATTTGAGACGATAAAGAGATAAAGAGCTTAACGTCTTAGTTTTGAACGAATATCCAAGGTGCAAGAGTCATGGAAGACTATGATTTTTCCATGAAAATACTAAAAAAAGCAAAAAGAATAAAAAAACTATGGGGCCTTGCCCAGTTAAAATGATTTCACTAGTAATTTTTATTGATTACAAATGATGCCCTTCCTCGGAGAAAATTGACCGGTTTGTTTGGTCAGTAGGATAGTAGTCGGGTGACTAGAGCACTCAAAGTGCCATGATCGATGAGTGGGGGAGGCCAGAAGTGCCATAGTTGACTTGCAACGGAGGTTGGAGGGATCATATATAGTAGGGCATCGAGGTTGGAGGGGTGGTATTGTCCGGCGACAGAGATCGGAGGGACTATTTTCAGACGATGGTGACCAAAGGGCCATATTCAACATGCAATGGAGATAAGGGTTTGTTGGCAAAGATCAGACGGTGAAAGTCCAGTTATGGCAATTGAGCGGTGGGGTTCATCGATAACAACGTTATATATGAGATTTATGTTTTACAACTCTCTTTAATATCTAACTCAAGGTCCAAGCCCTCTAAGTCCAAGTACTTTCATATCGGAAGAGGAGACCTATTTATAGATTTTGAGAGTGACATGTTTTGTAATTATAGAGAATATATGTGTAAAATTTGGAGTACTCGATTGGACGTCCCATATTGATCCCCTCAAACATAGAGTATTCGTTCAATATTTTAGTGCCTCAGTGATGTTAAAATAAAGCAATCTTGGGCTCATTAGCTTTGTCTCGTCAAGCTGCTCGATTTGATTATAATCATGCTATATTTGGATATCATATGATCACCCAATTAATATTCTAAAGTTTTCAAATATGCTTTAAGCTATTGATTTGAGTTCATTTATGCTCGGATTGAATAATTTGGCGTCGTTGGGTTCAACTCATCGAGACACGTAGTTTGGCTTAAGTTAACTGAAATAAGAGTTCAGATAGTCCCATATTTGATTTTGGAAGTTTCTAATTGAGATATGCCTAGAGATTCATGTCTATTGAAGATGATTTTTTGTGACATATCAATTACGTACACCGCATATGCAGTAGATTTCACCACAACCTTCGCATTGCTTATGCACCGCCTACATGATCTTTACGCCCCCTTGCACCGCGATGCCACTTCGCCTTGTGTCACTTCCACCTTTATATCAACATGTCATGCATGGCACCATCACCTCTACATTAGCAACTTTGTAAGAGACATCTCCACCTTCATTCTTGCAGCCTCCATCACAAGATCCCTTCCTCGGATGCCTTGGATTTTGTTATCTATATATATTTTTTAAATTTAGATTCATTTTATAAGTTTCATCTAAATTCAAATTATTTCTTGTATTTATTTTATAGTATATTTAAAATTCCACTAAATTCTAAATACTTCCAACAAAATAATCATTTTTATCAAACTTTTTACCTTCAGCCAAAAACCCATAACATCTTTAAAAAAATTAGTGAATGCCCAATCTGAAATCATAAAAAACTGAAATAAAATCATTAAATAATTTGAGATTCAATGGCAAAAATAATGGGAAATAATGGTTTATTAATATGCTGATGCAAATTACATGGGGATGAACTTGAAGAAGAGCATTGCACATAAAGAATTTGTTTTACATCAATCTCAAAGCAATCTAACGTACTTCAAAACAATCAACAAAGTTGTAATTAAAATAATTTCCATCCATCCATCACCACTAAATATCCATCAAACGACTCACAATCAGTCGTACAATATCGCCATCCACGCACCTAAAAAAAGACCCCATGAAAAAATGTGAATTGCCTCCGTTACATTCAATGGTCCTCACACCTACCTAACCCCGACCATTACTCCTTTCTGTTTTTTTCTTCTCCTTCCTATATTAATCATCGCCACCAGCTCTGCCTCTCGCCACCCTCCATTCTCTTTTCAACCTCCGCCACCATGTCTCGCCACCGCCGTCAGCCCTCCCAGGCGCTTCCCACCTCCATCGATCTCTCCGAGGACGAGCCAGCCAAAGCAGCCACCTTTGCCGCCGCCGATGGCGGAGGCGGCGGAAGCGGTGCGGATAGTCGAGGCCAGAGACAGAAAACCGAAGGTGCGGTGGCGCCGGAAGCAGCATTGCCTCCACCGTCGACGAATGGGTCGAAGAAGAAGCAGCCGGCCGGGTCTTGAAAAATTAATTTGGAAGATATGAAGTCATGGTTAATTGTGGTTTGTTGGAGCTTAATTAAATATCCCGTTTTCTTTCTGGATAAAATGATTGCTTTTTCAGTTTTGCATGTTCGTGCTTCGGCCAGCAAGGCTTTCAAAGAGCATATGCTGCTCTTTTTTTTTTTTAAATGTAAAATTGCATTTTGGTTTGTCTCTGTTGTCTGAAAATGAGATTAATTGGTATGTTTTTAATTGTTTTTTTTATTTTTATTTTTATTTTTTGGTAATAGAGAGAAAGATAGAGATTTTTTTTTTTTTGGTTCTCTGATCATTTCTAATGCTGGTCATCAGGGAAAATTATTACGTCTGGTATCAATCCGGATATCAATCCAAAGACGTCACGTCACCCAAATACACCGGGGTACGATGTATTTGGGTGATGTGGCGCGTCTGGATTGGATGTCCGGACGTCAGGTGACCGGTCGTAATAATTCGCCGGTCATCAGGAGCGATTTTAACATTTCAATCAATGAACCGAAGCTCAATCCCTAGAAAGAGAGAGAGAGGTTGAAGAGGCGCGAGTTGGGAAGCGAGATGAAGGGGATTAGAGGCTAGAGCTGTAAAAGTTAATTTTATATTTAGACTTCTTTGGAACAGATTTCTTATTATTTTCTAAAATAATTTTTTTAGTAAAAAAACTTATAGTAAAATTATTTCGAAGTATAAATTTTTGCAGTAGAAAGCCGCTTTAAAAAAGTTAAAAAAAATGTCTTAAATGAAACCTTAGACTGTCTTCGTTTGAGATAGCTTTTCTTGCGCCTTAGGCATTGCCTTCATTTGAGACAGCTTTATTGCTGCATTAGAAAGTAATAAGAAGCTGTTCTAAATGAAGCCTAAGTTCGGATCTATGGCTTCGTTTGGGAAGATTTTTTTTATTGCTTTCAAAAGTAGCTTTATGTTATAAAAATTTAATGGAAGCAGCAAATAGACAATGATCAAAAGTTATCTCAAACGAAGTTTAAATCAATAACTTATTAATAAGTTAAATTTAGATCAGCTTGAATTTGTATAGATTAAATGATTTGAGATCAGATCAACACATATATAGATGCATTTATATAGGAATTTATGCATAGATATTTATATCGATCTATAAGATTTTTAAGTGTATTTATGTATTTAGATTATGAAATATAAGGTTTGAAGAAAGCACCAATGGGGTATTCAAAGATGCCTACAATAATGAATAAATAAGATAGGGCAAAAAAAGGATTAGAAAGGCTCTCTTGACCATTGCATTATGATTGGTGAATAAGATTTTGATAGTGGTCATAGAAGAAACAATCGTTGAAGACTAGTGGGTCAAGCTAAAAATTTTATGTGTATAATCAAAAGCCTTTGAAATAAAACATATTATATATAAAAATTATATTAGCTTTACATGCGTGTAAGTAGGTTAATTAAGGCTTCGTTTGGGATGGCTTTCTTATTAAGCAAACCACGTTCTCTGATATTAAGCAAACCACGTTCTCTGTCAACAAGACCTGAACGTGATTCTCTTTCTAGCCCTTGATTACGAACGGCCCAATCTGGACCGTCCAGGTGTCTCCTACTTTACATTGTAATCATGAGTGGCATGTAATTATAAAAGCATGCTACAGTAAGGAAAAAGTAATAGAGATGAACTTTACACCAACTGCTTCTTCTTCGTATTTTTTCTTTGTATTTTCTCTGTTCTTCTTCTTGCAGGTTGGCTCCGGCACAGGACTCAACATGGTATCAGAGCGCCAGGTTCTTCTTGCTCAGTTGTTCTGAGTGATTGGCGGTACTGAGTCTTACTCGCTGTGTGTCTGGTTCTTTCCCGATGGCCTCGCTGACAAACTCCTCTGCTTCTACTGCAGTGTATGCGGTCAAAATTGTAAAAATGGTGGACACTCCTATTCCGTCTCAGTTGAAGTTTCTAATGACGAATGTGAAGTCGATTTGTTCTCAAAATTCAGCTCACTACTGAGAACTACCCTTTGTGGAAATCTCAGATACTCAATCTGTTCACAGCAAATGGATTTGATGGCTACTTAGATGGTTCTACTCCTAAACCGTCCAAAATGATTGCATCTGCTTCCGGTGACCTGCAGTTAAATGCCGATTTTTGCTCCTGGCTTCTTGTGGATCAGAACTTGGCAGCTGTGCTTTACTCTACCATTTCCCAAACCTTTCTTTGTATGTTTTAAATCTAAATTCATGCTCTGAAATTTGGGAAACTATAGAGAGGAGATTACAATCCACGAATCGCTCGCGTATTCTTCAACTCAAAAATGAGTTACACCATATTACCATGAAGGATAAGAGTATGATGCAATATTTATCTGAAATTAAAAGCAAGGTAGATGCCATTGGAGCTTCTGGGTCATCCTTACCACCGGAAGATATCATCTATTATACCTTGAACGGCTTACCGAGTCAATACCAAGGTTTTAAAATTGCAGTTCGGACAAATTTAAATCCCATCAGCTTAGATGATTTCTATTCACTGTTATGCAGTGAAGAGCTGAACCTTGCTGCCGAGTCCGTTCGTGAGCTCTCTTTATCATCCCCGACTGACAATGTCTCTGCTATGTATGCTCAACGGGGTAGAGCCCATGGTCGTGGCTTTCGCGGTCGTTCTGGTGCACGATCGTCTCGAGGTCGCGGGATAGCTCGCGGTACATTCACTCCGGCGCCTACGGTAGACTGCTAGATTTGCTGTAAAACAGGTCACTCGACTTACAAATGTTGGTACCGAGCTGATTTTTCGCTACTCCCCCCCCCCCCCCCCCCCCCCCCCATTCAGGAAAATACTGCTTCTTCACAACTTCCTTCTACCGAGTGGCTGCTTGACACTGGAGCTACATCTCATTTAACTTCAGATTTTTCCCAACTCTATGACTCACAGCCGTATACTAGACAACAACAAGTCATGATAGGGAATGGTGATTTATTACCTATTACACAAACTGGTAAAGGGTTATTACCCACTCCTTCTCGTAAGCTTCGATTAAACTCTCTTCATCTCGTTCCTACTCTTCATCACAATCTTCTCTCACTCAACAAACTAATAACTGATAATGGTTGTTCTGTTCATTTTGATTCTTTTGGCTATACTATAAAGGATCCGACGACCAATCAAATACTCCTTCGCGGCCGAGCTCGTCACAGACTCTATCCAATCTCCACTAAACATCATCCTTCCACTACTGCTATGGTTGCAGTTTCTTCCACAGAATCTCTCTGGCTTAGGAGTCTTGGACATCCCTCTCACAAAGTTTTACAAAAACTACAAAAATGTGTTTCTCCAAAGTTATCTTTTGTTTCTTCTTCGTTTCATTGTAATGCTTGTGAACTTGCAAAGAGTCATAAGCTTCCTTTTACTTCTTCTATGTCTCGGTCTAGTTCTGTTCTTCAGTTAATACACAGTGATGTATGGGGTCCGTCCCTTGTTATCTCTTTACAAGGATATAAATATTACATCATTTTTGTTGATGATTTTTCTCGTTTCTGTTGGCTGTTTCCTTTAACTGCTAAATCCAATGTCACTTTAATTTTTGCTAGATTTCAGCATTTGGTTGAACGACAATTCAATACTAAAATTAAAATTTTCCGTTCTGACAGTGGTGGTGAATATGCTTCTAAGCAATTTCAATCATTGCTTGCCAATTCTGGCATTGTTCATCAACAAACCTGCCCGTATACTCCTGAGCAGAATGGATTAGCTGAAAGGAAACACCGCCATCTTATCGAAACTACTCGTGCTCTCTTATTTCATTCCAATCTTCCTCAAACTTTTTGGATACATGCCGTTCAAACTGCGGTTCATCTCATAAACCATCTCCCTTCACTATCGAATAAACTTTCATCTCCATATCAAATGCTTTTTAACAAACAACCGGATTATAGTTCATTTCGCATTTTTGGTTGTCTTTGTTACCCTTTTCTTCCACATAATGCTCTCTCCAAATTTCATCTTAAATCTATTCCATGTGTTTTTGTTGGCTATCCCCTTTCCACCAAAGGCTATATCTGTTACAACACTTCCTCTGGCAAATTCCTTGTCTCTCGGCATGTTAAATTCCTTGAGCATGTTTTTCCGTTTCAACAGTCTATAATTGGGCTTGTTCCGGCTTCATCAACTCCTTATCCTCCTCCCTTAACTTTAGTGCCTACTATGGTTCAACACAGTTCTCCAACCTCTGCTATCTCCTCTGGTTTACCACTTCCACAATCTACAATCATATCTGAACAGACTCCCTCTCTTCCTGCTCACTCTGTTGCCGAGCCACCTCCTGTATCCCCTGCAATACAACCTTCGGCCTCTGATATTCCTTCTCATCATATGCTTACGAGATCGAGAACTGGTAATTTGAAACCAAAGCATATTCTCAGTATGAGTCATGTTGATATCTCGGTGGATCCCACCTGCTACTCTCAGGCGGTTAAATCAATTGCTTGGCGTAAGGCTATATCTGATGAGTTTGAAGCACTTCAACATCAAGGAATATGGAAGCTTGTTCCTCCGCATCCTTCTCAAAACGTCTTGAGTTGTAAATGGATTTACAATTCTAAATTGAATTTGGATGGTTCTATTGCTAGGCATAAAGCACGGTTGGTTGCTCGTGGCTATCATCAGCAGTATGGCTTAGACTATGAAGACACTTTTAGCCCAGTGGCTAAACTACCAACCATACGAATTCTACTCAAAGTTGCTGTCACCCGTCATTGGAAGATCCTTCAACTTGATGTGTAGAATGCTTTTCTTCATGGCAAGCTCCATGAAACGGTTTTTATGACTCAACCTCAAGGCTTTGTCGATCCTTCAGTTCAGGGTTATATATGTTTTCCTGTTACAGAAGGCTATTTACGAGTTGAAGCAGCCGCTTAGAAAGTGGTTTGAAACTTTATCTACATATCTTTTAAAGTTTGGCTTTACTCATAGCAATGCAGACCCCTCGCTTCTTTTATATTGTCACAATTCTATTCATATTTACATACATGTGTATGTTGATGATATTCTGTTGACTGGCAATCATGATCCAATGATTGAGAAGCTTCTGCTTGGCCTGTCCAATGAATTCCATATGAAGAACTTGGGTCCCGTCTCCTATTTCCTTGGTATACAAATCATTCCGACTACTGATGGATTGCACTTAATTATCACAATCCTCTTATGCTCGTGATCTACTGACTCGAGCTGGCATGTCTGATTGTAAACCAATCAGTTCTCCAATTCCTACCAAGGTTCTATCATCCTCGGACCGTATGCTTCTTCCTGCTGAAGCCGAACAATTCAGACATTTGGTTGGTTCGTTGCAGTATCTAAGCATTACTCGTCCTGATATCTCCTTCACTGTCAATAAGTTGTGTCAACATATGCACCAACCGCTTGAAGATGACTTCAAGCTTCTTAAACGGCTGCTTCGTTACATTAAAGGAACTCTTCTCTTCGGTCTTCCGATTCGCTCCGGACATCTTGAGCTCTTAGTTTACTCTGATTCTGACTGGGCTGGTGACCCCGTCGATCGCAAATCTACCTCTGGCTATTGTGCGTTCCTTGGTGATACGCTTATTTCTTGGTTTGTCAAGAAACAGAAAATTGTGGCTCGTTCCTCTACCGAAGTCGAATATCGTGCACTTGCCACTGCTGCAACTGATCTTATTTGGTTATGCCATTTATTAGCTGAGTTTCACATCTCTACTTCTCGACCCACGGTGCTTTTATGTGATAATATTTCTGCTATAGCATTGGCTAACAATCCCGTTTTCCATGTTAGGACTAAGCATATAGAAATTGATTTTCATTTCATTAGGGATTGTATTAAAAATTAGGTCTTAAAGATTACTCATGTCTACACTGATGACCAATTGGCGGATTTATTTACTAAATCCCTTTCAATCCCTCCGTTTGCTCATATCCGAAACAAGCTCACACTTGTTAAAGCTCCGGTTAGCTTGCGGGGACGTATTAAGCAAACCACGTTCTCTGATATTAAGCAAACCACATTCTCTGTTAACAAGACCTCGCCTGAACGTGATTATCTTTCTAGCCCTTGATTACTAACGGCCCAATCTAGACCGTCCAGGTGTCTCCTACTTTACATTGTAATCATGAGTGGCATGTAATTATAAAAGCATGCTACAGTAAGGAAAAAGTAATAGAGTGAACTTTACACCAGCTGCTTCTTCTTCGTCTTTCTTCTTTGTATTTTCTCTGTTCTTCTTCTAGCAGGTCGGCTCCGGCGCAGGACTCAACATTTCTTACTACTTCTTAAAGCAGTTTTTTAGTATAAAAATTTAAATAGTTTTGTAGGGGTATTTTGATCATCATAAAAAAAATAGAGTTCATAAACTATGTGTTGCAATTTATAATCTAACGTGTTAATTTGTTAGATTAAATAATGATGGTGATGTATCATAATTTTAAAAAATAAATGAGATTAATGCTTCATTTGAGACAGCTTTCTTACTACTTCTTAAAGCTGCTTTAAGAAGTAGTAAGAAAGCTATCCCAAATGAAGTCTTATCTTTCTTATTTTCAAAAAAGTTAAAAAAAAATGTAGGCAAAAGTTGTAAGAGAAGTTTTTGGAGATATTCATTTATATATGTTTTTATTACATGGTTTAATTTAACCAAATGCCAAGTTATACAAGCATAAAATTTATACTAGGTATATAAAAAGCTTTACTCAGAACAGTTTTCTTATTATTTTAATTTTTAGACTACTATTATAATTTTTATTTGATCATTTTTTTTAGTTACTATTAAAAATTTATTGATATATAAAAGAAGAGAAGAGAGGATTGCTTCAAAACGGGGACCAGCTCTAATGATCTGTCCATACTTTGTTTGCTGATTGATTAGCACACGTTTTTTCTTTCTTCTGACTTGACAGGCAGAATATAACAAAAGAAGTACAATTATTTGTGGACGTAATATCTTCACAAAAATTTATATGCGTTTTGACTCTTCAGACTTCCCGAGGTAGAAGATAACTTGGTGCAATGTGTGGAGGATAATACAAAGCTTTGATGCAAAGTATAAAAAAAATTATGACAATAATGTTTGTAGTAAGATCTCATAGAGATAATTTTGTGTGGACTTTCAACGTGGTCGGAGATTTATTTGGATGTGTCTCATCATCTAATGTACTGTACGTTAGGTGACATGGTGCGTCCAAATTAGCCTCTGAACGCTCCGAACATTGCATGTAATAATTTTTCCAAAATCTGAGACAAATTTTGACGTCAAAATGCTCACTTTGCTACGATGTATATATCATTTAGATAAATCCAAAGGGTTCTTATGATTTTCTCCATTTTAGTTTTCCTCACAATGGCCCATTATTTATTTTTCTTCTCAACTATAATGAAAAGTTCAAAGATGAACCTAGGGGTGAAAGTGAATCAAGCCAGCTCATGAGCCGATTCGAACTTGACATGTTAACGAGCTTGCGATCCGAGGTTATCGAGCTTTAAGCTTGAGCTCAAGCATATAGTATCGAGCTCGTATAATAAATGAGCTTCAGTTCGAGCTCAACCCGACTCGAATCGAAAGCTTAGCAAGCACTCGAACATTATATTTATAATATTATTATTTTTAAAATACTTTGAAAGCTTATTGCTAAAATACCCTACCCATAATGTCATAAGCCAGTAACCCACCGCACGCAATTTTCTTTTTTCTTCTTCACCTGATCCTCATGCCCTAGCCTCATTGTGCCATCGTGCTTGCCCTCTCTCCTGCTTCTTCGGTTCATTTCGCTCCAGAGTAGCGAAGCGCCCAGGTCCAACCCTCTCACACACCCTAGCATGCAAAGACCACCCCCCCTCCCCGCGTGCATTCGGCCCTCTCTCACGCGACTGTAGCCGACTCAAGGTAATTTCATTTTTCTTCTTCCCCTTCTTCTCTTCCTCCTCTTCCTTCTCTAGTTTTTCTTCTTCCTTTTTCTTTCTATATGTTGATTTCTCAAATCAGTAAAGTGAACGTTGAATTTTCCTCATTTACACTCAATAAGTTTTCTTCCACTGTGATTTCTTGATGAATTTTAATTTTGCTTATTTTGTGGGTGAACTGATACACGGGTGGATCTATATTGATATGTACTTGTATGTCTTGCTACATTGACTTTGCTTAGCTTGTCATCTAAATAGGGTTTGTTTCCTTGCAAGTTGGATTGAGTTAATACATCTAATGTGCTCCTCTAGAAATATTTATGAAGTGATCTATAAAAGTTCCTATTCAATTTTTACTCGTGTAGATCTGACAGGATCGTCTCGTGGGAGCATTTACATTAGTTACTATGAAAGTTTTTTTATTATATTGTTGATGAACATATTTAATTATATGTAGCAGTAGAAAGAGCAAGTCTTTGATACAACAACTTTCATAGTTCAAGCATACAGAATTATTCAGTATACGATCAGGTAACCTGCAAGTTTTATACATTTTTTCTTCAGTTTTGACGAGAATCTTATATATTGTTCTGACTTCAAGATCATGCTAGGTTCTTGATGAGCTTTGCATTTTTGGTGTAGCTGATTAAAGCTCTGTTTATCCATCCTCCCACTATCTCTGTTTTTCTCTAAATGTCTTCCAGGAAAATATTCAGAAGATATAATTTTCATAATTAGCTCTTTCATTCTCTTACTTGCATTTAAATAAATGAGAATTAATTTTTAGATGTAAACTAGATTTTCAATTCTCATGCTATTATCATTTTTTTTAGAATGTCAACACTAATAAGCAAGAATGGGATAATATTGAGCCTGTAAATACTAAGACTGGAAGACTTGATGATCATCTTCACTCTTATGTTGGTAGTCAACCTATAAAAGAGAATAATACACATAATGATGAGGAAATATACTTATTGTGTCATACCCCCTCCCTTATTTAACTACTTTGAAATTACAAATTTGAATGAGAAGCAGACTATGATGCTACTCATCTTAATTTATGAAATTGGACTTTGCCTTATACTCCCTCCCTTATTTAACTACTTTGAAATTAAAAATCAGTACTTTTGAAAATAAAAGAAAAAAAAACACTGTTTTTATTGGTGGTGCAGAAGAAGCTCATTTTGGGAATTTGGTGTAGACAAACGCTTCAGTTGTGAGGTTATAACATTGTAGGGAGGGAGGTATGGTTCTTATTATATTGCATTGCTTGCTTTTTCTTCATTAGAATGATTTAGCTGTTTTAATCCAAACATCATCACATTATGTAATGCAAACATATTTCCTTCAAGCAGTCATCTAAAATATAAGTGTTAGAAAAAAAAAAAAAAAGTTTATAAGTAAAGAATCAAGTCAATTAAATGAGCCTAACCTGAGGTTTCTAAACGCAAACGAGCTCGAGCTTGGCATTTTCTTGACGAGTCGATCTCGAGCTCACTAATCGAGCTTGAACTCGAGCTCGAGCTAATTAAGGGTTAAACGAGCGAGACTTGATAAGACCAATACTTGACTCGTTTACACCCCATGAACCTCTATTCATTCTTTGAGATCCTATCATTATGATTTAAATAAGCCATTTTCAATTCTTTTGTTTTTTACAAAATCACCCTTTTTAGCTACGTCAGTTTTATTCTGAATGCATCATTTATTAGGCGTTTGTTTAAAATTTTAGTATTGATTTTTATAATTATTGATTTGACACACAATTGTTGAAAACTTTTAAAAAGATTTATTTATAATCTTTTTTTATTTTCTATTTGCTTATTGTTATTATTTATTCCTTATTAAAATAGGAGTATGATTAATAACTTTTATCCTTTCATTCATCTCGTTGTTGTTCTGAATTTTATATATAAATAAATATTGTTCGATATTTTAACATAATTTTTATCATTATGAATTTGCCATAAGATAAATGTAACATAAGTTAAAAGAATTTTCTTTTCGCTATGACAATTATTAAAAAAATAATTATGAAATAAAATTGGAAATCAGTGGATGAATGATAATTTAATTATTTATATTAAGAAAGACATATATTGATTGTGTTGATAATAAAATAATTAGTCAATGCTTTCACAATATAAAAAGTATGTGTTATAAATTGTAACTTTTCTATCATTTTATATTATAAATTTTTAAATATTGATTTCAAACTCGGATGGAAAAAAAGTTTATAAATCACTAGTAATTAGTTTATATATATATATATATATTTTTTATATATATATATATATATATATATATATTTATATATATATATATATATATAATATATATATATATATATATATATATATATATATATATATATATAGGGCTTGAATATTTGTGGTTGTAGAGTGATTAAATTTTTCGTCCTAGCGATGCACGAATATCTAGCACATAAATAGATAATTAAAGAGAGAACAAAACAATACCAGAAAATTCTTACATAGAAAACAAAGAGGGAAAAACCACGGGACCTTGCCCAGGTGAAACGATCACTACAGGAAAAAACGTCTTTTTCAGCGGCTATTTACTTAAAAAAATGAACGAAATCTGTCTGTAATTTATATTTCCGGCAGAAAATTTTCCGACGGTAAAGCACATGTCAGAAAAAAATTCTTTTAAAAAAAAATCTGCCAGATTCCAGATCCGAGATTCCAGCCGCCTGCACTCCGCGGGCCCATGAACTAGGCCTATCATGCACACAACCCGTGAACTAGACCGGCCAGTGAACCGCGGGCTCGTGAACCAGCCCAGCCCAGCAAACCAAGGGCCTATGAACTTGGTCCGCCATGCACTCCACTCGTGAATAGGGGTGCTACCGAGTCAACTTGACTCGCGAGCCGGCTCGGACTCGACTCGTTAACAAGCTCGGCGAGTCGAGCTTATTGAGCTCGAACATGAGTTCGAGCTCGACGGCTAATCGAGCTTGAACATACGTTGGACTCGACTCGTCGGCTCGACGAGCAGCTCGTTGGCGGAGCTCGTGGGCGGGAAATCCAAATCTCGCGAGCGGAAAATCCAAAACAGCGGTGAAGCACGAGCGGATCTCGATTCTCGACGGCGGACGAGCTCAGGACAAAGGGCGGATGCGACTGATCTCGATCTCGACGACAGAGCTCATCCATTGCTCGTCGGATCTCGAGACGACGGATCACGAGTTCTCGACGAGACGGAGCTCTGGAACACGTCGGACGAGCTCGAGATGTTGGTTCTCGATGGAGGATGCTGCAAGTTCGGGAGATGAATCTCGATGACAGATCTTGGATGACGATGAATGAGCTGGATGATGACGGACACGACGACGAGGGCGGAACTGCGGAAGTCGAAACTGAGGTCTCTAGACGATTGGTCGCCCGTCACGGGCGCGACGACGGGCTTGATAGCGAGCTCGACAAGCCGCTCGATATGACGACGAGTCAAGCTCGAGCTTGAATTTTGAACTCGACTCGAGTTCGAGCTCGGGTTTTGATTGTCAAGCTCGACTCAAACACCCCTTAGCTCGAGCTCGACTCAACTCGTTTGCACCCCTACCTGTGAACCAGACCAGCCAGCGAGTCCGTGAACAAGACCCGCCTACGCGACTCTGCTCCACTAGTGCCGAGCCCTACCCACTTCAAACAATTCACCCTAACCAATAAGCTGCTATGCATAATAAGCTTGTTTTCCTATGTTTTTATATTTATATTATAATTTAATTTATATTATATATATGTATGATATTATGCTTATATTATATTATATTTATATTATTTTATCTATGTAACATAATAATTATCATTAAAAAGAATAAAATTTAGTTTAATTATATTTAACAAAATAAATAATTATTAAAGCTTTTTTCTTTTATTTAACTTAATTTAACAATGAATAGTTAATTTAATTTAACAATGAATTATTAATTTAATTAATATAAATTTATTATTTAAAATAATTTAATTTAATAATGAATTATTAATTTATTAATTTAATTTGACAATAAATTATTAAATTATTTAACTTAATTTAACAAAATAATTATTGTCAGTTGTTAGAAGAATTTAATTTTTGTTCAAAATTTTATTGGAAATAAATAAAAAAATTCGATGGATCGAAATTTTTCGTCAGTAATCCGATGGAATTTGTGACGATTTTATTTTCACAGGAAATGAGCTATTTTTCTGCCATGGATTCCACTAAATTTAAGTGAATTTTAGAGGTTGACATGCCCCTTAACTCAGAGGTAGTGCAATTACAACTGTTTGGTGAGTTTGATCGAAGTTCGATGATGACCATGTGAAAGTTCGATGATAAGTAAATTGTAGTATGGTGGAGGTTGGTGGTCAGGGTCAAATTCGAGTTCGGCCATCCATTCATGTCCAAGCCCAATTTTCGACTAAGAAAAATCATTTTTGATATTTTTGGGGTCCGTGTGATTGTTCTTCGACGTTTCGGATCCAATTTTGACATTTTCGAAAGCATATGAGCCCTCTACACCTCATATCGAGACATTTTAAAATTCCAAAGTGTCAAAAATTGTCCAAAAGCTGTAACGCATTTTTTCAGACTCTAGAGCTTTGATGTTTGAAAATACGGGGTAACTAATATATTATCAATAATTTATCTTGATTTGATAGAAATCTCGAGGAAAATTTTGAATTGGAAACTTTAAAAAATAAATTCAGAACCATTTGAACTCCGATCTCAACAAACTTATGATCGAACTGAACATCTTGAAAAGGACTCAACGAAATCAAATTTGACTCAATCCGAGCCCAAATGAGTCCAAATCAAAGACCTTAAAGCGCCTTTGAAAAGTTCAAACATTAAATTAGATAACCAAAAACTTTCCAAATGTGACATGCTTATAGTCGAATCGAGCGGCTCAACGGGACAAATTAAACGAGCCCAAGTTCACCGAATTCTGATATTATTAAGACATTCAATGCCTAGTAAATTGCAGAGCCCTACATGGGGTCCTAGTTGGGTACCCATTGGGTACTCATGCTTTGCGCTGGTAGGTTTTGCCCACCCAGACACACATATGGTGACTTTCCGGATGTCATACCCACCCACTTTCCACGCTTATTGAATGTAGTCTGTCATGGATAAATGGCATTGAGGTTTTTGTTATTTTCTCTTACTGCAAACTTTCAAGCCACATATAATAAGTTATCATGATCGTGAAGCAGTTCAGTGTTTCGCACTGCGTAGTAAGGATTACTGTAATATACCGAATGCATATGATGATTAGTAATATAAATGTTGAGTACCCACCCATACCCATCCACGAGGCCATGAGCATACCCATACCCACCCATGTCCATTGGATATGGGTGGGTACGTGAGTGGGTGTGGATATGGGTACCAAATGCAGGGCTCTGATAAATTGTCCACAATCAATGGAATCAATATCGTCCGGTCATTCAAAACCCCTCTCAATATATCAGTGACCTCCCTCCTATTTATTAGTCATGTTACTTTCAGAAAACTATAAATAGTCCACTCATTCCTCATGGAAGGGACTCAAGCAAGAGAAAGAAGGAAGAGCTCTTTTGCCACTAGACTCATCCTCAACCACCGCTAGACCACTAATCATCGTCTGCGAACCTCCGCCTGATTATTGATTATTGTCGGACTTCTATCTAACAGTAGACTGTCGCATGACTTCAATCCCGCCACCAACTACTGTCGGACTTATGTCCGACAACCTATTGTCGCCAAATTCCCGTTCGGACATTTTTCATTGCTTGATTTCAATCTGACGACCAATTATTGTAATTTGATTTTTCTCAAGTTGAAGGATGATCATTCATTTGTAAGCTATTCAAGCACTAATGGATCAATTTTAACTAGACATGGCTCCGTGGTTTTTCTTTTCAGGATTTTTCATGTAAAAAAATAAAGGTATTTCTTATTTCTGTGTATGAGCTAGATAATCATGCAAGGTTAAGACATGAAGTTTTTCTTACTTTACTCCTGCGAACATTCTAGCTCACAATAAGAAAGCAACAAGAAAGTTGTCTCAAACATATCCTTAGTTATTTTGGTTGCATAAAATAGTTTTTTGCCGTAGAAATTTTCGAGAAATAATGAAAAAGGAAATGACAATCGAAATTATAGTTATGATTTGAAAAATAAAGCAGCCAGAAAGATATTCCAAATAGAATTTTAAGTCTTTTGCTTGTGGACGCTACTTTTGTCGCTCAAATGGTATTTTTATGTTTTATATCATGCTTTTTTATTTATTATTATTATTATTATTATTATTATTCATTTTTCTGCTACATTTCAATCATTTTTAACTAGAAAATCAACATGCGGATTCATACTTTGATTATTATTGTATATGCTAACTAAATATATATAGAAGCTATTTGTACTTTTCAATTTTAATTATGATTGGACCACAACAAACTAATATTTCCCCATATTCGTCCTTTTGTAAATGTAAATTTTTATTCAATAATTAAAAAAGAGAGGAAAAACTTGATGGGCTCAACCTCCCTTCGATTTAGGGCTACAAACAATTGGATTTCGAATTGATTTCGGATCATCTTGAAATCAGCTCAATGACTTTGAATTTGGCTCGAAGTCGACTTGAATAGAACAGCTCAAATTGAACGGGCTGGCCTATTTTAATCGACCGAACTCGAAATTAATTGCCCGAAAAACCGAAAAGTTCTACCCTATTGCTTGAGGCTTCATTCGGGGTGGCTTTCTTACTGCTTTCTAAAATAATTTTTTAGAACAAAAATTTATCGAGCTAAAATTTTTTTTACTAAAAAACTGTTTTAGAAAATAGTAAGAAAGTATCCCAAACGAAACCTGAGTTTCATACTAAATCAATTTAATTGCCACATGATGTACTATGGGAACAAAAGGTTCCTTCCTTAAAAAAAAAATGTTATATATAATAAAAATAAAATTTTATAAATAAAAAATATTTTCAATGCAATTCAAATTTTTCTAAGCCCACCAATGTATTGCTCAAAATTGAACTACAACAACAACAACAACATCAAGCCTTTATCCCACTACATGGGGTCGGCTACATGAATCCTTTTTCTCCATTGTGTCCTATTAAAAGTCAAATTCTCGTTTAAATCTAATAAAGAAAGGTCATTCTTAATATTTTCTAACCAAGTCTTTTTAGGTCTACCCCTACCTTTCTTAACATAAGTCAAATCTAATACCTCTACTCTCCTAACCGGGTCATCGGAAGGCCGCCGTTTTATGTGACCAAACCATCTAAGGCGACTCTCTCTAATCTTATCTTCTACTGGAGCTACTCCTAAATTGAACTGAATAAAAAAATTTGACTCATAATTTAACTCATTTGAGTCGGCCCAAATTAATTTTTTTTTCAATTTTGAAGCGATCTTCTTTGACGATAACCTCTTGGATCAATTTAAGCAAAAGGCGATCGATGACAGTCTGATTGAATCTGGACGAGTTCGAGGTCAGATTCTTTCCATATTTATTGGGAGAAAAATGTTCAAACAAAAGTTTAATAAGAAAGGACTAAAAATTGATCAAAATAAATTTCAAAATTTTTAAATTTTTATATAAAAATTAATAACTCAATTTATATCATATTTATCATAAAATAAAATGAATTTAGAGATTTTATAATTCAACCTAATTAAATTTTATTCGCATATTATAACCCAATATTTTTTATTTTTAGTTATATCTTATAAAAAATGAATAGTATGAGAATACTCTGATCGGAAAATGATGAGAAAATATGCCAAACCCTTCAGTTTTTTTTTTCCAAAAATCAAAAATATATTAAACCAACAAAAAAAGTACAAGAGGCAAAATGCCAAAAAAGCAAAAGAGAATACAAAGTGAAAACAAACCGCAGGCTCACTTATTGACCGAGGCTCCCAGCTTCCCCGAAGTCACGCCCGGACCATCCAATTTGGCAAAGAAAGACGCTAAGATTTCAATCGATCCAACCGAGCAAGAAAGTCTTATCAAAGGTTGCCACCAGCATGATAGCCCCAACCACATCATTGCTCAATAACCCACGTCCCCCAAAATCGAACAATACTACAAAATACCATCCAGAGAAAGCAAAAGGGCAACAAGCACAATAAAAAAAGGATTATCTACCTCTTATGCCCCTCCAACGAAACCTACCACGAGACGTGACAGAAACAATAGGTCTTTCACGAACCAATTTAAAATCATGATCAGGATCAAAACCTCCACAATACTCCGAAGAGGAATCAGAATCGGATTGAAGTTCAGACGTACAATGCAGCCAATCCAGATGAGCCCTCACATCCATCCCATAATTATCTCCCACATGGTAAACCAAAGCTTGGGGTTCGATCAAGTTCACTGGCACATCGACAAAGGAATTAGAACAAACCACCATTACTTCCCCAGCATTAACACCACCTACAACCAAATCACTACTACCAATATTCTGAGAAGACTCCACAACAGCATTAAAAACAGGAGAAGCAATTGTATCTACACCCCCAAAATCTCCATTAAAACTCACACAACCAGTCTGCATCAACAGAGGATCCCCTACCCCCTCCACAACAGGGGCAACAAAATCAACCACTGGCTCAGAAACCCGGTGGCCAATGATTGCCGGAGCAAACTCATCCAAAATATTAGTCGATTCACACAAGGGAATATTACCAACAGCAACCAGATTAACCCTAGACACAACATTCAAAATGGGATCAACGACAGGAACATTATTCTGAGTATTACCAGCAACATGCACAAATGGCAAAATCATATCGACAATGGGCAAAGGTTCCACATGCAGAACACAAAGAGCAATATTAGACCCTCGCTAAATAATAGGAGACACAACAGAAACAGCTTCCTCAATAATACCAACGGTACAACCTAAACCCAATTCCGCAGGCAACACAGAAGGGACAACAGAGTTCACAATAACAGGCTCAATAGGGTTAGGATAAACCTCAATAGGAGGTTCAACAATTTGGGGCATAACAGCCAAATCCAAGACCAAAACTTTAGGATGGCACTCTGCCACAGCATGTTCGATACAACAACAAGCAACACAAAAATAAGGGAAATCATCCATCACTACTTGCTGAACATAACTAAGCTTCTCTGAACCTAACCAAACCCTATCAGGGTATGATTTAGTGATATCCAGCTCAACTAAAACATGAGCTAAAGACGGTCTAGACCCAAAGAAGTTGCAGTATCAATTTTTAATGTCTTGCCAAAGAGAGAGGCCAAGCCATGAAGAATTCATGGGGAAAAGAGATGAGGCCGCAGAAGCGGAAAAGAAACCCAAATCGGGATCACCGGTGACTCAACCCCGACATCAACAAGAGGAGACCACTTGGTAAGCTTTATATAACAATTAAAAACCAGATACGATCTATGGCAGAAAATGCGGCAATAATCTAGGTCATTAGCAAGTTTGATAAGGACATGAGACGAATTCAACAAGGTGACCGAAACATCTCCAATGAGCTTGAGATTGAAAAAAAAAATTACGAATTGAATCTAGAGACGGACATTTAGTAGGAAAGAAACCAACTAAAGAGAATTGAAAAGGATCTGCCAACGCCTTAATTTCTTGATCCGAAATCCAAAGGGAAGGCAAACCACCGTAGGAAGAAACCTTAAGTTCAGGAAACTTGTTACCAGCAGAAGGACCAGAGAGAACATCTAAAAAAGAACAAGACGAAATCGATCCCCCTAAAAAATCAGGGTCGGAAAGCTTCGGCGCCATCCGTCACACGCCGGAGGAAGAAAAACACCACCAAAATAAAAAATGAACTAACAAAGAGGAAAAAAGGAGAAGAACCACTTCCCTGGAAACTAGAAGAGAGCCAGCCCCACCGGAGAGCGGCCAGGCAACACGAGGGAAACGCTCTGCCAAACCCTTTAGATATATTTTGTTTCAGTGCAATATTAATTATTTATATATTTCATTAATCTTAAAGCAAATTTAAGAGCTTTGATATCCATTCTGATTAAAATTTTTAAAAGAATATTTTGAAATAATTAATTGTTGTGCTATCTTAAAACCTTTTCTCTTCTTGCTTAATTTTTGAAAGTGGTAGCGTTATTTACTTATTATAATAGCTCATTAATGCACTATCCTCAACATCATCCTACTTTTGATGTGCTATTTCATTACAATTTAAGGTTTTGTTATGGATAGCTTTCTTACTGCTTCTTAAAACTATCTTTTAGTATAAAAATTTTATTTTATTTTTTACTAAAAAATTGTTTTAAGAAACAGTATAAAAAATCATCTCAAATAAAATATAAGTCTCAAAATAAATTTAACAATTAAAAAAAAAATTCCTTGCCAATGTAACTAATTTATACTGTTCATCTATTGTCATAATGGAATTGGAAGAAAAAAACAAGCGTATCACTAAAGCTTCGTTTAAGATAGTTTTTTTAATGTTTTATGAAGCAGTTTTTTAGTATAAAAATTTTTAATTCAAAATATTTTTTATTAAAAAATTGCTTCATACAAAAATAAAAAAACTATCTCAAACGAAGACTAAAATTTCATAATTCAACTTCAAATGATAAGTTCTCCGTGCAAGGAGGATGTTATATTCAGCTCTTCTTGATAATGGTTTTCCCATAAGAGTTCATTTAGCCTTCATCATCTTCTTCAATAAATAGTTAGGGCACCACAAAATTAATATTTTAAAGACGATCCTTTATAAAAATTGCAATTTTTTTTTTCTTTCTTTTGGATTTTTATTTCATTTCGACTTTATTTCAATTCCCTTCATTCATTCCTGAAGTCCCATAAGTTTGTTGATCATGTAGAATCTGATACATTTTCTCATCGAGCGAAGGGTACAAAAGAAATTATATTTATTTTTAGATCAAAAAAACTATGTGAAATCTTCGGGTTTTCATGTTTACAAAAAATCCCGATTTAAAGATGTCAGATATCAAAGGGTGCTTCTTTATCTTATGCTAATACATTTGTGACCGAAGTTTTATTGTTCCAATTAATTTTATAATTTATTTTAAAAATATTATTTTAAAGCATTATAAAGTTTTAGTTATTTTGAATCATTTAAAAAGTATAAATTACTTTAGTAAATAAAAAACTTTTATTTATTTCCAAAATTTTAGAATATTGAAATAAATTTAGTTTAAAATTTTAAATTGTTTTATTTTAAATTTCTATTTATTTTCAAATTTTAAGAATAATGAAGTGTATTAGTTAAAAAAATGTAAAATTTGCATTTATTTAAAAATTCTACATTAAAAAAATTAATTTTTAGAAAATAAAAATTAACTATAATTTTTTTTGTTATTTTATAATTTTAAAAAGAATAAAATTATTTCAGGACAGCATTGCCTAAGTCGCTCAAGTGAAAAATTATTCTGTGTAATAATATTCTGCCATCAGCCAAGTGTTTTGCGCTCTGCTAGGGTTTGGCTTCCTAGCGCTCCCGCTTCTTTCTTGCCGCCTTCCTCTTCCCCTTCGGGGGAGGGAGCTTCTTCCCTCCCCACCTCCCCTCGCATGCATGGCCTCCTCTTCTTACATTAACGACTTCCCTCCTCTTCTTGGAGCAGGGGCTAATGCCTTTTGCGCTCCTCATGGCTTAAACTTCATCTCTAATCTCACCAACCGAGACCCAGTAGCTAACGATTTTGGGTTATCCTTCATCCCTTCCACTACCAAAATACCTTTCTCTGCTGAAGACTTAGCTCTCGGCGTTCCTGATTGGAGCTTATCGCTGGTTAGCTATTCTGTTGGTCCAAGACCTACTTACCTCAGCCTCCAGAACACAATAAAATGGTTTGGGATCCTAGAGGTTCGATTGATCTTCTTACTCTTAACGATGGTTTCTTCCTTTTCAAATTTTCTTCTCCGGAAGATTTTGAGCGTATTTGGACTGGCGGCCCCTGGTTTTTCTTCGGACGGCCTTTTATCCTACAAAAATGGAATCCTAAATTTCAACCCAAAAGGGATGATTTTTCTTCCATTCCCATTTGGATTAAAATTGTGGATTTGCCTCTGGCTGTTTGGAATCCTTTGGGGATTTCCAAAATCGCAAGTTTTGTTGGCCACCCTCTGGCGGTGGATGCCCTTACTGCGCGCAGAACCCGCCTGACTTTTGCGAGAGTCTGCGTCATGGTTTCGAGCACTTCAACCTTCCCCGAAGAAATTCCGATCTCTCTTGATGGTGATGATGTGCAGCTCAAGGTCATCTATGACTGGAAACCTACCCCCTGCTCTGGTTGCGGTTCCCTGGTCCACCCTCCAACTCTTTGTCCCAAAAACCCCATGCTCAAACCTCAAAACCAAATGGCAAATCGTGGGCGTAGTAGGAGCAGAGTTCTTCCTCCTCTGCCTTCTTCTGCTGCTCCTTCCCTTCTGAACAAACCCAATATCCCTCCGACAAACCAAGCAGGTACCTCCTCTTTGCTGCCTGCCTCTAATACCTCCACTCTCCCGCCCCTGCCAAATGCCAATAAACCTCAGACTGCTCCTCCTGCTATTATTCCCTCGGTTTTGCTTCTCTCCTCAGCGGCCACGGTCACCCCTGAGGTAACCAATGCTCTACCAAATCTTAATTCCCCTCCCATTGATAACCCTCTAATGGACCCTTCCTCCCAGGCTGACACTCCCTCTTTTGTAGGGGACTCTGATATTGCCTATCTTCCTCCTCAAAAATTTTCTAAACACTCACCCCTTCTCTTACCTCCACAACAAACCGTCACCACCCTCTCCCCAAACAAATTCACCATTCTTCAGCCTGATGAGCCTCCTGACGATGCGGATGCTATTGATGAATCAGATGCTTCATCGAATCTGCTTTCACATCAAAAGGAGGAGCCACCTCAGAAAAATCACCAATCCAAAAACAACACCTCTAAGCCTTCTAAATCCAAAAGCGCCAAAAAAGCGCAAACGTCATCCAAGTCGAAATGACCTTGCCCCTCATTGGTTGTTGGAATGTGAGGGGTTTTAACAGCCCTAACAAGGTGTTCTCTTGCAAAAACTTTGCTGCCTCTCATCATCTTGACATGCTTTGCATCCTCGAAGCTAAAACTCCTCATCCCGCTGCATCTGATCTCTGGTTCCAGAAAACTCATCAGATTTTCGGTGATGAATTAAACTGTAATAACTGTACTCCTACTTCCCTTGGAAGAATTTGGATCAAGTGGAAACCAAATGCAATGTCCTTTAATTCTTCCTACATTTCTCAACACATCATACATGGTATTGTTACTCTTTCAGATTCGTCTCAGTTTTTTCTTTCTGTCATCTATGCGGCCAACACTACTGTTGACAGAGCTCCTATGTGGATTCATCTTTTGAACCTTGCTAGTAACATCAACATCCCTTGGATCATTATGGGGGATTTTAACTGCTATAGAAGCCCTCAGGATAAGAGTGGTGGCCTAGCCCCGAGCCATAGTCAGTTGAACGAAATGAATTCTTGGGTTTTCGATTCTGGTACTTTTGAACTTTCTTCTGTTGGCCTTAATTACACCTGGTTTAATCAAAGAGCTGAAGACCCCATACATATCAAGTTGGATAGAATTTTGGTGAATACCATTGGTTGAACAAATACCCTTACTCTTTTTATAAAGTTGAAAACCTTGGTTGTTCAGATCACTCCCCCTTGCTTCTGCTTAATGGTTGTGATAAATTTTCGGGTGGTAGATTTCGTTTCAAAAATTACTGGATTCATATGAATGGGTATTGGGATAGTGTCATCACTGCCTTTGCCAATCATATGAAAGCTAGACTGATTGCCAACCTCTACCACAAATTAAAGATTCTGAAGCATTCTCTTAAGAAGAAATCTTGGGCTTCTTCTTCCAGCATCAAAGAGGTTTTGGTTTTATTGGAAGCCGATCAGAAGAGATGTTTAAGCTTGATTAATTGCAACCCCCTGGATCCGGTCTTGAATGGTCATCTGAAGCACATTAACACCTTACATTCCCATTATAACTCTGCTTGGTGCTCTTGGACCATTCAATGTGCTAAAACCAAATGGCTTTCCCATGGTGATGATGATCTTGGCTTCTTGTATGCTAAGATTAAGAACAGAGGGAACATCAATCTTATTAAAGAAATTTCTACTTCATATGGGCTTTTTTCTTCTCCTTCTGAGATTGGCAGTGCTATGGTTTCTCACTTTAAGGCCCTCTTCTTCTATACCCATTGGCAAAACTGTACCTATCAATCTCTTGGAGTCTCTCCTTAGTCCCATTACTGATTCTGAGATCAAAAAGGTCATTTTTGACGGTGCCCCTAACTCTTCACCTGGGCCTGATGGGTACCCTTTTGAGTTTTATAAAAGCTCTTGGGAGATCACTGGATTATATGCCTGTCAGGCCATTAAAAATTTTTTCAGCTCGGGCAGGCTTCCAGACTATGTTAAAGCCACAACCATTGTTTTGATTCCTAAACAACCCCATGCCACTCACATTGCTGATTTTAGACCTATCTCTCTCTGCAACACTTTTTATAAAATTATCGCTAAGCTTCTTGCTAATCGTATGAGAGATATCATGCCTATTATTATCCACCCGAGCCAAGCTGTTTTCATTAAAGGCAGATTATATTCTGATAATGTCATTCTTGCATCTGAAATTCTAAGAGAAATGGGTCTTTTTTCGAGAAACAATCACTTTTGCGTCAAACTTGACATTAAGAAAGCGTTTGATATGGTATCCAGGGAATTCATCTCCCATAGAATGCGGCTCAAGGGGTTCCCTCAATTTATTAAATGGGTCAATGGTTGCATTTATGACGTGCCTTTTTCTATTTGTCTTAATGGCAAACTTGAGGGGTACTTCATTTCTACTTCGGGCCTACGGTAGGGATGCCCTCTTTCTCCCCTACTGTTTGACATTGCCATGGATGCTCTCTCTTGTACTCTGGATGATGGTGATTTTAGGGGTATCACTTTTGGGAATAATTCCTTAAGTCATCTTCTTTACGCTGATGACGTCCTGGTTTTTGGTGCTGCCAACCTCCCAAATGCTTTAAACCTGAACCTTATTATGGATGATTTTGCTGCTTCTTCGGGTCTTAAGATAAACAATAGCAAATGTACCATTATTTTCTCTAAAGAGACCCATCTCAATTCTGATATTGCCAATCTTTTGGGTTATCAGATTTCTGTTTTAGCCTTGAAGTACCTGGGCCTCCCTATTGCCCTCAAAAAACTCTCTTTGTCTAACTTCCTTCCACTACTGAGTAGGCTTTCTACTCTATTTGATGGTTGGAAAGTAAAATTCTTGTCTTTTGCAGGTAGAATCCAGTTCCTAAAGTTCACCATTGCGAATACCATTGCATATTGGATTCGTGGGGCTATTTTACCAAAGAGGTGTTGTAAGCTCATTGAGAGATATTGTGCCAGATTTCTTTATCATGGGAATGTGTCTAGCAAAAAACTGCATTTAATTTCTTGGAAGTGCACTTGTAAACCAACTGTCTTTAGAGGTTATGGGATCCCCGACATCCAATCTATGCAATTTGGTTTTGCTTGCACCTTTCTTTGGAGATACTACAATGCCAATTCTCTGGCTGCCGCTTGGCTTAGATATAAGTATCATTCTCCGTTTAGGGAATGTACTTCGTATGCCTCTAAATTCTGGAAATCTATTTTTACAGTTGCCTCTAAAATTAAGAATAAGCTTAATTTTCAAATTTGTAATTCTGATAGTACCCTATCCTTTTACTGGGACGCATGGCTGCAGGGAACTCAATTGCTAATATCACTCATGGTGCTACTATGTCTTATGCTTCGGTTTCTGATTACCTTTGTGATGGCAATTGGTGTCTCCCCTTAAACCTTAATCCTAATGTTATTACACTGATTCATTCTCTCCAAACACATGATGATACTGTCAACATTTCTTGGATGGGGAAAGACAAACCGATTTTCAGAACTTTTAAGTTGCTTTATTTTGAGGAGGAAATTGTGGTGAATTGGCACAGATTTGTTTGGCATAAAAAATTTGCTATTAGATACTCGGCTTATACCTGATTAGCTTTAAATGGTGGTTTGAAAACGACGGAAACGTTGGCTTCCAGGAATATTTTCATTCCTGCCCAGTGCCCTCTCTGTTCTTATGAGGGTGAATCCATTCTGCACCTGTTTTTCCAATGTGATTTTACTTTCAATCTTTTAAGGGAGTTTATTCCGAATTTATTTGGGTTTTTTTTTTAGACCAACCCTGATGCAACTTTTTGAGTTCCTGGATGAGATGAGTACATTTAGTTCTGTTGTGAAGAATTTCTCTTTTTTGGTCATTTGCTGTCTCATTTACTTTATATGGAGGGAGAGAAATAGCAGGAGGCATGCTGGGATCCGTTCTTCCTCTACTGCTTTACAACACAAAATCGTTTTTGCGATTACTGCCAAGACTAAGAACTGGAAGCATCTTGACAGTCTTATGAGTTTTTTTCCTGACTGTTTCTCTTCCCATTTACCGATTAGCAATGGATTTTTGGGTGTCTCTGGGCAATGATGATACCTTCAGGTCCCTTTTGGTGCACCCCTGGAGGGCCTCTAATTCGTTTTTGTCTGGCAACTTACAACCGGTCTTCTCCTTGGATGGCACTTTGCCTTGGCTGGGTTTTGTTCTCTCTTCGGCAATCGGGGTGCTGCTGCATTATCTCCGAATGCTTGGCTTTGAGCTGTTTGGGCTATGATTTCAAGCCTGGGTTCCTGTTTGGTTTTATTTCTGAGCCCGTATGAGACAATTTTGTTCCATTGCTTTTATTTTGGTTTTTGTTTACAGCTCCTAATTTCTTGTTTACTTTTGAGTTGTATTGTTTACTTTACTTGTAACCTTCTTTGATCAATATATGGGCAATTGCACCTAAAATTTCCAAAAAAAAAAAATTTATTCTGTGCAGAATCCAAACATGAATAAATAACTATTCAGATATATGACTATACATATTGTGTAGATATTTATAGACAATATATACGCTCAAATTTTTTATTTGAATTCTACATAAAATAATTTCTTCGCCCCAGCACTGAGCCAGTGGGTCATGGAACACGTCACTCCGGCAGCCACTAGCTTATTTATTTTTTTATTTTATTTTATTTTCTAATTTTAATATCAGCCTAACTCTGCTTTTTAGTAGTCAACGGAGATTGTACAAATATATATATATATATATATATTAATTATTAATCAGTCGGCCAGCCCGGCCTGCAACTATATGACCTTCTCGTGCCGTGAGTTCCATTTGTCATTATTTTTGGGAAAAAATATATAATATAAAAAAATCGTGCACCAAGTCTCTCAGCCACTCTTCCTATGCCACGTGGTACACTACCGTGCAGCATGTGCACGGTAATTTTTCTCTTGCTGACGGCATTATCTCCCGCTTGCTATAATAAACCCATGAGATGCAATTTCGACAACAAAGCAATCGAGTTGCAAGGAGCAGGCGGCAAGGGAAGTGACCGGCGATCATGGCGGCGAAAGTAATCAAGGTGGTGGCTATAAGCGGCTCTCTCCGCAAAGCCTCCTTCAACAGCGGACTCGTCCGAAGCGGTTTCTCTCTAATTTTCCACTTTCCCTTTCTTTCTGCAGCTTCCCCAATTCCTATTCTTCTTCTGCTTCTTTTTTCTTTCTTTCGTTTTGAATTTCTTAATCAGTGAATCTATTTGTTCTATCGCGAAGCTGTGGAACTCTCCAGGGAATCTATTGACGGGATAGAGATCGAGCACGTGGACATCTCCGAGCTTCCCTTGCTCAATACTGATCTTGAGGTTAACGGAACTTACCCTCCCGTCATCGAGGCTTTCCGCAGAAAAATAGCTGAAGCTGATGCTTTTCTGTTCGCTTCACCGGAGAACAATTACTCCGTAGCTGGTAAGAACGGCATTTTTGCCCTTTTAATGTTCCCATTCAGTATTATTGTTCTAATTAATGCATATTCTTTGACGGATAAGTAGGTTTTGTGAAGGTTACTGGATGGAGGGTTTTGTTTTAGGAATAAAATGGGTTGGAAAATGTTGCGGCTAGAATATATGGGGCGATAGAGCTAGAATTTTACGCCTCAATGTTGTGCAGATAACCAACACATAAATAAAGAATTTAAAAACACAAAATTTTTTATGTGCAAAATCATTGAAAAGGAAAAAATTAGAGAGTCACGTCCAGTTAAAATAATTTTACTTCATCAAAAAATTATCTTGATCCGCACAAATCTCGATGTAAAATTAAGTTGGAAACTTTCAAAATTAAAATTGGGATCATCCAAACTCCGATTTCAATAAACTTACAATCAAACTGAACGTCTTGAGAATACGAACCCAACGACACAAAATCCAACTCAATCCGAGTCCAACTGGGTCCAAATAATTGTTGTTGGAAGATTCGAAACATAATTTGGATTACCAAACCGTTTCCAAACATAACATGCTTATAGTCGAATCGAGCGGCATGACGAGATGAATCCAACGAGCCCAAGACACCAAATTCCGACATCACTAAGACACTCAAATGTCCATCAAACGGTCCATGATCAAGGGATTCAACATCGGCCGTTCATCCAACCACTCCCCATTTGTCCTTGATATCTCACCTATTTACAGGCCATACCACTTTAAAAATATATAAATAGAGCTCCATGTTCTCCTGAAAAGGGATCCCAATCCAAAGAATTCAAGAGAGAGATTGGAGATAGCTCTTGCCTTCTTGCTCCTCCTCGACCACCGCCTTAGTTCTGCCGCACCACCCCTGACGTCGTTGCTACACCGAACCACCGCCTGAGGGCCTGAACTCCGCTGGAGCACCACCTAAGGGTTTGAACTTTGTCGGAACACCACCTGAGGGCCTGAACTCCACCGGACCACCACCTGAGGGCATGAACTCCGTCGGACCACCACCTACGGGCTTGAACTCCACCGGACCACCACCTAAGGCTCTAACCTCCACCGGACCATCACCTAAGGGCCTGAGTCTCACCAGACCACCACCTGGGAGCCTAAACTCCCCCAGAGCATCACCTGAGGGCCTGAACTCCACCAGACCACCACCTGAGGGCCTGAGTTCCGTTAGACCATCAACTAACGCTAGATTTCCGGCAAGTCTCTGTCGAACTATTAACTGACGCCCGAACTTCCAAGTGATGCTAGATTTGATACTAGACTTCAACCATATAGTTGACATTTGTAATCTGATCGCCCTCAAGGACAAGTCAGCCCACTATACTCAACTCAAATTCTAGTGGAGTCTTTTCAACTGGGCTAGGCCCCGTGATTTTTTCCTTCCCAGGATTTTTCATGTAAAAAAATTTGTGTTTTCTCTGTGCGAGCTGGATATCCATCCAATGCTAAGACGTAGAATTAAAACTCCATCGCCGCGTATATTCTAGCCCACAACAGTTTGGCGCTATCTGTGGGAAGCTTCAATCCCACTATCTTAAGCACTCATCCAATGGCCAACAGGCATAACCATCGCATCTTGGGAGCCTCATGCTTCAATTCACATCAATTTAGGAATCCTTCCATGAACTAGGGATGCCAGACATCTGCTTCTTTTCACCCTGGGGGTGAAACCCTACTGGGGAGAAACATCAGGACCCTCCCTAGAAGATTGTATCAGAAAGATTGAGGAGTCTCAGAACGAGATCCTTCAACTCTTGCAATAGACTCGAGGACCGGCACTAGCACCCCAAGAAGATATCCCTCTCCCTCGAGATCCACCAAGACTCGAAGATGTTCAACATGAACATCTTCATGTCGAGATTTCCCTTCTGTCGCCAAGGATGCGCCCTCCGACACATATAGAAAATGAGCTTGCTGACACAGCAAGCTCTACCCATCCTTTGTGCGCAGGCCGCCAACCTCATATTCCTCTGGACGTCCCCGAATACTTAACCCAACAACACATTGCTGAACTCCCCCGTAATGCCCTTCCGCATGAATTATGATGACTAGTTCGAGAGTAGTTCTCCACAGGAGATATAAGATAATCTCTTTGTCAACGGGACTTCCAGGAGTCATCACCCCTTCTTAAAGTGGCTTTTTAGTACAAATTTTTTTATTTTTGTACTAGCAAAGCCGCTTTAATAAGCAGAAAGAAAGCCGTCCCAAATGAAGCCCTATTCGAATTGAATCAAATCAGCCATATGTTCAGTGCTTTTGGACTGCCTTTAGATTTGTTTTGTAAAATTATTACTTGATATAATAGGGATTTTTAGGATCCCAATACATAATAAGCCTAACTTGCACGAGGATTACTAGAGAAAGTGGACTAATTTTTCATGTTTGCACTACGACTGACGGTCACTAGTAATGTCATATATTTACTAGTGCAAAATCATGGTCTTTTCCACAACAAATAGATTTTTTGCAATAAACACCTCTTGCTTCTCCCAAATGTAAATTTTTTCATCAACGGTTTATCATTTTCTGAAGTTGAGTTAGGCTGTTTGAATCTAAATGGGCTGCTTGTACCTCTTCCCTTGATCTAGTGCTACATTATCTTAATTAGTCATCTGAACATTTCTGGTTATTTTTTTATACCTTAGTCTACTATTAAGATTCTTGAGCATTTACTATTGTTGTTTAGCTCTGTTCCTTCACTTCTTCCTTTGATGAAAGGACTCTTGTATTTGCGTTTTGCTACAAAGCTCTTTAAAATGCCAAGATCCCTATCATGTCCTAGTGGTTAAGTGGTAGACTTGTAACTTTCCATTCAATAGTTTGAGAGAATAGCTTAGACTTCGTTTGGGATAGCTTTCTTACTATTTTTTTAAAACAAATTTTTAGTACAAAATTTTTAAAATTAAATAATTTTTTACTAAAAAGTTGTTTTAAAAAGTAAAAAGAAAGCTATCACAAATGAAACCTTAGTCACGAGGACTTGGGTTATGTTTATGATAGTTTTATTATTGTTTTGTAAAGCTGCTACAGAGAAAGTAACTTTTTAAAAGTTGTAGTAGAACTTTCTCATAATTTTTTTTTGAAAGCACAAAAAAACAAATAGTCAAACAGAAATTATGATTATAATCTAAAAAACAAAGCAGTAAGAAAGCTATCACAAACAAAGCCTTAGAAGAATGCAATTGATCGAACATATATTATATTTTTGAATTTCCCCCTTGCTGCAGCTCCTTTGAAGAACGCAATTGATTGGGCATCAAGGCCCCCAAATGTCTGGGCAGGCAAGACTGCAGCCGTTGTGAGTTCAGGAGGAGGTTTTGGAGGTGGCAGATCCCAATACCATCTTCGACAGATTGGGGTTTTCGTGGACCTCCACTTCATCAACAAGCCTGAATTATTTGTTGCGGCGTTTCTGCCTCCTCAGAAGTTTGACGAAAATGGAAATCTCATTGATCTGGAAATCAGAGAGAAGCTTAAGCAAGTTCTGTTATCCCTTCAGGCATTTACCCTCAGGCTCCAGAAGTAATGCCACTCTCTTGTCTTTATTTATTCATGAAATATGTTGCCTTTTCTGCTTGTAAGTTTCAATGAAGCATAAACCTATGCAAGATACTATTAGTGCCAAATAAGGCTTCAGCTTATGAGGTTATTAAGGGAAAGAGTAATGTGGAAGGAATTTGAAATTTATTTTTCTTATTGCATTCCTTCACTTTATTTTAGAGAATTGCTTAAAAAGATGCATGGTGTTTTTCAAGACTCAATGATGGAGGACTTAAATGTTTAAGTGATGTTGAAAAAGAATCTTGCACAATTTAAATTAGAGAGCTTTATTAACTAAAATATTTGTAATTATTAAACGATGAAATAAAACAAGAAAGAAATGGGACTAGCTTAGGCCAAGTCACACGACTAGAGGTTAGGATCACAAAATAGTCAATGATTCAAAACATAGTATACATGAAAGATTTTCAACAAGTGATCCCTATGTTAACAATGAGATTATTCGCTACGAAAGATCCTTCACTCACTTTCTAAATTACTAGACTTAGCGGAGAGACTTAACACGATCTTAATGAATCAATTAAAATCACAAGTTGGGGTAAGAGTTACATAGGAAAAGATTTAGGGGAAAGATTAACCTTGCTTAGGATTTGGAGACGATATGCCACTAGACGGAAGAAAGTTTCTCCTCAAATACCTTCAGCGAGGGTGAAGATGATCCTCTCCACGTAATCCTCTACGGTTTGGTCAACTTCGAGGTTGAGGTTGAAGAAAGGGGAGTGGAGGATGTCGACATGGCCTTGGTCGTCGTAAACGAATCCGTGATCAAGTTCTGGACCTGTCGTGCATGAGGGAGCAATATATTTTGGTGTGAACTTCCAGGCTGCAAACGACGATCTTCTGGCCGACTGGACAACAAGGAGATGTACAAAATTTTCTAGACGGCCAGCCAACAATGTCCAGAAAATTTGGACAATAACTTGGAAACCTAGAAATGGGGTTTATGAGTTGTTTTGGGGGAGAGGAAGGGAAGGAGGTGGGGAAGGGCCGAAGGTTAATGGGGGAGGGAAAAGGAAATTCCATAATCTTAAAATAATTTTTGATTTTTGATTTGGAGGGATTTTGGGTTTTGTAATTTGAATTTCAAACAAGAGGAAAGAAAAGAAGGTACTCCTTAATGAGAGAATAGATTGAGGTATTTGGAAGGAAGTTAATATGGGGAGAGGAGAGATAGGGAGAGGGGCCGGCAGCTTGGTGAGTGGGGAAGGGTTTAGGGAAGATGAATTAAGGCTTATTTCAATTGGGATTTTAAATTAGGAAGAGTTAATTTAAATAAAATCCAATTAAAAATTTAATTAGATCTAATTTAAATAACTTTTCTAAAATAGGGATCCTTATTTAGGAAACAAATTCAAATTTAAATTTGTTTGAATTTTGAATTCAAATTTGTTACAAAATGAAGAAGGCTAAAATAAGAAGGGCATTGAATGCTAGAGGGAATTTGTGGAGCCAATAGAAGATGGATGTGGCTGGCAAGTATGTGGGGAATAGGGTTAGGGTTTGGGTTTGATGTGGGGCCTGACGGCTAAGAGTGGAGGGGAGTGGTGGCCGTAAGTTTGAAGGAGGAGGGAGAGGGTAGGCCGTTCGGCCTTGTGGGGGTGGTGTTGGTTCGGTCAAGGAGGGGAAGTGGGAGGGGATGTTGGCGCTTGGGGAAGGGAAGGAGGGGTAGGCTGGTGGTTGTAGGGGAGAAGAGAAGTGAGGGAGGGGAAGGCGAAGATCGACCACGAATCTGGACCTTCCTGCGGTTGGTGGGTATTACGATGCCCTCAACTAGGGACTTCAATCTTCAAGAACTCACAAGCTCTCCCAAAAACACACAAGTGCAGAAATTTTCATCTAATCATTCATTAGCCTCTAAGGAGAAGGAGGTGGCCTTTAAATAGTCTCATTACAATGAAAAAAAAATAAAAGACCAACTTACCCCTAAGGCTTAAGCATGACTAAGCCCTCAAATGAGGGTATAAATGGAAAATGCAATAATAACTCATAACACAAAATAAACTAATATAAATAATTCTAATACAATGACGAACAAAATTAAAGCGACGCAATCGTGTCAGTAGATCGACGACCACGCCTTTGGTAAACCCTTCAATACCGGATGTCCTCATCACTCAAATTTGTTGAACTTATAAGCTCAAAGCCATATATATCATAGGAAGCCAAGGATACATAAATTGGTTAAATTTGGAAGGTGTCCAAAGAGTTCTTCAAATGAAGTCATCAAGGAGAACTATCGGCCTCTTCCGATAGGTGTATAATTCATGCTTGTTGCACTTCCATCCTTCAAATTTGAGTTTCTAAGCTTAGAGATCATGCACAACGCACCCCCCGCACCCCCCGCACCCCCCCCCCCCCCCCCCCCCATACACACACACCCACACATGACTGATAGAAAGGATCTATTATTAGTATTATTTCAATCATCCCTTGAAGAGGTATGTTGGGAATGAAGTTCTCAGAGACGGTGTCAAATTGCTACGTGTTAGAAATTTTGAGTGTGTAGAGTATATGTTTTACATCTTAGCGTTAAATTAAAGTTCAACACGCACAGATAAAAGTAGAAAGATCGAAAAAAATTTATATGAAAAATCTGTAAATGAATCATGGGGCCTGGCCTTGTTGAAAATTATATTATATAATAAATTATACAAGAATCATCCTTTCTGCACTATTTAATAAGAGGGAGAATTAAACAGATGTCTGATTTTTTTTGTGGGTAAGATAAGAGAAATCAACAACAACAGGGCTTAATTCTCCAATACGGAATATAAAAAGTAGGTGTCCACATACATATAGCTATACCCAACAACAATGTTAAATTTTATCAGTATTCTTAAGACGATCGTGATTTCTGATGCTAATCATCGGTGGCAATGGTGGTTGACGGTGTCAAATTGCTACATGTTAGAAATTTTGAGTGTGTAGAGTATATGTTTTACATCTTAGCGTTAAATTAAAGTTCAACACGCACAGATAAAAGTAGAAAGATCGAAAAAAATTTATATGAAAAATTTGTAAATGAATCATGGGGCCTGGCCTTGTTGAAAATTATATTATATAATAAATTATACAAGAATCATCCTTTCTGCACTATTTAATAAGAGGGGGAATTAAACAGATGTCTGATTTTTTTTGTGGGTAAGATATGAGAAATCAACAACAACAGGGCTTAATTCTCCAATATGGAATATAAAAAGTAGGTGTCCACATACATATAGCTATACCCAACAACTTAAATTTTATCAGTATTCTTAAGATGATGGTGATTTCTGATGCTGATCATCGGTGGCAATGGTGGTTGTCGGTGACAATAGCTGATGGTGGTTGTCGGTGGCGATAGTTGGAAAATATAAAAGAGCTCTTTGTAGTTCTCTTTATTCTTCCTTCTCCCCTCATATAGGAAATGCACTTTGTTTATAGGCTTTTTTGGATGGGAATTTTGGTAATTTGAACTAAAATAAAAAAATACTCTATCGTATGGTCCATATCAATTCTCTTGGTCATAAAATATTCTTTAAGCATTGAAGTGCCTTAATGATGTCAGAATTGAGTGATCTTGGGCTCGTTGGATTTGTCTCATCAAGCCGCTCGATTTGACTATAATTATGTCTATTTTGGAGATCATTTGGCCATCCAATTAATATTTGAAGTGTCCAATCATGTTTCAAGTGTTTGATTTGAGTTCATTTAGGCTCGGATTGGACAACCCTGGTATTGTTAGGTTCATCTCAGAAAGTCGTTCAGTTTTACTCTAAATTGAAGTTCATATTGAATTTAATTTCAGAAGTTTCCAATTCCAACTTTGTCTTGATATTCATGCCAAATCATGCAGTTTTTTTTGCTGATATATCAGGTATAACTATTTTGATCATTCAATAAAATCATTTCTTAAAAAACAAATAAAACATACTAAAATAAGTCATGTTTTTGGAAAGTTTATGGAACAAATTGGTGGAAAAGAAGTGATGCAAGGTTTCTTCATTGTATTTTTTTATTTTATTTTTATTTTTTATTTTTTTAAATATGAATGGGTTTTGGGATCAAATTAGAGAATAAAAACATGTGAACTTTTCCTATTTTGTCATTATCTTATATGAGTAGGTTTGTGACTAAATTTGGAGAAAAAATATACGACAAAATAAATATACTCTAAAAAGTTATCATTTTAATCATTTTCTCTTTTCTTGAAGGTTTACATAAATGATACTTGGACTTTTTAATGCCTTTTCTTGGCATAATGGTTAAAAATGGTTAATGAGATGTCAATATGTTTTTGGCTAATCACCAAGATCTATGCAATTGGAATATTTTGATTGGACTTGGAGGGTTATTGAAGTTAACTTCTATTAGATAGAAAAAAAAAATCCCTATAGTATATTCTTTCATAAAATGATAACAATTTTGAAAAGGGAGAATGAAAGAACAATTGGTGTTAGGGTTTGGGAGTCCAATTTATTAGACACATGTAAACTTTTTAGATAGGATCTCAAATTAGTAGCACAAAAGAATAATAATTATATATTAGGTCTAACAATCGATAAAATTTTAAAACCGTCTATTATAATCAGACATGATTGCTACTTGCGAATTCAATTACAAATAAATAATATTCTTATAATGGTTTTAAGGAATTATCAATATGCATGCATTAATTAGTTCATGTGGAGGCTTACATGTGCCATTTAAAGAGGTGTTATATACATGGTCATATGATAGGTAATTGATGGATAATTATAAGGACTTTATGGGTTAATGGTTAATATTAGTTCTACTATTTGTAAGAATAAAGCGGGTTAAATTTGGGTTGATAAGGAACTAAATGGGTCTTGCATCTCTATATATACATCCTTTTCGAGAATATTAGGGAAACAAATGAAATGGAATAATCTCCCTTAGTTGAGATTCTTCTCTTCCCCCTTTTCAATCATCTAATTTCTAGAGTTTTAAGAAGCTCAAATAATTATTTATCTCCTAACCCTTCATAGTTCTATCAATTAATGCTTCGTTGAACTCTTATTGGTAAGTGCCCTCTTAAAATGAATAAGAAAACATCTAATTCATCTTTGTTTATCCATAGTCGATGGCATGCACAGTTTTATCTATAACCATCTCATAGTTCATCTCTTGTCAAATCAAACTCTATTAATATACCTTGATAACACAATGGCATTGATGCCTCCATGACTTAGGCTTCGTTTGGGACAGCTTTTTCATTACTTTTTAAAACAAGATAATTGATCCATAAATAATAGGTAGAGTGAGTTCCATTAGAATTGATAAGTAACAAAATAAGGCTTGTAATCTATATTTACTTCATTTTAGAGAGTACTAAGGCTTGGAATGAAATGAATTAATCCCCTTTAGCTGAGATTTTTTTATTTCTTTGCCTTCTAAATCCACCATTTTCTCTCTCAGTTTTCCACATATCACAGAGCTTTATTATTAAGTTTATCTACATGTCAATCCATTTTTTTTGAAACTCATGAAAGCTTCCACTCATCTTTGAAAGTTTCCATTATGATTATCTTCCTTCTTAAGCTCATAGCAAATCATATTTAGAGAAACACATAAGGGTGCTCACAAGATCAAAAGTCAGATGCTTTCACCTGCAAAAAGAAAGATTTTATAGGCTAGTTTTCCTATCCTGCAAAATCATTATCATCATAATCATGCATCTTATCCTAATTAATTCAAACTAGTTTTATAAACCTTCATTCCACATAAGTTTTACATGAGTCCTAATTTTATCCATATTATTTTTGATGTACTATTTTTTAATTATATATATTCAATAAATATTACTTTTATTATCTTTGTAATATATAATCATTTTATTTTAAAAAAAAATTCCTAGGTTTACAACACTGTGCAATCTCCACAGCTGCCACATAATCTCTATCATTAGACCTTCATTGCCCAATGACCATTGTCTGACTTCCGCTGTCCAATGACTATCATTGGACGACCATCACCATGATTGGATCATCAGTGTCAACCTCAGCCACCAACCATTGTCATCCGTCGATTCTAGCTTGTAACTTGACCATCATTATCGGATCACTGTCATTGTCGAACTACCACCGTCACTCGATCATTGGCATCAGACTGTCATTGCTTGATCAGCACCTTCAAAGCACTATAGTCGCTAGACCACCGCCATGAAACAATCGCTACCCAATCAACATGGTTGGATTGCCACATCCTACCACCATCGTTAGACCATCATTGTCATTGGAGAATCACCATTAGACCTTTGCCATCTTCTCACCATCACTACTAAACAATCATTACTTGTACACAACCATTCAAACGAGCGATCAACTCCATGATGGATAATTAAAAAAACAAATGAACATGCAAAGCCTACATAATTAACTTGATTTGAATCATCGAAAACCTCTCGCAACTTCTAGTCACCTATCTTTGAAATATTCCAAATTTTTTAAGAGGACCATATTGGTCCCATTGCTTTCTGTCGTTTAAATTTTTTTTTCTTAGAAAATTATGATTCTTAATGGAAAATTGCAAAATTTGATGGCAAATATATTTGATGGTTGACTCTTATCTATAGTTATTAATTTTGATTAAGGGGATGTTTCGGTTTAAAGTAAAAAGGGTATAATGTATTCCAAATCCAGGGATTTGGGGAAAATTTGTGTTTACTTTGAAGTAAATCAAGTGCAATTTAAAGTTTTGGTATATTTGAAATTCACCCTCTAGTTGATTTTTGGTGTATTTGGAATTCCTTTGATTTAAGCAATTTTCAAATATATTGGAACTTCATTGCCTACCGTCGCTCGCCACCCACCGCCATCGTCAGTCACCACCATCGCTGGCCTCCGCCCGCCAAATCAGCCGCCAGGTGCCACAATTGCCTGTCACCATCACTGATCACCCCATCTTTGAACTTTATATTGCATTTATTTTACTTCAAATCAAATAAAATATATTAATTAATCGTATTTATTTTACACTAATCATACAAGTATAAAGTATTTCAAATATGTTGAATTCTTTTTTCAGCCAATCAAATGGCCCTAAATGATTTTTAATTGGCCCCTTTAAAAATAAAATAAAGTTCAATTCAAGTACATTAAATGAAGGCCCATTTAATATTAAAAAGCAAAAGATCGTATGGGCCCAATTGTTAGATTGTTGCATTGGGCCGAGCCCTCCATTCCAAAAAATTATCTGTCAAGCAAGATATCTGACTCTTCACCGCACGTGTAGCGAGGTCGGCTCATCATACCATGCACTCACGATTTTTTATTTTTTATTTTTGAACAATAAAAATCAAAATAATTTTGTAAAATTTGCAAATAGAGCAAGGAAAGCTATAATAAGTCGGTCATGAAATAAAAAAAAAAAAAAAAAAGTCGGTCATGAAATCATTTACAAATAAAAATAACAATTAATATATATGATTTTTTTTAACTCAACAACAACGTCAAATCTTTATCTCATTATATGAGTTTAGTTACACGAATTCTTTTTCTCCATCGTGACCTATTAAAAGTCAAATTACCTTTTAAATCTAATAAAAAAGGAACATTTCTGATACTTTCTAGCCAAGTCTTTTAAGTCTACCTCTATAAATTTTAACATAGATCGGATCTAATATGTCTACTCTCGTAACCGGGTCATCGGAAGACTGACGTTTTATATAACCAAACCATCTAAGCTGATTATCTCCAATATTATCTACCATTGGAGCTACCTCAACATTTTCATGTAAGTACTCGTTTGGCATTCTGTCTCTAAGTGTAAAGCCACTCATCCACCTAAGAATTCTCATCTATGTAACACTTAATTTTATGTTTCTCTTTTAATGTTCAACATTTTGTGCCATAAAACATTGCATGTCTCACCACCATCTTATAAAATTTTCTCTTAAGTTTGAGAGGTATTTTTATATCACATAACGGGTTTGATGCATTTCTCCATTTCAACAATCCAACTTTTTTTTTTTAACCTTCCAACTTGAATATAGCATGTTTTTGAAAAAAAAAACATGATATGAAAATTTAACTTAAAAAGCATGATATAGAACGGATTTGAAAATTGAAATTATGATAATAAGGGAATTTATCATTTAAATTTCATCTCATTATTTAAACAGGCAACATTGAAAGTCATTGTTGATTATTATGTTAGTCACTTGAACAGTGATTTTCTGCATAAATAGTTATTGAGGATTTTGCTATTAGAGGACAAGAATAGAGTAATAGAAAAATATTTCTCATATTACTATGTTAGTAAGAATTCTAATGGATAATTTTAGTTTTTCTTACCAATCCTCAAACTTTTATGTTGCACTAACTATCAAAGAACAAATTTCTACATGCATGAAGAGAGTATATTCAAACAAGATTTTGAAGTTTTGCATAGTAATGAAAAGAAAAAATGATAATAATAAAATGGTGTTTCATACTTCAAAGATTAGAGAAGAATTTCTATATTAAGAAGGTAAAATCTTGATATGGTATTATGATGTATTGACAACTTATTAGTGACCAACCATGGTTTTGTATTGGTTGATGCCCTATCTAGCTTATTGTAGCTTTAGATTAATGCCCTTAAAAAGTATTTAGTGCATCAAGTGAGTTTAGAAATAACTAGATTACTTGGAAAAAGCTGATTGAACTAGAACCAAGATGAACCATCCATTCTCCTTTTGTCACATGAGACTTTAAAGATGTTGCAAGTCATGTAATCTTCTCGAGCTAAAAAAAAAATGTTATCTTCTCGAGCTAAGGCGATGAGCTATCGTCGTTAACGGCAGGACCTAAGAGTAAATCAAATCTACTCTAGGAGGCTATCTTAATTATTGCTACCTTACAATCATTATTGAGCAATTTGCTTCAAAAGATTAATTTTTTTCTTAGCAATTTTTTCCCCTCTTATAAATATTGAAATTCTCCTAAGTTAAGAAATCATCTTGACCTTTTAAGGGAATGATAAGATAAAACTCAAGCATTAATTATCAAGGCATTTCAACTTTATAGCAATATTTCTCAGAAAAAATCACCCACAAATCTCTTGAGACTGCTCTTAGGAATTCTCCCTCTTGAATCCTCTAGGCATAATGTCATATAATATAATCTTAATCACCAACTTTATAAACATTGAATGCATAAAAACATGCAAATTTAATGAAGACATTACATAAAAAATATGAACCACATAAACATTATAATTAGCACATTAATTCAAAATTACTTTTATGAGTAATGACTCTTAGCGTTTGTTTGTCACTAACTACCAATAAATTTTCAATTCTCTTTTTCGGATAAGCACTATTGCAAATAATGTTAGTTAGATCTCTTGGTAGGTGCAAATAACACAATCATCAGACATTATATATCAATAAAATATTTTGTAAAATCATAACCCTTTGCATACAAAGAGGGAAGAGGAGAGTTTTCAATATTCCCATAGATACAAACAATCCTACATTATCTTATTTTCTTTAGTAGTAGAAACTTTTTCTAGGCTCACTGCATAGTGAACATAGGTCATAGGACTGAATCATTTAAGCCTATATCTTCATATTTTGTTATTGCACTACATCTTCATAGAATATCCAAATATGATTCCTTATCAATCTATGAATTATTTGAATTGCCTAAATTCTTCTTATCTAGAATAAGAGTGAAATTTTACCGTTTACATCTTTGGAAAGTCTATTGAAATGTCAATTATGTTTAAGAAGAAAATGACTAATAATCTATGACAATCACAACAATAACAATATTCAAATTGCTTCTCATGTTCAAATTGGTTTTACTTTAATTACTTAAGAGCAATTAGATGCTCAACTTGAAGATATCCATCAACAATTGACTTTAAATTAACTTCCAAAATTGAGGAAATCAATGTTATGCTAAATTATCCACTTTCTCTTGTTGCTAAACCACCACCGACTCATTAAAAATATAGGGCTATAATCATCAAAGGTACTCCAACTTTACTTGCTCATTTTAGTAGTATAATTCATATCTATTTTTGTACTTCTAATATCATAGAGAGCTTATCCCTCTAAAGTTCAAGTCCCCTCTACTTGAGATGTATAATGAGCTTATTAATTGATTCCATAGTCCACCTATATGTATTTAAGAATGTCCTATTTCTATGCAATATTTAAGATGTCATATAAAATTTTCACCATCACTTTTAAAGTCTTTACATGAGAAGATATAATATTTTACTGTTCTCAAGGATATATATATATATATATATATATATATATATATATATATATATATATATATATATATATATATATATATATATATTCATTTAAGAATTTTTTTAAATTATTTTTGGCACAATTATCTACATCAAAGGGCTCTTAAAGGCATCTTAACCACTCTTTTAAATGAGGTAACATAAAGGGGCTAGATTCAGTAAGGAGAATCTTGGTAATGAGAAGCACTTAAACAACATTGCTTTTATTCCTTTGACGAAATTTGATAAATTTCAAATTCTCATTAGAACAAAAATCATGCTAGGATTATGGACGAATTAATAAGAAAAGTTTCTTAAGTACATCAATGTTGAAGAATTTTTATACAAGAGTATGGATACTAATATGCATTGAGAGAGCTGATATGTAATAGGACTTAGAGATAACATCTAATGATGGGTTAATCATTAGCAATAGGTGGTAGAACCTTGGTTGTCAAATGCTTGTAGATTGAAAATATTAATGAATCTTTAATGGATATGGGAACACTTTGTGGTTATTTCGTGGGTTTAGAAGAAATATGAACTCCAAAATTCGATAAGATTCTTGAGTGTTCCCTCTTTAAATTGTGGAAATATATAAATGATTAAAATTTACTCAGCGATTTTGAAAGGGATAATTTAATTATTATTTTAAACTACATCAAAAAATCCCTCATTCTCTTCAATAATAAACACGCCATATTGCTCCCTCCACTTACATGAAATTAGAGCACATCATTCTAATTATAAATTTAATTATCAACTCTTATGAAACAAAATTTTAGGCATAGATCATATTTTACTTACACCATTAGGTGACAATGACTGGGTGCACTGTTAGCAAGATTTTTTTTAACCTGATGAGAGTAAATCAACACAATTGACATTTAATAAATTAGATGTTTGGAAACCAAAATACTTTTAATAAAATGTGAGAATTAAACTTAGGGCTAACAAGAAAATATTGATGGAACTTCATCATTTTCATGGAGAAATGTTATTTTGAAGGGTAATCAATGTAGAAAATGACTTGAGATTTCATCAAATATAGAGGTTACAATAGCTTTCATAAGTTTAGATCTTTAAATTTTCTTCTTTTATAGTGGACAAATTTGAGCACCTCATCAAGAATTGTTGGGATGCAGCATATGTTTAAGATAAAAGCTTTTTTAATATTATTCCAATCATTGTTGACAAAAGAAATCATGTATAAATTGTTCCATACAGGAATAAGGGTGATCAATTAGTGGGTCCATCTTAGAAATTTTGTATTTCTTAGCACTTAAATGAACTAATTTTAATTACTCAAAATTCAAAGCTAATTTGATTCCCCAAACAGTTTCTAAAAGATTTGGGGTTGTTCGGTTTGAAATAAAAGAGGTATAATTCATTTCAAATATAAGGGTTTGAAGAATATTGGTGTTTGGTTTGAAGTATGTCAAATGCAGTGTAAAGTTTTGTTATATTTGGAATTGACCATATACTTTATTTTTTATGTATTTAAAATTTCTCATATTTGGGTGATTTTCAAATACATTGGAGCTTCATTACTTGCCTCCATCATCAGCCACCGCCGTTGCTGATCGCCACCACTATAGTCAATTTCGCCGCCATTGCCAGCCACTATTGCTAGCTACCACCACTCCCTGTCACTGCCACTGATCACCATATCTTTGAACTTTACACTGCATTTATTTTACTTCAAGCCAAACAAAAAAAAACCCGCATTTATTTTATACTAATACAAACAATTAGAAAGTATTTCAAATACATTGTATTACTTTCACATTGTATTCTTTTTTCAGCCAACTAAATTGCCCCTTAATTATACTTATGAGCACATTTTAAGAACATTTAGAAATTGATGATTTTAATATTATTAAATTCACTCATCAAAACACATCATCTCAATCATATATTTACATAAATCAAAATCCAAACAACTTCTAAAATAAATCCTAAAACTTTCCAATGCAATTTTGTGATTTCTAATTCCAAAAAAATTGCATAACAATCTATTTTATGACGGAGAGTCATACCTACCACTAAAAAAATTTGTAGATTAAGGCTTCGTTTGGGACGGCTTTTTTATTGCTTTCTAAAATGGATTTTTATTACAAAAATAAAAAAAATTGTACTAAAACTCCGTTTTAGAAAGCAATAAGTTTCATTTGGAATAGCTTTCTCACTCATTCTTAAAGCAGCTTTATAATACATAAATTTTAAACATCATGCAGCATGAAACTTAAAATATTAAACATCACACAATAAATAACATGAATGATAGGAAATAACCTCAACTAGTAAAGATAGACGACTTAACATTTTTTTTATAATTTTTTGTGGTGGAGAAGTACTTTTAGCAATCAAAATAGTCAAATTGCTTTCCGCACAAATACTTCACAATCAATTTTATAAAACGTTAAAGCTATCCCAAACATCCCCTTATGCCTCCCCCTTAGAAACATGAAAATTATTGCTAGCTCTTCTTCTAATTCCCCATAAAACTACTCAGATATATAGCTCCTAACAGAACAGAAAACACCAACATCATCATTATGAACTAATTAATCACCCACAACACAGCAATTATCCCCATTCAATTCAGAATATTTACAAGACATGCTGATTGCTTCAGCTTGTTGGGAAATGTGGAGAGCTTTTTAATAACCTAGCTAAGAATACAAAATGAGAAAATTTTGATCAAAATAGAATTTGAAATTCTTTAATTTATTTTCAGATGAATATAATATATGAATAATTATTAATTCTTATTTACACTCATCTTTAATAAATTTAGAATTTTGAAAATTCATTCTGATCAAATTTTAATTAGGAAACTCTATTTTTTTTAGGGTGAAAATTATATATTATAATTTTCTAATCAAAATTTTGATCAGATAGACCTCAAAACTCTTAAATCCGTTGCATTTGCTTCAAACGAGATTTAAGAGTTTTGAGATCAATTTTGGCTAAGGCTTTGCTTGGAACAGTTTTCTTGCTACTTCGTAAAGTAGTTTTTTAGTAAAAAAATTAAAATTTTTATACTAAAAAACTACTTTAAGAAACAGTAAGAAAGCGGTCTCAAATAAAACCTAAGACTTCATTTAGTACAAGTTTTAGTCTTTATTTTTCGTCGATATAAGGAAATTTTTGTATAAAAAAGCTGTATTAGAAAGCAATAAAAAAATCGTCTCAAACAAAACCTAAATTTTGCTCAGAATATTTTGATCCAAAGTGCAAAAAAAAAAAAAATATAAGGATATCCCGACATATTTTACATCATGACATGCTTCAATGTCCTTTCATTTTTCTGAGATTAGTGTAATTATTGAATATCACATGTATTGCACTAATCTCAGAGAAAATCTAAGGTCAATAAGCTCATCTTAATACAAAATATATTGAAAATCCTTTTTCAATTCTTTTTTCTATATTTTTTTCACCCAATTATACATCGATTATCTGATCCTATCGCACCCGAAGATCCTGCCGGGAGACAACCTCACCTTAAAATTACTCTCTGTAATCGTCTCCAACCTCGGCGACCACGGCCGGTTCTTCGACCCCACCAATTGCTCATACTGTTTCTTCAGCTCCGGCGTACTACATATCTCTTCACAAACCCCGCCGCAACCTCCCTTCCCCTCACCAGCTGCGGCGCCGCCGCCGCCACTTATCATTCTCTCAATAAACTCCGGAAGCACCCTTATATGTGATTTCCCATCATTTCCTTTTACATACTCAAACGGACACTTTCCGTGAACGAAAGGCGATTGCTGGCCTTTGGTGGAAGAGAGCAGAGCGAGAGAGGCGGCGGTGAGAGTGCCGCAGGGCAGGTGGTCGGAGGGGAGAACGAAGTAGGTTTCGCCGGAAATTAGCTCGTCCTGGATGGCTAGTGCGGGGACGGGTTGGCCGATGAAGAAGGAGTTAGCGTGGCAGACGAGGCTGTCGGGGAACTGATACATGAGTTCGCCGGCAAGTTGCCGGCTGGGGAGGAGGCGGGTGGCTCCTCCCCAAAAGATGAGCTTTGTGGTGGCGGCGGCGGCGTGGGTGGCTGCCGGAAAACAGGGAGAGACCAAGTTGTTGCCCATGAGAGCAAGGGGGGGACGAGGCTGTTGATGGAGAGGGATCAAGGAGCAATATAAAGAAGGAGGAGAGATTGGGTGAGGGAATTTGACTATTTTTTTAAAGGATATTTATTATTTTTATTTTAAAATATCAAGATATTATGATGAAATTTTCATTGCTTAATAATTTGCTCATTACAATTAATTTAATTGAATAATAAAATTATCTAATATTAATTTTTCGATGAATTCAAAAATAAAAAGATGATTTCTGTGAAATATTCAATAAAATAAAAAATAAAAAGATATTTATATACATACAACATAATAAATATCATAATAAAATTAAAACATATCAAAATTTTATGCTTATCTTAATAAAAATAGATTAGAATATTACACAATTATTTTTATCTGCTTACTCCATAAAAATATTTAAATTTTTTTCCAAATATTTTTTTAATATATTTATGAGTTAAAATCATATAGTTTTATGTGTTTTTTTTAATTTATTTATTAAGATTGAATTGAATCAAAATATTCAGACTTAATTTTTTTTATCTTATAAAGAGGAAAAAAAATTAAAATATTCTTATTCATCTCAAAATATTAACATGATTTCATTTACAGATAAATTTATAAATAATAAATTTTTTATAAAATATTAAAATATAAAACTAATAAAATTCAAAACATAAGTTTTAAATTTTTTTAAAAATATTTGAAAGTTTAAATATTTATCCTCTATAATTTATTCAAAATTTATTTTATTATTAAATTCTTCTCTGTGCAGTACTCTCCACACAGAATAATTTCTCTGGACAGAGACCCAAAGGAGCAGCTCTCTTCTCTGTATATTTTTAGCGGTCAGAGGAGACCGGTTCTGGCGTTTTGGACAGCGAAACAAATGGAAAAATGGGAGCCATGGATGCGTATCCAAGCTGACAAAATAACAGTATTAATTTCTTATAATATTGAGAATTCTATTTTCCTTTATGAGTAATATTTCTCTCCATTTGTGCTCTTACCGAGCCTTGTTCGGAGCTTACAAGATAGAAAACGCCAGAGTTGAGGAAAAGTTGATGCAAAAGTCACCGTTTGTAGAGATGAGTGCATTTGAACTATTCATTTTTTTTTTTGAGTATTAATGTTTTAGCAAGCTAAAAAAATTATATGAAAAAAATATATTTATTTATTTATTGACTTGATGTTGTGATAATACTGTATATATTATTATAATTTAGAACAGTTCGACCATTGAGAGAGGATAATATAAAATTTTTAATTAACAAGAAAATTATTATGATCGAGCATGAATCTTGATACACGTTTAAATTCTAAATTTTCAAAATTAAATTAAAGACCCTTTGGATTTTGATTTCGGTAAATTTATAATCAAAATGAATGTCTCGACGAGACGAATTCAACAACATCACAATCGATCAAATCCGAACCCAACTGAGCCAAAATTAATGGCTTGAAGCATAGTTGAAAGTATAGGTGATTACATGATCTCAAAATATGGAATGCTTATAGTTTAATCAAGCTGTTCGTCAAGATGAATAAAATGAGTCCAATATTACTTAATTTTGAAATCATTTAGGGACCTAAATGGTGAAAAAAATGATCTATGAAGGGGAATTAATACGGGTTGTTCGATGGAACACTCCAGTTTTGCTCCATATATTTTTTTTTTATAATTAAGAGGCATGCCGCTCTAAAATATATATATAAATAGGCTCCCACTGCTAATATGAGGGGGACATTCTGCTAAAGATTGAAGAGAGCCACGAGGCTTCAATTATCCCACAACTCCACCCGAGCACCATCACCAATAAAACTTCATTAGCCTATCTACACCACAGGAGTTCTACCCAACCGATAGCCTCAGGACTTCTGCTCAGCTACTGATTGTTGAACCTCTGCATGAACACTGTTACTAGACCTTCATCAACCAACCACCACACAAGCTCTACTCGATAATTGCTGATAAACCTCTACCTGACCAATGACCGTCACTGGACCTTCGCCCAGTTGCCAATCACCATTGGACCTTTGTAAAAACTCTGCCAAGTCATTGACTGCCGTCAGACCACCATCCGACCTCCAATTGTTATTGAACTTCTACCTAGTCGCCGATCATCGCTAGACCTCCGCCAAGCTGTCGATCATTATAGGACCTTTGCCAATTTGCCAATCACCACCCGATTACTGTAAGATCTCAGCCTGGCCGCCAAAACCAGTTGGACCTCCTCCAAGCCTCGGTCAATATTAGACCACTGCCTAGCCGCCGATTATCTTCAAACCTACACTCAGCTGCCCCAGTCGCCAGACCTCCACCTAGTCTATCTACTCAGTTTCCATCATCGTCGGAACCTTCATTCGGCCACTTCCACTAAGCTTTTGACCCCTGTCACATGCCGACCTCATTCCTGAGACCACTATAGCCCGGCTACGATCCTTCCAACCCTCGTCCCAGACCATGATCATTCCAACTCCCAAGCATTCATACAAACTTTGGTTGATTCTCCATACTATTGTAATTTTATCTTCTCTAAGCTACGAGACAGCTCAACATTTGTAACTTACTCATACATAATAAAATCCCTTCAATCGGGTAAGGACCTGTGATTTTTTTCCTTTGCAAGATTTTCACAAAAAAATTTGTTGTTTCCAAGCTCTTTCACTTATCTGTTTGTGTATTGGACACTCTTGCATCACTAAGATGAAAAACTCGATCACTTTATGACTACAAATATGTCAGCTCGTAACAAGTATTGTGGCCTATGTTGTCAATAAGAGAAGAAAAGGAAGGGGAGGTGTAACACCTCCAGATTCACTATTCAGCTCAACTTGTTTTCATCCGATCTGAAAAAGGTAAGTTGCTAATTTTTGTAGTTGAATCATTTTGCTTATGTTTGAGAACATTTTGTGTACATAAGAGACTCTGCATGTGTTTTGTAGCGAGTCCTAGGAGTCTGTTTGTCTGTTTATACAATTTGAATTTTTCCCCTTGGAGCGCTGCGACACTGGGTTTAACGTCACAACGAAAGCAGTGCTCTCGAGTTTTTTAGCGCTCATGAGCGTGGTAAGGTTCTAAATCTTCATGTTCTTTTGTTAGCTGTTGAGAATAGTTAAAATGTGATGAGTCAATGACTTCTAAGCAATATTACTAATAGGATAAAGTGGTGGGTGGAATAAAGAACTTCACATCTTTCTCCAATTCCATAAAAACATCAAATATTAAACTTTTTTTTTTCTCGGCAAACCAATCAACCACTTAAACTTCTCGTTATACTTTACAGCTTAAGATGAATTAATATAAAACTAATCAATTGTTAATGTTTGAAAATTGCTTTTAACAAGTTGTTTGTCATTTAGGCTTCGTTTGTAACGGCTTTTTTATTGCTTCTTAAAGCTGCTTTCTAGTTAAGAAATAAAAAAATTTGTACTAAAAAGCTCTTTTAAGAAGCAGTAAGAAAGTCATCCCAAACGAACCCTTAGGCTTCGTTTGGGCCAGCTTTTTGGTCCTTTCTACTTTTAAAGAACAATATTTATGTGCTTTTTAAGACCTTGTGGTGTCCATGGAACATTTAGGAAAATAATTTAAAATATTTATAGCTAATTTTGATTCAATATATAATTTTTTTTTAATCATCTGATTGCTTCAATTCTATTTTATAAAATATTTATTACAAAATAAAATTTTTAACTTAATGGATAAAATAAACATCCTAATAACTTAAAATATTATAAATTAAATTTCACTAAAAATATTGTGAGCCAGTAATTTAACAATCGTAAATTTTTTAAGGATCAAATATTGGGTTTTTATCTTTACATGTAAATTAATATGTTTGATGGAATCAAATTTTATAAGAAATAATTTAATTAATTTATTTAAGAATTAAATAATTTTAAATAAAATTAAAAAAGGACATGTAAATGAAATAATTTTAATATTAACTAGCTCATTTATTTAAAGTTTTAAAATTATATATTGATACGTCATCACAAAATTAGCTTGATTGTGCACGAATCTCGAAGCAAAAGCTAGTTGGAAACTTCAAAAATTAAATCCGGGAGCATATGAACTCCGATTTCAGCAAACTTACTGTCGAATCGAACGACTCGACGAGACGAATCCAACGAGCCCAAGATCACTAAATTCCGACATCATTAAGGCCTCCAAATGTCCAACGAACGGTGCACGATCATAGGATTCAATATCGGCCGTCCATTTGATCACTCCCTATTCGCCCTTGATCTCACACCTATTTACGGACCATGCCACTCCAGAAAATCTATAAATAGAGCCCTCATTCTTCACAAGAGAGGATCTAAGCAAGAGAGAGAAGAAGAGAAGAGAAGGAAGAAGTTTCTCCTCGACAGCCGCCGGACCACCGCCGGACCACCGCAGAACCTCGCCGGACCACCGCCGGACCACCGCAGGAAGCTCGTCGGACCACCGCAGGAACCTCGCCGGACCACCACAGGACCTCGCCGGACGACCACCTTAAGGCCCGACGTTCAGTCCCTACGTCCTGCCTAAGACCCGACGTCTTGTTCAAGGTCCGACGTTCAGTCCCTACGTCCTGCCAAAGATCCGACGTCTTGTTCAAGACCCTATACTTAGTCTCAACTTCCTGCCAAACACCCGACGTCCAACTCAGGACCCGACGTTCAGTCCTTACGTCCTGCCGAAGACTCAACATCTTACTTAAGCCATTGTAATCTGTTCACCCCTGGAGGTGATCCAGTCCTTTGTAACCAATTCAAAATCTAGTGGAATCATTTTCAACTGGGCTAGGCCTCGTGGTTTTTTCCCTTTTAAGGGTTTTCCACGTAAAAAATCTTGTGTTCTCTGTGTGTGCTAGTTATACGTACAACGCTAAGACGTAGAATCAAATCTCTATCGCCGCGTAATTTCTAGCCCGCAACATATATATTAATTAAAATAAATATATAATGCAAATATTAAATAAATTGCTAGATTTATATACTATATTTTAGCAAATTTTAATTATACTTTTCTTAATGTGTACATGTAGTCTCATTCACGTCGTTCTTGATGTATAAGATCAGAAGATTGATAGTCGCAGTGTCTCATAATACTATCTATTCATGCCTTTTCCAATGTAGTGGAAATACCTAGTGCATCAGATAATACCTCCATTTGAGAGAGACATTGTGATACTGTCAAAATTTTAAAGGGATATTTACATACATACCATTTTATTCATGTTATTTGCATATCTAACACTTAAAACATTAATATTACATACATATTATTCATATACAACTTTAATATCAATTATACCACTCCTATAATTCACTCCTACAATTTATACATCCCTATAAATTTTAATATTTTATTTCATGTATCCATATTTGTTCTATGGGTGGTAGATATGTAATGTTAATATTTTACATATTAGATATATAAATATTATGAAATAAAGTAATATTTATGTAAATCCCTCAATTTCTTTTTTTTTTTTTTGGAAAAAATTAAGGGCTTAGCCCATTCCATTAAAAGAAGAAGGATTACAAAATTGAATCAAAATATATCTTAGCCAACAAATAAAGGCTAAGACCAAAAGGTAAAAAGCATAATTACAACAAAGAAGAGAAGATCCAAAAACAGACAGAAATCTTGTCTGGCCGAGACTTAGAACGTGCGTATACCATTATAGAATAAATCCAATCCTCATTTGGTTGCCCAAGACCGTCCAAAAGGAGAGTGCAGTCATCATCATCGTCCACGACCCAAAAAAAACCAGCCAAAAAATTGAGCCACAGATGCAGCAATCGAGTCAAAATATAGCCTGCCAAAGATAAAAAAACTCGCAAAAATGCTGCTAAAATGAACAATCAGGCTACTAGTAGGTCAGGCAACAAGGGCATGCCGCCAACAAACCTTATAACGATTATCACCAGGCCTCATAAAAAACAAAAAATGATCCCAGCAGTGAAGAAATAACATAACCCGAGGTCCAAACAAAACAAAACACACTCCAGCTGAGCAGACTTAAGGCAACTAGAAATTAGCCCAACATGCTTCCAACCATAAACCCAAACAAGTGAGAAAAAAACCCAGGCAAAACATCCATCCAGAATATAGCCCATCAGACGAAGAAAACTAGTCATCAATAAGACAAATTCAACTTTTGTTTTAAAAGTTTCCCCTTTTTCCACTTATCCAACTTAAGGTAAATAACCCTTGAGATTTTATTCGTTAAAGTGATGACACATGCAGCAGTGCCATTAAATTTCATAGAGTTCCGTTCATTCCAGATAAAGTAGACAGCGGCATGAAAAATGAGAAGGGTCACATTCTTAGTGTCTCGATTGATGGACAAGCCATCAATAAAATGAAGAGCTTGGGCACTGTTAGGTTTTAAGTAGAAATTGTTAAGTTGGGGAATGAGCTTAGTTATGACTTGAAAGGAGTAATCACACTCGAACAGAAGGTGAGATGTATTCTCATGATGATCATAGCAAAGAAGATAGAAAAGATCCCTAATGTCAATATTTCTATAATGCAGTGCTTCAGTAGTTTTAAGTCCACTAGAAATAACAATCCAGGTAAAAGCAGAGTACCTAATGGAATGATTTTTGTGCCAAACCAATGAAAACCAGTCAACTAATCCCCCAATTTCAAATGAACAGAATAATTGAAAGGGGGATTTTGAACGTTATATTCTATACCTAGTAAATAAATGTATATATTTAAAAATTAGCAGCATATATATAATTTTACTTTAAACCTCAACTACAGCTCAAATTTGATATAAAACTAATAAATAAATTTCAATAAAATTAACAAAAAAAATACGCTTAATTAAAAAAGTCAAATCAATATGATTAATTTACAGCCCTATCAATACTATTAATTGATCATGCAGAAAAGAAGGAGCATACGATATTTAAGGTGGTGGGGCCCAAAGGGCGTGAGAAGCACAATTAGTTCCACGTAAGAGAAGAATGAGCCACGAAATAGGAAAAAGACAAAAAAAGTATTAATAAATTATGATATAATTGCTGCCCGTCAAACGTAGGAACGCACGTAGAAATTGTTCTAATTGAGAAAAATAAAAATAAAAAATTCAGTGAAATATAAAGAAAATGGTGGTTCTCTTTGACTAAATTATTGATTAAGAAATAGGTAGAGAAGTCGTGATTTTTTTTTAACACAATAAACATTTTATTCAAACAAAGGAAGGTTACAAATCAAGGCCCCTAGCCGATGCAACAACAAAGAAAAGGAATCATAACAAAAGGCTCAAGGTTAGGAAATGAGGGAATGAAAGCTCGAAATCGGACTCAGGAGTGGAAGCCCCTTGCACCATCAACGCGACCAGCCACAAACCATCGAGAGGTGAAAAGCCACCAAATACACACATCGAAGCAACCAAGCACAAGTCCCTATCACCTCGGTTGCCAACCAGCCAAATTAGCAAAGGGAAGTTGGGGGCTTCCTCATCATTGTCCATAAAGCCGTCAAAATCGATCGCTGAAAGACAAAGCCAGAACCTAATGCTTTTTACCTTTATTCTTACATTTATTACCTCCATTATAGCGACTAGTGTCAACAATCTTAACTGGCTCAACCACCTCACATTCGCCAAAAACCTCATCTTCCTCCCCATACAACGAAAAGGAATCACTCAAAATAAGCCAATCATTTGTTACTAAAACATAATTTTTGACAGATTTAGCCACCTTAGACTTTAGTTCACTAGCATACATAACACTGATTGAAACATTAAAAAAATTAGCTAAACAACCTGAAACATCTTTTGGCACTGGTGAAACCACAACAACGTGGTCAAAAGACTGGGTAGGGGAGACCACACCAACCAACCCCGGGTCAGGCACCCTGGACTCCACCTCCCCAGACAATTTGATCGGAAGAGGCACAACATCCACAAATGAAAAACTCGGCTTTAAATTAGTATCATAATGCCTAACACCAACCAGGGGAGCAGAATGAGACGGACCCAAAAGAGAAGCCAAAACCTTCAAAGACACTAACGATGAAGGGCCCAAAACAACATCCCCATAAACTACCAGAGGAAGTCTAGCATAAAGATCAGGAGCAGGGGAATTAGGCAACACGACCTCAATAAATGGAAGGGCACCCTCCAAACCTGATTAACCCCAATTAAATTAACGGGTGAGCTAACAACAGATGCACCACCCTCGTGACCGACAACCTCCAGGTAGATAGGAGACACAACAGGAGAATCAACAACCAGATTCACCCCCTGGTCCACCCCAATAACCGGAACAACAATGTCCACCGGGTCAGTAGCATTAACCAAACAAGAAGAAGAAGCTTTGGCCAAATTCGGGTGCATGGATAAACATTTCTCTTTGGAATGACCTAAAGAGCTACAATGATAATAGTAAACAGAACATACTCAAAGGTAATCGACTGAACATACCCCAGATTCTTCGGCCCAATCCAAACATTGTTCAGAAACTTTTTAGAAACATCTAATTCGACCAACACACGAGCAACAGAGGGTCTAGAACCAACAACAGTAGCTTGATCAATTTTAAGAGGGCGGTCAAAAATGAAGCCATGCCCCTAAAGAATTCTCGGGGAGAATAAATGAGGTCACAAATTCAGGAAAGACAACCAGATGGGGATAATACAAGATTCAACATTCACATCAAACATAAATGACCATTTGATTAAATACATGTAGCAATTATTAATAAAGTATGAATGATGCACAAAGATGCGACAATAATCCAAATCATTCACTAATTTGTTGAGAACATTCTTTGAATTAAGCACAGTAATAGAGACATCACCGTTAAGCTTAAGATTAAAAAAGAGCTTACGAATAGCATCAAGAAACGGGTGGTGAGACAAAAATTTTCCAACCAAGGCAAAATCAAACGGTTGAGCAAGTGCATGAATCTCAGCCTCAGAAATCCACAAAGAAGGCATCCCCCGATGGGAAGAGACTTTCAAATCAGGGAAGTGGAAAAGGTTACCGGAAAGCACCTCACGGAAAGACTTAGAAGATTTGCCCTCAAGAAAATCGCCATCAACCAAACGCGAACCAGCCATCGCAAAGCAAAGATACGGAAAAGTAGAGAAACAGACCCAAAAAAAAAGCACAAAAAGGAGCAGAAAACCACTTCCCTGACCGGAGATGAGAGCGCTCACAGCAGGAAAAAAAATCGCCATGGAGGGAAAACCCTAGCAGAGCTTCACCGGAAAACATCTCTTGAGAGAAGAAGTGAATTAGATCATATATTTATGTAACATTAGGGTTTCAATTAATACCCAAATTTTATTTAATAAACAGATTGAGTTTGAGTATGAAATATTAACTCATTTAATTAGCAAGTCAGATTCGGGTTGATGGGTGAATTTGAAAATAACTCATCAATTTTTTTTCCTTAAATTCATTTTTTTATTATGCTCTTTTTATTTTTAATCAATCAATCTAAAATTCATAGTATAGATGTTATAAAGCTTATTACAATTGAAAGAAGTCAGGTTCGGGTTCATCTTTTTAACTCATTTATTAAACATGCTGGAGTCAAGTAGCCGGATCAATTTTGAGATGAACCTGAACTCAAACCGTTCACCCATTTGACACCCCTATTTGACATAGATACGAATTAGTGTTTATACAACTAAAAATAATCTAAAAAACTACAAACACTAATATTAGAACATATATTTGCAGTTTTATAAATCCTACTAGCTAGTGGTGTTACATAGATAATTAAAGTATTAGACTTCGTTTAGGGTGGCTTTCTTAGTACTTTCTAAAGCAAATTTTTAATACAATTTTTTTTAAACTAGAAAATAATAAAAAAGTTATCTCAAATGAAGCCTTAGTTAGATAGTTAAACAAGTAAATGTGTTAGCTTGCAAGAGCATTGTGACTTATGAATAGCACATGATGTGATGAGCTAAAAGATTGGTAAACTAAGCTAAGCACAGTGAAAATAATGTGTTACTCAACTAAATAACCTTATAGAATCTATAAGGTCTTATTAAATATAAAAGTATAACTATCCATAAAAATAGATTAGGTGTGAACTAAATAAATATATATTATATGTGAGAGCTTTATATTATTGAAATATAAGTATTTTAGTTCTATAACTTTGACTTTCATATACACAAATATCAAATGTGTATGAATAATAAGTATTAAGAGGACTTTTGAAATGTTATTGGTGCTCATCATTTAGGCTCTCGCTTTTTGCAAAGGGAGATCATACATTCACTTATTTACATGTGTTTCATTAGTAGAAAGTGCATAGTACAAACAAGCTTATAGGGGTTGATCAAGTAAGGTGCATAGATTTTCCTCTAATGTTATTTTGGCTTAGCATAAATTTATGCCAAGTAACATCTAGTACCTTCTAATGTATTGTGTACAATTACATATGTACATATTATATTTATTTTATCTCATAATGCTCATAATTTGTGCCAAAATATAATATATAACAAAATAAATAATATAATATACCAAATATAAGTGTATCAAAACCTAAATATAGTCTAGTCCTATATATAACATGAGAGTCCTTTAATCTTATGAGGCTGTTGGAAGTATCTTGTCATAATTTTACTATTTTATCTTCTCATTTGTGAAAATTGGATATTAATATAAGATAATATAATGTCTCGCTAATATTGGTGGAATATGAAGAGGCTGTGATCTTTAAATATCGAGTGGAGTTGCTACCAAACATAAATTCAAGATTAAAGTACTAATGAACCTATTGAGGTCTAACTAACGGATTATACATGACTTTGACGATTATGCTAAGGACAACACATATGATTGGATCTCCTATATGTCATAGAGATCTAGAAAGAACCATAGAAATGGAAACTATCCATGCAAGAGGAGGCCAACATTATTATGTGATTTATGCTAAAGGAGTAATTAAAGTAACACAATGTTTTGGTGGAATAAGCATGAAGGAGAACAAGGAAGAAGAAGAAGCTTATAATGATGACGAAGAAAAGAAGTGTGATAACTAAAATTTTAGGATTTTTTTCTTGTATTTATGAGTATATTTTGGTTTTTATTTTTTTATCAATGTAAATACTATATTAACTATGTTGTTTACAATATTTTGTTTTGATTTATATTACACTTCTCAATGTTGAATAGGATTGTATTATATATATCATATAGAACATTATATTGCTTTCTATATTGTTTATATCTTCATCATGATGCTAGTAACAAGAAGGCGACAACATGCTGTCGATCGAAAAAAACGTTTGTGATCAATTTGTGATAAGTGCTTATCACAATATTTTTTTTGAGTTTCAACTATATGATATGCATGGCACATAATAGTCATCAAAGAGAACTCACAACAATAAATTGTGATAGGCATTGATCGCCAAGTCATTTCATTAGATTTTTCTTGTAAACTCTTTGAGAGAGGCCATTGATATTACCAATGCCGGTCACAGTTGTTTGCAACTGATTTGTTTGTTTGTCATATATAAATGACATTAGCTTTCCTTTTGCCACATAAAAGTGCGTTGCTTTCCTATAATAATTGCTCGATTAAGCAAACATCATTGATTTTACATTTACATTAAGGATAAGAAAGTTTTTCTAAAACTAATTTGGTTTAGGTTTTGTTCGGGACAACTTTCTTACTGCTTCAATTTTCAGACATCAATCATAGTTTCTGTTTGTCTATTACTATTTTGTTGCTTTCAAGAAATTTATTAGCTATGAATTTGCTTTTTACAACAACTTTTAAAAAAGTTGATTTCCTCATAATAATTGTATAGCCACCTCTATAAAAAGCTGCAACCATCTCAAACGGAGCCTAAGACTTCATTTGGGACGACTTTCTTTCTGCTTCTTAAAGCAGTTTCTAGTATAAAGTTTTTAATTTTTGTACTAGAAAGTTGTTTTATGAAGCAGTAAATAAGCCTTCCCAAACGAAGGCTAAATATTCAACATGTTAAATTTTCTAAAAACAAAATATTAATAACAAAAATGGAGAATTTTAATTAAAAATTCATAAAAAATATACAAAAAAAAAAAAAGCTGCAATAGCTTAAAAAAAAAAAATCCTCTAGACCATTGAGGTTAAATGCATATCTCCTAATGGTTCTATTTAACTAATTTATGCATCAAAGATTTCATTTGGGATAGCTTTCTTATCACTTTTTAAAACAGTTTTCTTGTAGAAAAATTTTAATTAAATAAAAAATTTTATACTTGAAAGCTAATTTAGAAAACATTAAGAAAGTTGTCCCAAATGAAGCCTAAAAGAGCCCTAATTAAAACCCTTAGATATGCTTTAAAATTAGTGCATACACATGTAATTAATATTACATGAATATCAAAAAAGATATAAAGGCTTTGAGGCTCATCCTGACTTCTCAAGCTTTTTTTTTTTTTTTTTTTGAGATGCTATTATTATTTTTAATTAAGCCTCTATAGACTACTCTTTAAGATATGTAGGCTTCGTGTGCACATTTTAGTCACATATGTTGAGAGAATTATAGCCAAAAACTTTCCTATGATGTCAAGCACCCTCTTATCCAAGGAACAAAATTTATGATAATGGAGAAAGTAATTAAGTTCATGAGCCCAAGGAGATGACCACATTAATATATGGGAGATAGTTGTGGCTCTGGAATTTTTTGAAATTATATTTTTTTTATACAATATAAACACATAATCTAAGTCAATGTAAGACATATTTTTAGAATTAAAAAATAGAGAGGCAAAAAAAAAAATCATAAAACACTTAATTATATCTTCACACGAATTACGGCGAAAAAATGTAAATTTCCAAAAAAAATGGGATACCAAATTAGTGCCTAAATGATTTGATTTGAGCTAATTAGAAATTATAATAGCATAAATTAGATGTCAAAAGGCCACAAATCATACTAGCACGCAGCTCACATTGGTCTGTTGGTTGGGAGCTTTGGCTATCAATTAAGATGTATTTGATTCGAGTCTTGCATATATGATGTATATCTGAATTTGTCTTAATTGGCCTAAATGTCCAAAAAAAAACAGTGAACTAGCTTAAGGCTTTCGCTTTGTGTGAACTTTAAAAATTGCATGTATGAAAGGGTTTGGTTGGTGCCAAGGGGACTGCCTGATCAACCCCCTTAGCTTGCCTTACTATATATGGATTATATTTTAATGACCTTTAATCATTTAATGATTTGATATGTTACTTCATAATGCTTATGAAAGATTTGAGCTTTCTAAAGTTATAGTGCATCACACACTATTACTTCATGAGGCATTCATCTTAAATTAAATGCTAGTCTGAAGAAGATCAATGAGGTGATCCAAGCAAAAGAATGGAACATTGTTGTCATGTTTGGTGAATCCATTCAAGTAGTGTTAAATATTAGGGGTGTCAAAATGGGTTTTTGGGTCCGGTTTCGGTTCAACGCAAAACTGACATGCCTTCAATTTATCTAACCAAAACCTGATCCGATTAGACAAACGTGTCTGAAATCCAGACCTGAATCCGACCCGCTAACCCCCTCAAGTGCAGCAAGCATCAAGCGAGTGGGCGAGCGGGCAAGGGCGAGGCTGCTAGCGGGAGAGGGCAAGGTAGCAATCAGGCGAGCGGTCAAGCATGTGAGTGGGTGAGGCTTTGAGGATGAGGGTCTCGAGGGTGAGTCGCGAGCAGGCGAGGTGAAGAGGCAAGGGGACTAGGCCGCGAGCGCAACGCGAACACGGATGCCAGCTCGGGTGAGAGTCCTGATGCACGTGTCAGCGAGAGAACGGGTTGTGATCGCGATTCAACCCGAAGCCGACCTGTTGTTAAACAGATTGACTCGAACTGAGAATTTTTTGGTCAGGTCTTGATCGGGTTTTGGATTGTGTCATATATTGACACCCCTAATAAATATTTTAAATTATTTTATTAGTTTGACTATTGAAATTTTGATCTACTCACCACTAATACATTTATGCTCCCATATGATGTAGTACATTCAAATATAGCATCATTGGTGGCAAAGGCCACTAGACCGTTGTCGGAGATTTGCTTGCATCTAGGCAAACTGATTGGATCAAATAGAGGGCAGAATCATCTAATAATGATTTAGGGACCATTTGTGATGGCTGTAACTTTTTGTAAAAGTGATTATAAAATAGTTATAGATAAAGTTTTTTTTTAAATTGTTGTAAAAGCATTTCCCTACCATAGAAATTTTTAAAGTAGCCAAAAAATAGTATTCAAACAGAAACTGTGGTTGCGATATGAAAGGCAAAATAGTAAAAAAACTTTCCCAACCGAACCTTTAATCATAGGAGGATATGATCTCCATTGTGTATTGTTGATAAATACAATGCACACTGGGGGAGGAAAATCATAATTAAAAAAAATTGTTTACGAACATAAATAACCACTAAAAAAACAAACAAGACCCTCAAAGTTTCATTTGGGAGAATCATGCTTTAATTATCTATCACTAGTAGTTTTATCTTAAGGGAAATTATCAGCAGAATTCAAGTTTAGATGGTTGAAGTGAAGGAATGCATCGGGCTTGTCAAACTTAAGGGAAAATTCTATAAGATGGTTGTGAAACCTGCAATGATTTATGGTGTTGAATGTTGGCCATTAAAAGAGAAGCATAATACTAAGTTAAGTGTTGCAGAGATGAGGATGCTCAATTGGATGAGTGGCTTTACCCTTGGATGTAGGATATCAAATGAGCATATACGTGAAAAGGTTGGAGTAGCTCCAGTAGAAGATAAGATTAGAGAGAGTCGTCTTAGATGGTTTGGTCATATTAAACAGAGGCCTTCCGATGACCCAATTAGGAAGGTTGAGGTATTAGATTTGACTTATGTTAAGAAAGGTAGAGGTAGACCTAAAAAGACTTGGTTAGAAAATATTAGAAATGATCTTTCTGTATTAGATTTAAAAGAGAAATTGACTTTTAACATAACACAATAGCGAAAAAGGATTCATGTAGCCGATCCCACGTAGTAAGATAAAGGCTTGATATTATTGTTGTTGTAGTAATAGATTTATATTAAATAAAATTATTTTATATAATGCACAATTTGGCCTTGAAATAAAACAACCAACATGCAAACAATGATCTGTATATGACAATTTTTTGGAAGTATATAGCTATGCAGAGCCCAATCTACTCATCTTTTTGGAATTTGATGTAATTAAAATTATGACACATCAATAACAAATTAATTAGAATTTACCCCTTCAATGGTCAATTTTTTTACAAAAAATAAATTGCAAATAATAAAGGTTTCAATTAAACTATCTTAATATTATTTTATTACTGAGAAATATACTTTCAAATAATTAATTATATTGAAGCTTAATTTTATTATAATTAATTTTTGCAATGATATCATTAATATTTACATAATTGCTTTGACATGAAGTAGAAACATTCATGTTTTATTCAATCTTACAAAATTTAACTTGACAAATAAGTTCATTATGATCTTGCATAGAATGATTATTTAAGAAAATAAATTTAATTAAACATTAGTCAAATAAGGCGCTTGTGAAGGTTATTCCTTTTCTTTGTTTTTTTTTTTTTTTTTTTACAAAAATATATTTTTATTAAGGAATTTAGCTATAAGCTTTCTATATTTTAAATATGATGACTAGATATTAAAAATTAAATATTTTTTATAAAAATTAGATTAAGTCTTCGTTTGGGATAGATTTCTAATTAAAAACTTGCACTAAAAAAATGTTTTATATAGTAATAGAAAAGCTGTCCTAAACGAAACCTAAAATATCCTTTTGGATATACTCATTCACTTCTAAATTTGTGCGTTGGGCTTCTTTGAGTTGTGGCTAAAGATATTTTTTTAATTATTAATAAAATATTAGAATTAAGAGTTTTGTGCATGCAAGTAATTATCACACCATTAAACCCACTCTTAGCATTTAGAGTTATTTTAATATTTTTTATGCCCTATGTACTCATCCATGATTCAACTATTTGGAATAAACCACCTATTTGTAGACATCATGAGCCAACATTGCTGCTGAGATTATTTTTATAGTTATAAACAGCATTGAAAAGTCTAATGAATTTTATGAGGATCATGCAAATAAGATTTATGGTTACACTATATCAAAGTGACTATATCCTCCACATGAGGGATACCATTGTATTTATAATTTTCATATGTTTAGGATGTTTGACTAAGTACTTACCAATCTGCTAAAAAAGAATGGGCAATCGAACTTATTTAGGTTTTATTTGGGATATATTTCTTACTATTTTTAAAATCAGCTTTTGAGTATAAAAAAATTTTGAATTAGAAATTTTATGCTAAAAAACTGTTTTAAAAAGCAGTAATAAAGATATCTCAAATGAAACATTAAACTTAGGTGGTGGTGGTAACTGATCTTTCGATCAATTCAATTGGTTGACTAGCTATTAGTTTTATCTTCTAGAGCATTATTGATTTATCTTATGATCTCCTCAATTCTTCAAGTATTTTCCATTGCTTTCCTTTTTGCTTCATGATGTAGTTTTAACTAGGCAAAACAAATCCACAATTTGATTTAGATTTTTTTTATGAAGAGTAGCAATTGGTATTTGTACTACATTTGATTCACCTAAGTTATTTTTTGATGGATTGTAGTAGTCTTTGGGTTGAGATGGATACTTTCTCCCAAATCCTTGAACTTAGTGGTCAGTCTAAAATTTTCTCTTATGTTTTTCCTTCATTTTTTTTGTTTATTATGAGCAAACCAATCTAATTCTTTTATATATATTTGTTGATGAAATTAATTAGGGGTGCTCTTTTAGCAAATTGTTATTTCCTTCTTGGGAGGCACATCTTGATGGAAGATGGATTTTTGGGTTATTCTCGCTCAAAACACATTGTTTTTAGACTTCCATGTGTTAAATCATTGCATGCATTTGTAGCTATATTTTCTTTTCTTGAAACTATGTATGATTTAATCATTGGTGGGTAAGAGATGTAGATAGTTGGTATTAGTATTAAGTCATGCAAGTTCACTCAGGCTATAGATGGTGCACTATTTTTTTATCAATCATATACACACATAAACAGAGACAATCACATATAGCTCTTTATAATATATAAAAAAGACTATTGTTAAGCATTAATTATCTTATTAAATTTTTTTATTTGTTTGGATCAAATTGTAATAGCATTCTAAGCAATAAGATTTCTCATTTGGGATTACAAATCTTAATAATCCCTTTGGGGGTCCCTATAAGGACTAGGGAAAGATCATAGGTTTAGGTATATGGTCCTCCACAAATTCATTTGTGGTCTACCATAAACATTGTGGACCTTTGTAAAGTATTTGAGGGCTCTCTTCAAAGCTTATTTATGGAAGATAATGTCTACAATTTGGATCCATTTAAGATTTAAGATTTCTCTAATTTTCCTAGCAATACTTTACATTTCTAGGCTTGTTTTGAATCCTAATGCATCCTTATATATAATACTTCATTCTTTCCCTAAAATACTATTTGAAACCACTCATAATTTTCTTACAAAATTCCTTCAAAATTGTTCATGTTTAAAGATCTCTTGGAGTAATCTTGAGCAACAAGGTCATAGCACAATCATATCATAATTGAAGTGCTATGTAAGACATGGTTTTGTGCAATTTATATTTAGGTTTCTTTCTTCTATTCTTATGATTGTTTGCTAAGTCTCCTAGAAAAGGCTTATAGAAGCCTTCTTATTTATAATCAAGGTAAGGGTCTTGTCTCTCTCCGAATAAAGTTATTTTCTAACAATTTTTTTGTTATCCACATGGCAGACGAATCTTACCATGATGAACTTGCAAGCATAAAAGTGTTTAGTCCTGAATGTAAGCAAGATTGGATTTAATCATATAATTATCATATTTTTGCTTAGTGTTGCCTCATTCTTTATGTTATTTACTCATGCTTATTGTTTTTTTTTATTGTGATTATTTTCATCCCATGCTTTTTTGAGTGTTTCATCACTTGTTAAATAATGATCTTAGAAACACTTAATTCAAACCCTCTTTGAGTTGTTTCATAGCCATCAATTGGCATATAGTTGTAAACCGCATAATCATACCATTATTCTAATAATCATAATGGACACTATCAAAAAATTGTGAACTTGTGATTAATTGCCATTTTGTCAATGTACCATTATAAAATTGATGTCTCATAAATATGCAAATCTACTCCTTTTGTAAAGATTGATAAGAATTAAGGCCTGATGCCAATTGATGGCTATAAGATATTAAGATAATTTTTTTATAAGAAATATAAGAGTTTGAGGTACAAATTATAATTACAATCATGTTTTTTAATGCATGTAATATATTTATAAAAATAGTTATATAATTTATTTATCAAATTTTTTTGTCAAAATGGATCTTAAAATATTGTATTTATTTTAAGATATGTGTAATATACATTTTATTTGAATTTTTTATGTGTTGCGCTCATTTTAAAGCAAATTTAAGTGTGGATGATCAATTAACATAAGAAAATTAGCATTATTTTTATGAAAAATAAAACCTAACAATTCTATGATTTAACATGCAAGAATATGCTTTAGACCTTGTTTGGAATAATTTTCTTACTAATTTTGACAATAACACATTCTTATAATTTTTTTTTACTCTAGCTACAATATCATATCGCATGCCCAAACGAAGACCACTCCCAAATTGCTTGCTTTCCCTCGACTCAAACGGCATGTTTCATTTTCCCCTTTGGACCTCTCTCGCGACCTCGAGCACAACTTTTGTTTTTCCTTTTATTCCTCTCTCGCCATGTTTTTCTTTTTGCGTCTCTTTCGACGTGTTATTTACATTATTAATTTTGATATTACAGCTCCTTTTGACTCCTAATAAGTCGACAAACATTACTATTTTAATGTATTCTAACATTCCAAATAAGATGACTAACCGCCGGAAAATTCACTGCCGAAAGACCGCCGGAAAATTGCGCCGATATTACAGCTCCTTTTGACTCCTAATAAGTCGACAAACATAACTCAATAGTAGTGATGTTGTATGATGTACGATGATCGTCAAGAATAGGTTGGGCAGCAGCCAATAGTGGTCAGTGGCATCGAGGGAAAACATAAAATAGCCGTCCGGCTAGCAATCACTAGTCATGATCGATTATCAACAGCTGACTAGTTAGTGGAGAGGGACGACTGGCGATGGACGACGAGCAGCAGCCAGTGACTTGCAGTGACAATAAGAGGTTCATGGTGCGTGGCTCTTCACATAGAAGCATTTGAAATTCTAAATATATTGAAAATGAACTAGATAATAAATTTCGGATACAACAATTTACTCCTAGTTTGCTTTTCTTCCAAGCAAACACCAAAAATATCATTAGTCTTACATTTACTTTAGATGTTAATGCTAGCAAACCATAAATACCCTAAAATGGAGAAAGCATTCAAAAGTCAATAGTATATACTTTAATATTTATTTTTTTCTTTTTTTACATGCATGTTTCTTGAAGAGTTTATATAATTCAATGAGATCCATCTACATCCAGGATAATGAGAGAGATAAATCTCAACGGTTCTAATATTCTACCTCTCATTCTCTCTTATTCTCTCTCTAAACTTGAGTATTATTTCCCCACTAGTTATGCTCACTCAAGATGAAAGGCATGCCACCTCTTCTGTCGAACCGCTTCCATAAGCACTGGCTCCTATTACAATCATCAATTTCCTTTGACTTTTAACTGCCATCATCAATGTTGGGAATGAAACATATTCACCTTGATCTGTTGGTTGGGAGCTTAGGCTATCAACTAAGAGGTCTTGAATTCAAGGATACTAGAATTTAACGTGAAAAACTCACAAAGCAACACCTCACCAAGAAATCCACTATGAAAATTGAGAGAAATAAGTATAGATCTATCTACTCTCTCACTCTCTTCTTGATTGTCTTCTCCCTTACACCATTCTCACACTCAAAACAAAAGAGTAAGTCAAGATAATACACCCGAGGGATGCCACCCTTGAGAAAATGGAGAGAGAAAATTGTTCAATTCGCCTCTAAGCGCTACAGCTCTAGTTTGGAGCGTTGTGGCAATACACAATGTTGTGCTTTACTCTCTGTTGTTTCTTTTAGCAAACTTTGCAACATTGAGGAGCTTGGGAACACAACGCTAGGGTGCTTGGGAACACAACTCCGGGACGCTCTGGTACATAACGCCGGGGCAAAGCACCTGAATCCAAACAAGAGTAGAAACCCGTAATTGTTCAAACTCTAATCACTACACCAATCATTTCTATGACCTCTACTTTAACATCTGATTAATTAATTAATGCGAAAAATAAGTGATGCCTAGAGACTATTGCTTTCTTCTTTTATAGAGCAAAATGTGTTGATAGGTATAAGAGTTTAAATGTGAATAAGATATTAAGTTAATAGCTACTAAACTAAAAAATCAACTTCATATGTGATAAATGTTATCCCAGATTTTCATGGCTTAAAAATGGCCTTGAATCAAATTTTTATGAGGAAGATAATTAAAAATTTAGCTCTATGCATCTTAACAATCTCCAACTTAGAAATTAACTTCTAATATGTTATCTTTAGAGAGGAAATCATCTTTGTGTCACTACCAAAAATATGACGTTTTTGCAGCAATTTATAAACCGGTAATATAAAGAGGTATAGACTTCGGTTTTAACCGCTACTAAAATCTCCTAAATATTCCCAACTTTATCAACCAATTAGTAACGGCGGTTTTAAACTACTGTGATAAGTCATAAAAAGTGTAGTGAAAGCTTGATTTATTTAGTAGTGCGTGAATGCTCTCTCAAGTAACCATAGTGTTTGACTAAGACTTTATATTGAATCGAAGCATTTGTAATAAACATATTATCATTTATCATAACATTTTGTACGTAATGTCTGCAAGTAAGACAATCCATAAAAAAATAGGTTCCAACTAAGTAAAATTCACCCAAAAAAATTATGCTGGACTTCTATTAGAATAAATTATTAGTAATTTCTAGTAGTCATGCAACCACGAAGAGGTTTCATTTGGGACGATTTTTTATTACTTTTTAAAATAACTTTTTAATACAATATTTTAAATTTTGTACTAAAAAGCTGCTTTAAGAAGCAGTAAGAAATCCGTCCCAAATGAAGCCAAATCAAAAAATTATTGCTAATTTGATGTCCATAGCTATCAAAAAAATGTTTAACTAAATGGTCAGTTTACCTAAAAAACATCTATCGTAAAGCATCTTTTTCAATATATTGTCCAGTAAAAAGGGCCTACCAATCTACTTAAGTCCGTTTGGGATAGCTGCCGGCCTATGATTAAAATTAATATAAAAAAAAGATTAAAGAGTAACTCATAAAAGGGTAATGACGCAGAGTGACATCAAAACTTGTATTACTTACTAATCTCATTTCCATCATCGTCATTAGCCATTAATTTTTACATAATCACATTTGACTATTTAATTGTCAAACACGTTCACTATAATGTTTGTCAAATCACTTAATGAAATTAAATTATGTGTTATATATAGTTAATTTCAGCCTGGTAGGATTTTAGTAGAATGGATGATGGATTTGCTTTCCATCTTAGTCTTTGACAGGGTCACTATTTTTTTCTTTTTTTCTTTTTTACAATTAGTTTTTAAAAATTGATTTGATTTTTTTAATCCACCTTAATAAGTCAAAAATGAGATATTAAATAATATTATATTATGTGTAAATAATAAAATATTTGTACTATTTGAAGTTTAAGTTTAGGGGGATTTACATGCCTATTTCATAATTCTTATGTATTTACATAACAAAATTTAATATTTACATCTATAACATTTTAGCACCATTATCATATCGAAATATATCAATTCATTAAATAATATTAATTAAAAATTAAGATTATATAATATAAGTTATCAAAATTTAGAATGTTTATGTGAAAATCCTTGAAAAGGGAAAAAACTACATGGCCTTGCTTAATTGAAATAATTCTACTAGCATTTCCTCGGGGAAAACGTTGGCACAATGTAGTAAATATATGTCTTACATAGCATATTATATGGTTAGAGTTGGAAGAAAACAATGATATGAGAGTTATTCTAAAGAGAATGTTAGCATGTTCATTTGGTTGGTAGGACTGTGGTCGGGTGATGGTGGTCGTTGGGATAGTAGTTGGACGACAGAGGTCGAAGGGACGTAGTCGGGCGACAGAGGTTAGATATTTCGAGTGATGGAGCTTGGAGAGATCATAGTCAAGTGACGGAGATCAAAGGAATCATAGTCGGGTGACGAAGGTCGAAGGGATCATAGTCCGGCGACAAAGGTTGGAGGGAGCGTAGTCGGGTGACGGAGGTTGGAATGACCATAGTCTACAATAGAGGTCGAAGAGACTGACGTCAGATGATGGAGGTTCGAGGGACCGTAGTCGGTAAGCGATGGAGGTCAGAAGAACTGTAATCACTAGGAGATAGAGGTCAAAAAGATCATTATTGTGCGAAGGTGATTGAGGGTTCATAGTCAATGGGCTACTATGGTTGGAGGGGCTATAGTCGGGCAACGGAAGTCAAAGGGGTTGTAATCAATGGGCTACAGAGGTCGGAGTGACCATTCCATAGTTGGTGGGCGACAGAGGTCAGAGAGACAATAGACGATGGGCAATGGAAGTCGATTCGACCGTAGTGAGGCAAAGGTGGTTCAAGGATTGTAGTGGGGCGACGGTAGTTAAAGGAACCATAGTTAGATGACAGAGATTTAAGGGACTATAGTAAGGTGACGGAGGTCAGAGGGACCTTTGTTAGGCAACAAAGGTTGGAGGCACCGTACTCGAGCGACGGGGGTCCGAGCGACAATAATCAATGAATAATTATTGTCTGATAATAGTCGGCAGGCGACTATGGTCGAAAGGACCTTAATCGAGTGATAGTGGTCCAAGGATCCGGCGACTATGATCGAAGGGATCGTAGTCGGGTGATAGTGGTCCAAGGACGATAGTTGGAGGGAGACGGAAAGCAAAAGGACTGTAGCCGGACAATGGTGATCCAAGGTATCATAGTCTGGTGATGAAGGTCAGAGGGATTGTAGTCAGGAAACGATGATGGTCAAAAAGATTGTAGTCGGCAGGCGACAGAGGTCTGAGGGACCATAGTCGAGCAATAGTGGTCTGAAGACTGTAGTCGGAAGAACTGTAGTGGGGCGACGATGGTCGGAGGGATCTCAGTCAGACAATAGAGGTTGAAGGAACCATAATCGGGGGACGAATGTCAGAGTGGCTATTGTCGGGCGACGGAGGTTCAATGGATCGTAATTGAGTGACGGAGGTCAAAGGGATCATAGTAGGGAAATTGTGGTCTATGGAACGCAGTCAACCGGCGACTATGGTTTAAGGACCGTATTCAGCGGACGACTGTGGTCGAATGGATCGTAGTCATATGATAGTGATTTGAGGATAATAGTTAGAGGGGAACAGAGGTCAAAGGGACCATAATTGAAAGATGGTGGTCAGAGTGATTGTAGTGACAGATGTTGGAGGGACAATAGTCGAGCGACAGTGGTCTAAGGACTATAGTTTGCGGGAAATTATAGTCAGAGGGACCATAGGTGACTGTGGTTGGAAGGACTATAGTAGGGTAGAGACCCGACAATGAAAATTGGATGGAAGTTTGACGATGATCATCGGGTGGAGGTCCGATGACGAGAGCCTGGCTAAGGTCCTACGGTGGAGGCAACTAGGTGGACATCAATGAAGATCAATCAGCAAAAGTCCAGTGGCGACAACAGGGCAGCAAGGATTTGCCGGTGTTGGTGCTCTGGGATTCAAGCCTGAGAGCTCTTGTTAATATCTAGCCCAAGATCCAAGCCCAATATGTCCAAGCCCTCTTTCATGTGAAAAGTGAACTATTTGTATATTTTAATAGTAACATGCTTTGTAAATATATAGAAGGTCTGAGGCAAATTCGAAGTGTTTCATCAAACAACCCATATTGATCCCCTCGATCATAAAGCATTTATTTATCATTTAAGTGCCTCAATGATATTAGATCTAAGCAATCTTGGACTCATTAGATTCGTCTTATCGAGCGGCTCAATTCGATTAGAAGCATGTTATATAAGCATATCATTTGATCAATCAAATAATGTTTTGAATCTTCCAAATATGCTTCGAACCCTTAATTTGGGTTCGTATTAAACTAATTTTGGTATCATTGGGTTTGTCTCATTGAGATGTTCGGTTGAGTATAAGTTAGCTGAGATTGGACTTCGAATAGCCCCAAAATTAATTTTGAAGATTTTCAATTGATACATGCCTCTAGATTTGTGAATAATTAATTTTGAAAATTTACAATTAAGATATACCTCGAGATTTGTGTATGATCAAAGCAATTTTTTGTGACATATCAAGCATAAATGCAGTGTTTCTGATGGTGCCTCTTTGCATTGTTTGAGCCACTACAAAGCTTTATACAGTTTTTTTTATTTAATAAATACAATTTTATAATACAAATTTAAGTCAAACAAACAATTGTAAATTTAAGTTAACTAAACAATCATTTCTAACACGCATATGACATCAACACCCATTACTCTTGAAAGAAACATCCCAAATTGAACCAAAAAAAAAAAAAAAACATCAACATCCATTGAATTTACACAATTACTTGTTTAATAAAAACTTTCTTCTCCCATGGAAAAACTATTTTCTATTACTATATTCAACATGTGCATGACAAACAATATTAAGAGGCTGCTTGATTTGCTCAAAAATTTGAATGCAAAATATTACAAATGCAGGGAATTTCAAATTTTGGATATTTGATCTATAAAAAAAATGACAGTATAAAATTTAGGCGAATTCCTTTCTCAATTATTTCTTGTAAACTCGCTCATTTTTTGCCAAATTCTTTTTTCATTGCAAGCTAACTACATTGTCGCCATCCAATGCTCACCGCTTAGGGACTACCATTGTCATCAGACGACGTAATCAATGACCGCTGCTATCACTATCATCTATTGGTTGACATTTATATTACACTCATCTCAAAACAAAGCTTCATTTGAGACAACTTTCTTACTGCTTTCTAAAACAACTTTTATATATGAATTAAAAAATTTTGTAATAAAAAGTTGTTTCAAAAAGCAGTAAGAAAGCTCTTTATGATAAAATTTAAATTAGCATATAATCTTACTGAAATGTTTTTTCAGTTCAGGTTCATCAAGCTCTCTAACTCCATCACTTCTCCGTTTCGTGTGTTTTGAGTCCCTGTATTGAAACTGTAGGCAGAAAGGGAGGGTTAAACAGCCATGTTAGACAAGTGGATATGTGATTTGTTTCCTAATCAATTTCCTTGACAAATAAGGTAAAAGTGGGAGGAAATCAGATGCGTCTAAACAAAAGATGATATTAAAACATCAAAAACCCTCAGATATGCGTGCTTTAAAACCCATCTTCTTCCCTTCTATTAAAACAAAAAACCATAAATAAAAGGTTGGTAACAATAGTCTTCATACATCCTCAAAAAATTATCTTGATCGGGCACAAATCTCGAGGAAAAATCAAGTTGGAAATTTCTGAAATTAAAATTGGGACTTTCCGAACTCCGATTTCAGCAAAATTATAGTTGAACTGAATGTCTCGGAAATACGAACCCAACGACACAAAATTCGACTCAATCCGAGTCCAAATCAAGGTCCCGAAACGCAGTTGTAGGGTTTGAACCACAATTTGGATTACCAAACGGTTTCCAAACTTGACATGCTTATAATCGAATCAAGCGGCTCAACGAGACGAATCCAACGAGCTCGAGATCACGGAATTCCAACATTATTAAGACTTTCAAATGTCTAACGAATGGTCCACGATCAAGGAATTTAATATCGGCCGTCCATCCAAACCACTCCCCATTTATCATTGATCCTCCTCCTACTTACGGGTCATGTCACTCTATAAAATCTATAAATAGACTCCTTCCTCTTGAAAATGAACCCCTAAACCTAAGTAAAACAGAGAGAGATCGGAGATCTCTCTTGCCTACTGGAACACCTGATGCCAGGAGTTTCGCCGGACCACCACCTACAATGCTAAGACGTAGGATTATAACTCCGTCGCCACGTATGTTCTAGCTTGCAACAAGTCTCCAAAACCTTTAGATAAGATAGTTAATAGTGATCCAATGAATGAGCCAGATATTTTGATACACGGTACCGAAATTTCCCTTGCTTGAGTTTGTATAACTGAAAAAATCTTTGCTGAAATTCAACATTTTCTCAGTCAGATGATCAGCTTAATCTGGTTTGTGAGATTAGAGAGAATCGTCTTAGATAATTTAGTCATGTAAAACATTGGCCTTCTAATAACTTGATTAGGAGAAATGATCTTTTTTTAATAAGATTTAAATAAAAAATTGACTCTTCATAGCATCTAACGGAGAAAAACGATTCATGTAGGAGGCCATTACGTAATGGGATAAAGGCTTAATGCTGTTATTATTATTGTGTGAAGTTAATCTGGTTAGGCAGGCCCCCAGCTTATGCCTAGGCATGATTAGAACCATAATCAACAAATCAATGCTAATAATACCACATGAGAACGCCCATATGAGGACAACTGCACCTCTTATGATAGTTCGAGGATATGATTATAGTCTCTGTTACTCTGTCATCCTTATTTCTTTATAGATATTCAATGCTAAGTCATCCTAACCTGCATGCCTTCAAAATGATCATTGGTTTAGAACAATCAAAATAGACAAGATGATCAAAGTAAATAGTTCCCAATACGGGAAAAAGAATTTTTTAAGAATCAATGTCCTGCAAGCAGAATGCATGTGTTTGGGTAGGAATGAATTATCTCAACAAATTAAGGCTTTGTTTGGGACAGCATTCATAATGCTTTATAAATCAGCTATTTAATACAAAAAATTTTTGAAGAAGAAAATTTTATACTAAAATGCTGCTTTAGAAAGAAGTAAGAAAGTTGTCCCAAATGAAGCTTAAATTTCCATAGTTCCAAACGTTACAAGCGAGAGTAGAAAATAGAATCATATGTTGGAAGCCAGTGTTGAATTAAATGCAACGATAAAAGCAACTAACTAAACATTTTAGCTGATTACTTTGTCATTTCTTCTGCTGAAACTGCAACAAATCCTCGATCATATTTCAAAGCTTTCAAAATTGATTGTGGTGTATTGGCAAAGTCTTAAGTAGCAGCCACTTTTACCTCAGCTCGTTTAAGAGCTCTAAATACTTCAAAACAAGGATCCAAAAGTTCCAAAACTCGCAAACAAATAAAATGGATAATATCATACAAAAATACAGTTGCAACATTGAATTAATTCATAAAATTGTGATTACTCAATAGAGAAAGTTCCATCGATTGATCCGTAACTTGATTTTTGAACTTCAGCATTGTCTATGCACGCCGCACCTCTAAGAAAGTTATATCCAAATCTATCTAAAGAGAGATACCAAGGCCTTACCATAAGTTTGGAGTAAGCCTGAAGAGATTAGAGCCAAAAAAAAAAAAAGAGAGAGAGAAACTATAAATTAAACAATCTCTTTACTTGATTAGAAATTATAAGATGCTAGAGAAAGTATTGGAAAATCCTAAATAAAATGACTTCGCCGGTAAATACGATGAGGTTCTGATGGACCAATTGATTTGATTATGAGGGAATTAAGAAGTTTCCTAATCAAGAGGGAGATGTTTAGGAAGTTCTTAATCAAAGGGAATTAATTAGGAGATATTTTCTAATTGAAGATTTAAGGGATGATTTGGAGGAGATTAATTAGGAAATATTTTCTAATTGAATAGGGCTGATTTGGGGGCTGATTTAGAGGGGATTAATTAGAAAATATTTCCTAATTGAGTATAGTTGATTTGGGGGCTGATTTGGAGGGAATTAATTAGGAAATTTTTCCTAATTGAATAGGGCTATTTTGGAGGGGGTTAATTTAAAAATGTTCCCTAATTGTAGATGACAGTTTTAGCAACTGATTTGAGAGCTGATTTGGGAGGAAAATAATCAAGAAAATATGAGGGAATTGGGGGAGGGCTGTTAGGGTATTTACTGTTTATTGTTTGCTTTAAATAGGTGATTTTCCTAGGGTTATGACATCTTGAATTTCGCTAAATTTGAGATCTTTTAGGTTTAGGTTTTTGGGCTCTAGCGGCATCTAGAGATTTGGGAGAGATAGATCCTCCTCTTGAATAAAGGATCAATTGTATCTTGTTATTTTTCTTCCATTAGTTTGACTATCGCAATAAAATTATTATTTTTCTGGTTTTTCCTTTAGATTTGTGGATCTTTGTCGCTGTTTTCATCAAGACAAATAGGTTTTACTAGGGAATTCCAAATATTTCCGAACAGGTTCCAATTTAAATGCATTTGTGCACATTAATATGCTAAGATTAGTATTACCAAAAAAACTACTAGAAAAAAAAAATCTATGAAATGTGGCCACTCTTTTAGCAAACTACGTGGCAACCCAGCTATCCGCCTTGGCTAGAACTGCAAGCAAGTTCCAAGAAAAGGGCAAGTGCCTCAGACAAGTTTTCCTGGCAAAAATCTTCAATAAATTCCAATATTATTAGACAAGTACCCTAAACGAATAGATAAATTCTTCGAGATGAAGGATGCCTTGTCAATCTTGGTGACATGTTTGAGTTCCTTAGAATAGTTCATATTTTGAGTTTTTCAGTCCAAGACAAACCTATTCGTCTTAGCGATTTGTCAAGCATTAATCCTGGGCAAGTAAGAGAAATATGTAACTCAAGGCTTTAGGCGACTTTTAAACTTAGCATGTAAAGCTAGTTCAAAGCTAACAAGTCATTGAACTTGGTTAAGGTTTAATAATTAACTTCATCAACCTAACCTAAGCGAATAAGAGTGTATGGCTTGATCCAGCACTCTTGTGTGCGCTTTTCAAGTTCAAGAGTTGGCGAAAACTCGACTAGGGCTTTATGTGTTATTCACCTTTCTCTTCCTAATGGCGGTGCCATCTCTTCCCTCTCTTCTCTCTTTATATTTTTTACTTGGTCTTAATCTAGGTTTTTCCTTTTCCTCGGGCCCAATTAGAGGACTATTTTTTTCTTCTCCAATCTGCATCCTCATATTTCTTTCTTGCTACTCAAATATTTAGAAAACCGTACTTTCTAAGATTTTATCCCTCTGACATTTATTTCTCAAATTTAGCATCTAATCATGCAAATTTAAACATCTCCCTCCTCTCCCCACCTCATCCCCTCTTCTTATATTCTTGGGACTTTTCCATATAACTCCACAAAGATAGACAATAGGTTACCCTAACATATTGTGAATGTTTCCTACCAAAGGGATATGCTCAACTTTGAAAAATTATTATGTGCCAAGAATATTAAATCCAAAGTTCACCTTGTCCTTCATAAATAACAATGAGGAATTAGTTTCCTTTTTGAGGAATATCTTACTACTAGTGGTAAGGAGTGGGAGTTAGCTTTGATTGGCTCAGTTATCAGTATTCGACCCTTTTACAAATCTCTTGCGCAAGAAAGAGGACATAGAAACCTACATGTGATTTAAAATTTCTTAAATTTGTTGAAGAATTTTTTATGTTTAAATTTTCACACATTGAACATTATAAAACACTTTGGAATAGAGGCACATGTTTTAATAATGACAATTATTTTTCTTCATGAATTTATTTTGGAAAATTTTCACCTATCAAGAGGGAGAAAATTTTTAACTAGATTAAACCCTCAATATTCCCCCTCTATTGTTGGAATGAAGGTCTATCTCATGTTGCTGGTAAGATTAGAGCACCCCTTTCAGCTAAAAATTTTAAATCAAATAAGTCTCGTCTCTCTTTCATATATGTTTGTGTTTAAATCTTTCCTTTCTCCCCACAGTTGGAAGTTATTCTTAACAATCCAAATGGAAAAAAAATAAATTAAGTGATGCAATATGAATGGAGGCCAAATGCATGCAAATCTTTCAAAACCTTTGAGGATGATACACATTTGTGCTCCTCTATGCAATAACCCCACAACAACATCATAGCCAAAGGAAAAACTAATAACAAAGCCCCCTCTCTCAAGATGTCGAGGAGTAGGTCTATTATCCCCACACATCAATAGCATTTGTCTAAAACCTCTTCTAGAATTCTCCCTATAATTGTGATATTCAACAGCACTACATTTATTCTACTCTCAAAGAAGATTAATCTAAAGATTTTAATTTCTTGGAGAGTAAATCTATTAATTAGGACATGTTACTTGAAGCGAGACTTTACAAGAGAAAGTTATCTAAGCCCTCCATCATGAAATGCAACGGATTCAATAACAGGCAAGGACTACGTGGCTAACAAAATGAGATAATAATCTTGGTTTTCTTTATAAGAGGATTAAATGTAAGAAAAATTGCAACTATATCAACAAGATCATGACTTAAAATAATTGATCTCTACCCTTAATATTGCTCAAGAAGCCATTCAATACGTTAATGTTTTCTACAAAAAAGACCAAATCACGCTCTCTATTAATTTACAATCCCCTATTGATTCAACTCTTTCACAAGTTTATTGGGAACAACTTGCTACATCCTTCAACCACATTGAAATAAAGGATTTTATGCTTAAAATTAAGTAGAATAAAATATCGGGCCCTTAGAGTTTCACTTCTAAGTTTTTCTTTGAATCTAATATGCTATTGGGCCTCAACCCATCCAAGTCATTAAACATTTTTTTATATTAGCAAATTTCATAACTTGATTAAACCCGAGGTCATAAGTCCCATTCTAAAGAAGGTCCACTCCTCTGCTCTTATAAACTTTAGGCCTATTTTCTTGTATAATAGTTTTCATAAAATTATTGCTAAACCAACCATTCACCTGCCTCAAGCTACTTTCATTGAAGATAGAGACCTTGCAGAAATACATCTCTTGCCTTTGAGATTATTAAAAATTTCAAATCCAAGTATTCCTCAAAACTTTCATTTCCACTTTACAATAATCATGGATTACTTTTCTTGTTATCTTGAGAAGGCGGTAGAGGGCAACTGCTACCCTCATATCTCTTCAAAGTTAAATGTACATTAACAATATAGTTTATGTGGATAAACTTCTAGCCTTTGGTTCTGCTAATGAAAACATATTGCACTCTCTTAACAATCACTTTAAAGAATTTTTCTTTTTACGTAACAGTATAACACTACATGCTAACCTCACTAAATAAAAAAAAGTGTTTTCTGATTCCATTGAATTAACTTTAACTCTAAAATGTTTTGGGCATCAAGTTAGTTCCTTTTCCGCTGAAACCTCCTAAGATTCCTTTATTTGTAGGCTTACTTTTGGCCAAATACTATTATAAAGTATTTGATAGGATCAATAACCGGCTTGTTTGTTGCAAAACAAAATTCTTGTCCTTGGTTGATAGATTTCAGCTCATTAAATCTTTCCTTCTAAGCTATTACCTACAGGCTAAAGTCAGTGCCCCTGCCCAAAAGTGTTTTTAAGAAGAAAAACACAATATCTTTTAGGTTTTACTTCACAATGACAGTGTTAAGAAGTTAGATGTCATTTCCTAGTGTAAAACCACACTGCCAAAGGCGAGGGTGGTCGGGTCGGGTTCGAGTCGAACCCGAATCTGACCCGGCAGCCGACCCAAACCCGACCCACTTTTTTATGTTTTACTAAAAATATTTTAATTTAATTTAATTTAATTTATTTAAACCTAAATCGAATTAAGTAAGATTTACTTCAGTCAATTTTAAAAAAAAATCAAGTTTAATTTAGTTTGGGCAACATGGTTTATTATTTTTTGGAAATAGCCAATGTTTAAAATTGCGTAACTGCGCCTCGAGGCGGTTTTCGTCCGTGAGGTGAGGCGTAAGCCTCGAGGCGGTCTGAGGCGTAAGCCTCACGAACACAGAATTGCGTAAATGAAAAATTAAGGATTTTAGCAGGAAAATAATAGCAATATTGGAAAATAAGAAAGTAGATGCAATAAAATTATGTCCCAAAGTACAAAATCACAAAATATTAGTTTAACAAAACTCCCAAAATACAAAAAACATATAAAATGAAATCATATCCCATCACTAAATGGGTCTTCAAGTGAATCTTCTTCTCCAATTGTATCTATGAATACCATGTCATCTTCATCTTCAACATGACTCACTTTTCTCTTCCCTGTTCATTAAAAGAAAAGATTATTAGCATATTAATTGGATGAACCACTCATTATCAGGCAGACTGGCAGAGAACATATACATTTACTTGCAGAGCTAGTAGATGTGTGTGGTGTGGTACTAGTGGATGTACCCGTTTGATCTGCTTCGCCCCTCAATACATCCACATTTAGATCTTCTACCTGTAAGTCTGATAATGACAAATCTGCCTCATCATCTATGAACCACTCATTATCAGACGACAGATCATCACACACCAAAAGGTCCTCATCATCTTTCAACCCCTTATTCCTCAACCTCCTATCTCTTAACCTCTTGTTGTGCATTATGTATACGAGGGAGTTCATTCTGAGTGTAGATAGTCGATTTCTTCTCTTTGTTTGCACTTGACTATATGTACTCCAATTTCGCTCACACCCAGAAGAAGAACAAGTGAGGCCCAACACTCTCACAGCAAAACTCTGTAGCTCAGGGGTGGAATCACCAAATTGGATCCACCATTCAACTGTTTTCAAGAAAAAAATATAATCAAAATTCAGAACTGAATAAAGTGTATTGCATTTACCAAATTAATTATACCTGGAGACCGTTTAGAAATGATAGTTTTTGCTGCATTCAAACCAAAAAAACCCTCTTTATTCCGGAACATAACAAGCTGTAAATCTGCAAACTCCCTATCTGTCTGCTCCGGTATTAATCTTTCCATACAGTGATATAGACCAAGCTTAACCTCCGGATTTGAAGATTTTTCTCTGAATATTGAAATTGAGGGTTAAGATAATATGCAGCTGCATGTAGATGTCGGTGTAACTGCACCTCCCACCGAGCATCAACGATATCCCAAATCTCCCTATAACTTGCCTCCTCTCCTCCCAAGTTATGTGCAATCAACTCCTTGGCCTCATCCATAGCATTATAAATAAAACTCATAGTTGGTTTCTTCTCTGCATCCACTAAGCGTAGAACTTGCACTAAGGGTCTCGTGCTCAAAATGGCATAGGTCACAGTAGCCCAAAATTTATCATTCAGAATTATCTTTCTTATCTCCTTTCCCTCACTCTTCTTCCCCAAAGCAGAGTTTAGCCATTCAGTTGATGTAAACATGGCTTCCAAAGGTTGCCTCACCTCCATCAAGCTCTGCAGTGTCAAATAGGAGGTGGCAAACCTATAGATTCATAGTGCCCAAATGTTAAAACTATGAACATACAGTTGGAATGATTTACAATGTAAAAAATATGAACATACCTAGTGGTTGCAGGTCGAATGATTTCTTTCTTTGAAAATTTTCTCATTAAGCTTAAGACCCAAGAGTGATTGTAGATGAATTTTGTAATCTTCTTCGCCCTAGCAAGAGCACTCTTGTGCTGAGGTAAGTCACCAAGATCCTCCAATATGAGATCAATACAATGTGCTGCGCAAGGTATCCAATAGAGGTGTGTCCTCTTCTCCATCAACATCTGACCAGCTACTTTGTATGCACTGGCATTATCAGTCACTACCTGGACAACCAACTGCTCTCCAATATCCTCAATAACTCCATCAAGTAAATTGAAAATAAATGTAGCATTCTTCACCTCATCAGAAGCTTCAACAGATCTTAAGAACATTGTACCATAGGGATTGTTGACAAGGATGTTTATCAAACTCCTCTTCATGTCAGACCATCCATCTGACATTATAGTCACACCTGTCTCAATCCATGTCCTTTTAATCTCATCAATGGTTCGCTCGGTGTTCTACAACTCCTCTTTTAAAATCCAAGTGCGCAACTCATACATAGAAGGTGCTTTCAACCCTCTTCCATACAATCCTACAGACCGCATCATACTGAAGTAGGCAGGCGATGTAGCAACATTAAATGGTATTGCATTTTCAAAAAAGAACCTCCCAATGTCCATGCAAACCTGTCGCCGACCCTCTCTAGTACCAGCTGCAGGCATCATCTCTGCTTCTCCTCTATCTTCTCCTGCCGTAGTCATGTACTGATCCATAGGACCCCGTGCACCTCTATTATGTATAGTGGAGGAAGAGCCCTTTCCACTCTCGCTCCCAAAATAAGCACCTTGGTCGACCTTTCATCAAATTGCTGCTGTTGTAAGTGTTTGACAGTGGTAGTTTTCTTCATGTAAGCACTTATTTCTTCCTTCACATTGTCCGGCACTTTTGCACAAGGTGCTACGTTCTTGTGAGAGCATGATAAGTGTTCCTTCATGCGGGTTACTCCGCCCTTCACAACTTTCTCACAAAAGTTGCACTTTAAATAGACATAGCTCTTCTCGCCGCCACCAATGTCAACTTGTACACTATACTTCCAAGAAGGGTCCCTCCGCAATGACGAAGACCCCTTTTCCTTGCCTCTTACCATGATCCCTAATGAAAGAATCGAAAATTACACAAAAAAATTCCAAAAATCTAAAACCCTAAAATTTCTTTCATTTCAAAAATCTAACCAAAAAGTAAAAAAAAATACCTAAAATCCTTTGTGGACTTCTCCTACAAGGCGGCCGGACACTTCAACTTCGCCGGAGAGAGGCGGCGCCGGCGGGAGAGGCGGCGGGAAGGTTGGCCGAGCGGACGGGGGGCTCCGGATTTCGCGACCTGGAGCAAACGCGCGGAAAATATCGGGTAGAATCCTGAGCCGATCGAGTGTGGGGGAAAGGGAGGAAAAATTTTAAGTAGGTGGGCCCTTTGGCTAAGGCGTACGCCTCTCTCAAAATTGCGCAATTGCGCAACAGAGGCGCGCCTCAGCCTACGTGAGGCGTACGCCTCACCACAGCCCGCAATTGCGCACGCCTTGAGGCGTTTTTTGCAAGAATTGCGCAGAGCGCCTCTTATTGCGCAATTTTAAACCATGGAAATAGCATTTACTTATTTCATAATGATCTTCTAAAACCCTCTTAAATCAATTAAAAACGGTTCAAATCAGGCTGATTTTGGGTTTCTGGGTCAACCGGAACCCGACCCGATTCAGGTTTGGATTGACCCGAACCCGAAACTTTTGGGTCAGGTTCAGGTCAGATTTTCGGGGTGTGTCGAATATTGACACCCCTATTTATGGGATCATCTCTATTTCTATTTTAAACACTCAGCAACATGAAAAATATTAGGAGGTTGATTTCGCCCTTCCAATTTGTGTGGTTGTGATGTAAGGCCTTCTATAGCTCAACTTCGAAGAATCATGTGAGTGGGCTGTCTCAACTGTGAAATGAATTGTTACCTCTTGCTTCACAAAAGCATCACGATATCTCTTTTTCAATAGCACCGATATTTCTCTTGTTTAGGATCTTACAGGAAAATATTTCAGCGAAATCCATGGCCTAGCATTTATCAAATATTCAATTTAAACGTTGATGCTCACATCGACGCCATCTTAATGACTCAAAATCTGACTTTTTTTAAATGTTTATAATACATAAATAATCAATTAACTTTTATATTAGACGCATTTTAAAACAAATCCAAATATTTTAAATCTATTATAACGAAATTTTACAAATATTTTCCTATATCTTCCAACCTTTCAAAGTATAAACTTAAGGGGATCAAAAAACAATCAATGGAAAAAGAAAAAAAAAAACTTTGAAACGCAAACACAATGCAATACTAATTCCGACTGCAAGAGCCCACCCCAAAAAAGGCAAAAACTCTACTAAAGATCCATAACAGCAAATAGGGGAGAATGATAACCAAGCAGGCGGAAAAAAATGGGGTAGAGCTGAAAGAATACTTGAGAGCTCGAGTGGGAGACGGTGAGGAGAGCGTCGATGTCGTCAATATGCTCGTTACCTCCGGCGAAATTTCATCTACAGATGCTACGGTCGCCGGTAGAAGTTACCCTACTCCTCCTAAGGAACCCAAATGCCGTCGAGATGGAACATCGCAACTTCTGTCATTGTCTCTCCGGTCACCAATGGTCGACTTTCCGGCTTCTTTCTCCGAGCTCATCAGTGCAAACCAGCCGAGCCGAGCCGAGTATGTGAGTGTACATGTTTGAGTTCCTTTATCATTATCTTGTTCAAGTTTGGTTCTTGTTTGATTCGAGCTTTATTGTTTGTGTTCATGTTTGGTTCGTTTAATTTAAGGGTGTTCATATTTGATTCATGTTCGGTTCATGTTCGGATCGTTTAATGTTTGTCGAGCTTTAAACAAACAAGCATTAACGAGCTTTGTTCGTGAATATATTTTACAAATAATCTATTGAACAAATAAACATTAAATTTGTTCATGAACATCTTAAACAAACAATCTAGCAAATATGGACAAATGTTAAATGTCTTTTGTTCAGAAAATTAAATTTATAATAAAAGCAGTTGTTTATTTAAAATGAAAATATGATTAATCTATATGAATATTTTTTCTTATCAAGTAGTAACTGATATAAATGATTAATCTATATGAATATATTCTTAAATGAAGCTTACCTGTTGCATTTCTCTCCATTCGAGCTTTTATCTAGCTTAATGTCGAGCTTGTTCACGAACTTCAAATGATGTTGTTCGTGAACATAAATGAACCGAACACATTAGTGCTAAGCTTGTTTATTTAAGGATTGAGTACTTAAAATGTTGTTCAAGTTTGTTTGTTTAGTTAGTTAAACGATCACAAATGAGTTTTAATCGAACCGAGCATCGAGTAGCTCGTCGAACGCTTGGTTCGCTTGCAGCCCTAATCAGAGTACGCCAGACAATCCTTGGCGGCTAAAATGTCAAGCCTAGTTCTGATCGGCTCGAAAATAAATTTATTAAAATTTAATAATTTAAATATAAATTTATTATAAATATTTAAAAAATAGGATCATTTATTATTTACCTTCTATTTTGTATATAATTTTATTATAATAACTTTTAATTCATAATTATTTTCTCTTTTCTTATAAACAATTCGGGTCATAAGTTAGCTCAAACATGTAAAATTAAATTTGAACTCGAACTAATTAATTATTCAAGCTCAAGTTAAAGTCAACTCAAATTCGACTTCCCTCATTTACACCCCTAGTGTAGGCCTATTCTAGTGCTCCAAAGCAGTGCATATTTCACGAATAATGTGAATCCCCTCGTGCTTGAGGGTGAGATTACTCGAGATAAAAAAAGTCATGTACCATTATAAAAGCTCTACGCCTAAAATAAATGCATATGAAATTGATAATATACTCTAATATGTTTATAGAAATTTGTATTGATATGCTTCGCAATATCCAAAGATAAGGATATATGTATTGTATTTTATTTCTTATGGATGTATACTCAAAACTACTATTTGTTTGGAGTCAATTCTGAAAAAAAAAATTAGAAATAGCAAGAAATGAGACTACGAGCATATTTCTCCAATTTCGAGCATTATGGGGCCGGCATATAAAGTTATTTTAAGGGGTGTTGCGTACAAGAAAATTGAGTTGGCGGAGTATGTGTTATACTTTTTAGTAATGTACAAAAATTTAGCACGTATAGATAAAAGCAGTAGGACTACAGAATTTTTAATGTGGAAAAAAAAAAAGGAAGAATGATAATGCAAGCAAGTTGAAAAAAAAAGGTGTAGAATACTTGAGGGCTCAAATGGGAGACGGCAAGGAGAGCATCGATGTCATCCAAATGCTCGTTACCTCCGGCAAAATCTCCTCTACAGATGCTAAGGTCGTCAGTAGAGGTTGAGCTATTCCTCCTAAGGAACCCAAATGCCGTCAAGTTTCGAGATGGAACACTATAGAGCCCCAAGCCTTCTTTCACTATCTCTCCGGTCACCAATGGCGATTCCGGCGCGACTTTCCTGCTTCTTTCTCTGCGTTCATCAGAGTACGTCAAACGATCCTTGGGAAGTGGCGGCCATAAAGTCAAGCCGACTCCTGGTCGGCTCGAAATAAATTTATTAAAATTCAAAATTTAAATAAATAGGTTATGTCAGCACATCATTATTAGCATTAGCAAGCTTATATGGCCGTAGATAGGTATTGCCTTGTATTAAAGATAAAATTGTGACATATATAGAGAAAAAGAACGAGGTGGGGCCTAAAGGATTTAAATGATATAGCTTATTAGCTAAGCATCCATTATATAGTTTTATTAATTCGGTAGGGGAACTTAAGGTTCCATAGTTTAAGTTAATGAAAAGGAAAAATTAAACAACAAAAAACTATTAACATTTGATAGCTTTTTTTGGGACAATTTTCTTATTGTTTTATAAAGTTATTATATAGAAAGTAATTTTTTTTAGTCGTTATATAAAGCAGCTCTCAAATACAAAAAAAATTTAAAAATAGTGACAAAATAAAAAATTATAATTATAATATGAAAAATAAAACAGAAAGAAAGTTGTCTCAAACGAAGCATAAAGATTCATTTGGGATGGCTTTCCTACTGCTTCTTTAAGAAGCAGCAGGAAAGTTGTTCCGTTTGGGACAGCTTTTTTCTACTTTCTTAAACAGCTTTCTAGTACTGTAAAAAGTTCTAGATTTAGAAAATTTTATACTAAAAAGCCGTTTTAAGAAGCTGAGCAAAAGTTGTCCGAAATGAAGCCTAAAAAAGGCTAAATAACAGTGATTTAAATCCTAATTTCCTTCAAATACTTTTTTACAGAATAAAGCTGGTTACCATACATTTTAGACTTCTTGATAGGTCACCATGCACTTTCAGCTAGTTAATTATGGAAGATTGTTTTTTATATGCCCTTAATTTTATTCATTTTGTTAATTTTGATGGATTAGATTTTCTCTCATATAATGAATGGATTAGATCTTCCCTCATTTTGTATGGACATAGATGATATTAATTTTATTCAAAACAAATTATTAAATGAGGCAAACCAACAACACCATAAGCGCGTTGATTCGAATCCAATTGAGCCTCAATCAAACATACAATATAGTCGGAAACATTTGAAAGGTCAAATAATCTCCAAATCTGATATATTCATAGTGAAAATAATCATCTCAATAAGAAGAATTCAATGGACCATTAAGATATTTAAATGTTTGAAAAATTTTCTATGTTCAAAGAAATCATCATAAGTCATCCAATAAAATATTTGAAAATTTTGACTAAAGTAACTCTTAAAATTATAAATAAATCATATTTTTCACATAAAAAAATACTTGAAATTAGCAATGCCTAGATATCTTAAGAATTATAGAGTTTGTCAAATGAACATTCTTTATAATCATCACTCACAACTGCTGCCATCGAATTATTTTCGTCTGATCTTCATAGCCCAACTATTGTCGCCCAACATTGTCGCTCAATCTACTTACCGACATCAATCTCCTGACCGTTGTAATAAGCCCGCACTACTTCGACATGTTGCACTACAACTGTCGTTGTCCAGGACAGTGATCCATACTATGTAATCTCGAGGGAAGGAGCAAACTTACATAATATGGGTTTCAATAATGAATTATCTTATATAGGACAAGCCCTTGTTTTTTTTTTTCTTTTTGAGTTTCTTCTGTAAAAACTCTGATATCTTTTAAAAACTCATTTTTCTGTGTATATATATATATATATATTTTACATCACTAAGATAAAACTTATTACTTTATTATCATAAACTTTCTAATACGCAATAAAATCAATAAAATTTACTAATTATAAATTAAACAATTTTTTTACAAAAAAAAAAAAAAGAATAAACTTATGCACCTTCTTACTTTCCCCCTGCCTTTCATAGAATAAGGTAAGAACCAAAGAATAAAACCTAATGCATAGCCAGTCATGATTTCTATCAGAATCAAAACATTGAAATTATTTAAGAAATCTATGTCAAATTGACTAATTCCCACTAAATCTTCTTAAAGATGAAATCTTATCAGCAAATCGAATCTCTTAATAGTAATGAGATTGCTGATTATGACAGATAATAAAACTCATCGTTAGTTCATTTCAATGATATGATGGAACCCTCATTACTTTCTTGAAGAGTTTGCATTGATTTGGCATTTTAAGGCTTCGTTTAGGACGGCTTTCTTAATATTTTTTAAAATAATTTTCTAATATAAAAATTTTAATTTTTTACAAAAAATTTATTTTAATAAACATTAAAAAAACACTCACAAGCAAAGCCTGAATTTATTACAAATTGATTAAAAAAAATTTTATCTTGAAGGGAATTCTTGGATCTAGGTTATGCCAAATTTGTCCTTGCTTTCATTATTATAAATTAAATAATAATAATAATAATAATAATGAATTAACAAAAAAATTAAAAATTATTTTCAAGATATTGAAATTGATATCATTAACAAATTTTTAGTCATGAGGACCTTTAAAATCCTTAAAATTATTTTGAGATGAGTGTAATTTTAATTATTTATATATCACACTAATTTCAAAGCAAAATCAAAATTTCTAATGTTCATCTTGATTTTTTCAGTCTCCACACCCTCATATTTTTTAATTTATAATTCAAAACTCAAAATTTTCAAAAAAAAAAAAATTCACTAGAAAATGAAAGAACAGTTATAATTAACTTAAAAAAGATGGAATTTCAATACTCTCCAAATTTTTTTAAGGAATAATGAGCAATAAATCACAAAATACATGGCTCAAATCAATAACATAAAAACAAAAGAAAAAAAATTTATGTCAATAATTTCTAATACAAATTGTATGAGGATGAAAATAAAAATTATTAAATTTACTTTAAGATTAGTGCTATAACATAAATAGTTTGTTAAGCATAAATCTCTAAACAAATCAAATGAGTTTTTAAGCTCATCCTCATACAATTTACATAAAGATATCTCGACATAGTTTTTTTTTTCAAAAAGCAACTCTTTTCAATCTCTAGGCTACAAATCCTCTCATGATGCTCTCAAAATAGAGAATTATTCTGTGCAGAGACCGGATGCAAAACACTGTCCAGAGACCAATCAGAATGCGCCACGTCAGTAGTATTGAGTCGCGATACCAAGCAAGGAATGACATGGCGCATTCTAGTCGGAGTCTGCACAGAATAATTAATCCTCAAAATGAAATGAGACTTCAAAAAATGATTAACAATAATCACAAAACAGTCAAGCTATTGCCATTTTTTCTTGAGAATCCTGCCCTCTTCCTTCCAGGTGAAAGGCCCTCATCCATTGCTTTTCTTTTGGTGCTATTCAGATTGCTACTAGCATTTATAGTTATTATATCCCTGGAGCCACTGCTACTGAGATCATCATTACTGTTGTTCTTTCCCTGTTGATCTTTACATTTTCCTTTCAGTATATGAGGTCTGAGCTTATTCATATCTGATAACTTTACTGGTTTGAGTAAGAATTCTTCAGCTCCATCTTCCAAGCATCTGTGATCATTACCCAACAAAAATAAAAAACAAAAAACAATCGATTTTGGAATCTAATGATATAACTTTCTTTCATCCAATCAAGTCAGAATAAAATCTAACAAGAATAAGAAAAAAAATTTTGGGATGTTTCACAGATATGGTAAAAGAACATGACTTTTCCTTTATTCCAATTCCTATATCTAATCAGAGCTCACAGCCAAAGTAAATAATGTGGCCACAAAAGGCAAAGCACCCATCCAGTAGTATAGCTTAATGGATATTAGATTATTAATTCTAAGGATCAAGTAATTAATCATGTATAATTAAAGCATGATTAGGCAAATCATTCTATAGTTAGAAGGTAATCAAGAAGTAGGATTGATTCATTTCTCATATGAGAAAGAATGAGTCTCAAAGGTCATAGATTCATTTTGAGATGATCAGAATATAATCAATTAAATTTTATATTACATTTATCCCAAAGGAAATTCATTTGCTCTGGAACTCCTTCCAAATAGAAATTTTTATCAGAATATTCTTCTTATTTTGTGTCTTTCCCTCAAAATATTGTGAAATTATTAGGTGCAGTCATGAGACGCCGTCTGGAGGCAAATCAGGACGCGCCACATCACTTTTTAGTTGTGTAGTGGTATTGTGTACCATTGTGTACCGAGTGGCGTGGCGCATCTTGATTTGCCTCCGGACGGTTCAGTGACTGCTTGCAATAATTTCTCCAAAATATTTTGTTTCTATATTACTTCTACAGTACTTCAGCAAAACTTAATCAATAGATGCATGGAAACACTTTTTTTTAAAAACAAAAGGAAGATACCTGGTATAGTAAGACATATTTTCAAATTGCAAGACAGCTAATAATGTTTTGCAAGACATTTTTTCTTGTTTGATAATCATCAACAAGCACGTTCTAAGAGATGAATTTCCAGAGCAAAGTGTAGAACTTTCTTTCAGTGTAAGAAGATTTGCCTTACATCCTCAAAAACTTTTCCAAATGCAATTTATTATGATATATTTACCTCTAAACACCAAAGTACATCTTCTACTATGAAGATAAACAACTACTAAAGCGGCTTTCTAGTACAAAATTTAAAATATTTATACTAAAAAGCAACTTTAAGAAGCAATAAAAAAGCTGTCCCAAATGAGTTACCCTAAGATTCAAGAATTTATGATGAAATTATTCAAGCTGAGAGGAATGTTGATGTTCTTTACCTGTTAATCCTGGCAGGAACATTCTCAGATGACATGATGACAACCGGTATGTTCTTCAAAGCTGATGACTCCTGAACCATTCAACTCCATTAGCCTCAAAAACCAAATAACAATCAATATAATTTTTAGCATAAAGGGCTGTTTGGTATCCAATTTTAGGCAGGATTTAAGCAAGATTTAGCTTAATTTCTGTAAAAAAAACAGAATTTTTGAACTTTAAATCCTGCTGTTATTATATTTCTCATTCATGGGATTTAAAGGATTAAGGATTTATCAATGTCACAAATCTTAAATCCTGAAACAAATGGCATACCAAACAAATTTCAAATATTAATCCTCTCAAGATTTACCGAATCCCTCATGGCTTGAATCCTACGCAAGCAAACAACCGCTGAAGGGTCAAAAATAAAAATAAAAAACTCACCTTTATTTTCTTCAGCAGATCATAGCCAGTCATTTCAGGCATACAGTAGTCTGTAATCACCATATTCACTTCAGCCTCCTAAGAAACAAAAACTTATCAAACTCTACACAAATCCCCCAAAACTCGAGCAGAAAGAGATAGAGATGGTAAGAGGCTTACTAGCTGTTCAGAAGAAGAGGATGCTGCGCTTCCATGATCCTCCCCCAAACCCAGAAACTTCAGAGCCTTACTTCCAGAATCAACTGTGGTCACTATAATTGAAAACGGCAAAGAAACAAGAAAGCTTAAGATGGGAAAACAAAAAGGAAAATCATACATAGAAATAAACCGATTTCGACGACATTCTGGAGGAATACCTAGAAAAGATGAGGTCTTGAGGAGCCTCTCAATCAGTTTTCTATCAATGAGGCTGTCATCCACGGCCAGGACATGGAACTGCGATTCTGCAGCTAATGCCATCACAAAACAAACCTCTACTCAGAAAATTATAGGAAACAAAGAAGAGTTTTTGGTGAATTCTAAGCTCTATACGTCTTCCACTCGCACTTCTTTTCTCACTCTTGGCTATGGAATCTCCAAGACAGAAAAACTAGTTCGTGGAAGGCGATAAATCCAAAGTACAAATCGGTCTACTTCCTCGAGAATTCGCTTGAAAAAACGTTTAAAATCAAGCTTCTTCCTGGAGAATTCCTAGGGATTTAAGCGACAAGCTGGCAGACGAGCTTTCCGCCTTCCTTCTAATGATTTCTGTTAGCCAAAGCTTTTGTTTTTTTATCCCATGACTTGTAGCGGTAAGACGACTCGCCGGACCATCTTAAGTTGTAAGTTGGCTAGCGATCGGCAACGGGTAGTGGTGACGTGGAGTCCGCTGGGATAGCTTATGAGTGACGATTAGTTAAATTAGTTGGCACTAAATAGATAAACGCAGAATATTTGTAAAATTAAATTTTATACATATAAACTTTGTTTGACCCTCATTAACGAGCTATTAAACTCAAACGGAGACTCAAGATTAATTATTCTATGCGGACGTCGAACGCCATCCGGAGACTAATCAGAATGCACCACATCATCCATGCGCTCGGTACCGCTGATATTACACATTTTTATTGGTCTCCGGACAGCGTTCAGTTTCTGCACAGAATAATCCATATGAAGTCGTCATTCGACAATGCCACTCACCCAAAAAAAAAAAAAATATTTTTCTCTATACATATGAATACCTTTCTAGAGTGGTTTGATTTACCCTTACTTGTCTAAGGAATTCAACCTAGTTTTCTATGAACAAATTCTATCAATGAGAGTCAAGGAATCTCAATTTCTCTCTTCTCCTACTATTTAAGTTCCATTCATATTCCTCGTTGGTATTAATTAGGGGTGTCAATTCGGGTCAACCCGTCGGGTTCGGGTCGAACCCGACCCGACACGGATCTAAACGGGTCAACCCGAACCCGACCCGTTTGCAAAAACGGGTCGAGCATTTCAACCCGGACCCGACCCGGCCGGGTTGCCGGGTTGACCCGACTCGACCCGCGACCCGGCAGTGGGTGACGCGCGGCAGCGGGGCAGCGACGACGGTGGGGGCGGTAGCGGCGACGGCGCGGGGCAGCAGTGACTGCGCGGGCGGCAGCGGCGAAGGCGCGGGCGTCACGTTGCTCTCGGCACGCGGGCGGCAGCGCTCTCGGCACGCGGGCGGCAGCTGCTCTCGGCACGCGGGCGGCAGCGCCGCAGCGGCACGCGCGCGGCAGCCGATCTCGGCACGCGGCACGCGGGCAGGGGGCAGGGCAGCGGCCGGGCAGGGGGCAGCCGGGCAGGGGGCAGGGCAGAGCGGGCAGCGGTCAGGCAGCAAAAAATTCATTTTTTTTAAATAAACGGGTTTGCGGGTTGACCCTGCGGGTTGCCGGGTCAACCCGAACCCGACCCGTTTATCAAACGGGTCGAATTAGAGAACCCGAACCCGACCCGTTTATCAAACGGGTCGGGTCCAACCCGGATTTTCCGGGTCGGGTCCGGGTCGGGTTTTCGGGTCGGGTCAAATATTGACACCCCTAGTATTAATATCTTTTCAAATATATATGTTTTACCTAAAAACATCATAAGATTTTTTAATAAGATTTTATGTTAGAGCGTCTCCAAAAATATCTCATGAACTCCTTCCTCTAAAGAGAGAGACTAAGGCTTCGTTTGGGACGGCTTTCTTATTGCTTCTTAAAGCAGCTTTTTAGTAAAAAAATTAAAATATTTTTACTAAAAAGTTACTTTAAGAAGCAGTGAGAAAGCCGTCCCAAACGAAGCCTAAGGCTTCGTTTGGGACGGCTTTTTTACTGCTTTCTAAAACGGAGTTTTAGTACAAAATTTTTTATTTTTCTACTAAAACTCCGTTTTAGAAAGCAATAAAAAAGCCGTCCCAAACGAAGCCTAAGGCTTCATTTGGGATGGCTTTTTTACTGTTTTCCAAACAAAGCCTAAGATTTGGTTTAGGACGGCTTTCTTACTACTTCTTAAAGCACTTTTTTAGTACAAAATTTTTTATTTTGTTCTAGAAAGCTGCTTTAAGAAGCAGTAAAAAAGCCGTCCCAAACGAAACCTAAATGTTTGAATCTTGGTTTGAAATAGTTTCAAGCCAAAGTTCGGAATAGTTCCGAATTATATTTAAATAAGGTTCGAATTATTTTTGAATATGAATTGGCTTTTGTGAGTGTGTTTGTTTATATTTTATTTTATTGTTTATATATGTTGGTGGTTGGGGGAGGCAAATTCGAAAGTTTTGCCCCCTCTTAAAAATTGTAATATCATATTGCCCTTGATTTAGCCCTTATTTACCCTGCTACCCTAGGATTTACATTGATGCCCTTGGACTTATACATGGCTTAGGTGTGAAAGCAATCAATGGAGGAAGGAAAACTATTAGGTCCGGACACCTGACGTAGCTCTACATCCGGACGCCAATAACATGTCGTCATGTGCTCTTACTCTTTACCGCGCGGCCCGACGACCCGAACCCGGTATTGTTATGTATTGGTTGATTTGTGCAGACCGGGGTATTGCTAGGTATTGTTCGGTATTGCTCGACAATAACAAGAAATACTAATCTGTCAAGACTAATACCTAGGAATACCGAGCAATACCTAGCAATACCCCGGTATTGATAGGTATTGATCTTGAAAGAGCGGTATTTCTAGTTATTGTCAAGCAATATCTAACAATACCGAACAATACCTAGCAATACCGAGCAATACATAGCAATACCCGAACATAGCAATACCAGGTTTCGGCCTGGGTTGGGTCGTCGGGCCGCGCGGTAAAGAGTAAGAGCATGTGGCGACATGTTGTTGGCGTCCGGACGTCCGGACATAGAGCTACATCCGGTGTCCGGACCTAATAATTTTTCTGGAGGAAGAGGAAAGGTAAGGTGTCGCAATGATAAAAAATTTTCTTAGTTTTTGAGCTGAGCTTCAGGCTACCTTGGTGTGTGAATGAGGGCTCGGCTGTAATCAATGATATATAAGAACATTTACCAAAAATAACAATTCTAAAATATATATTAAAATATTTATATCAGTAGAATAAATACTTGTAAAATAATATTTGAGAAATTTTAAAATTTATTCTAACAAAAAATTGATGAAAATTTGCTGACCTTTTTTTTTTTTCATGGCTGAACATAAATTCAAAAATTTTAAACATTTCTTTTATAGCTGAATCTTGTTTAGTTTTGAAAATAAGAACATTTCTTTCTATCCATTTCCTACCATTAATGGCTTGAGAAGAAGTGCTAATAGCTTCCAACACTTGCCAGAAGCTTTTAGATCAAATATCAAGCTGAAAAAAAAAAAAATTAAACCACTTTCTGTAATATTATATATAAGAAAAAGGGGGAGTACAAGAACAATTAAATATTATATTACAATATTATCCTCCATTAATCATTATATAAATTAACGAATTGATGTCAAGTTAAATGAAAATTTTTTCAAAAGCTAAAAGTTTTTTTTAACCAAATAGATCCCTTAAAAACTTTTGGTTGGGTATTGATCGGATAAAATAAGCAAAAATCGACAGCTTATGAATTAATAATTTTTTTGTAAATAAAATTTTAAAATAAAAAATTATCATATTTGCGTCCTTATAATTTTTATTTTGACATAACATTAAAAATGAAAATATTCATAATAAACTCATAAATTAATTATTTTTTTAATTACAAAAACATCCTTACATAATTTTTTATTGCTTTGTTCCGTAAGCCAGCAATTAAATGATTTGTTTAGGTTTTAATTGATATTTAATTAGCATATTAGATTCGCTGCAGATGCGTGGCCGTTGCCGGCCTTTGTTTAATGAATAAAAAGAATCCAATTTTTGATATTTCTATAGGAAAAAAAATCTCATTCTATTTAATACGTGGGATTTACATATATATCATTTTATATCATATTATTTACATATCTAATATTTAAATTTTTAATATTTTTTGTCTGACGATGTCGGAAGTATCATTGCCTGGAGACGGTTGGCGAGGGGAAGTCTAACTTTAATCAGTGGTCGGATGTAAGTCCAACAATAACTAAAAGCCAAGCAAAAGTCCGGCGTCAGTTGGTGGTCAGGCAGAAGTTCGGCGTCAATCGGTGGCCGGGCAGAAGTTCGGTGGCGGTTGGTGATCCGACAGTGGTCAAGAAGGATGGTAGTAATAGAATTTTAGTTTCTCTCTTTTCCTTCTCTTCCTTACTTCCCTTGCTTCCTTCTCATTTCCACAAGGAATGAGGGTTTATTTATAGTTTTCTAAGAGGGGCATGACCAGTAAATAAGGAGGAGATCAATTGCATATGTGTTTTGAATGGACGGCCGATATCGACTCCTTTGATTATGGATCATTTAATGAGTATTTGTGTGCCTTATGATGCCAAAATTCAATGATCTTAGGCGCGTTGGATTCCTCTCATCAAGCCGCTCGATTCCACTATAAGCGTGTAACGTTTGGAAACCATTTGTCCAATTTATAGTTTGAACCCTAAAAATGATGTCCCAAAAAAAAAACCCTAAAAATGTCCTTTGAGTCTTTGATTTTGTCCCATTGGGACTTGGATTAAGTTGAATATGGTGTCGTTGGGTTCGTCGTTTTGAGACGTTCAATGCGACTATAAGTTTTCTGAAATCGGAGTTCCCAACTTGATTTAATTTCAGAAGTTCCCAACTTGATTTTGTCTTGAGATTCGTGTTTAATCAATATAAATTTTTGATGATATATCTTAAACATAGCTCTATAGCACATATAGCAAAAATGTAATTCAAGTAGGACAGAGATATTTTGTTTTATATTAAAAAACATTCACAATATAATAATTTTTGGATTTTGTGGCCGGCAAAATTGTTAGCAAATATCTACGATCAAAAAATATGTTTTCACAATATTCATAGACGACAGTAACAGTTCAGGATATAGCTATTGATGAACGATCATTAGCGGTTGCTAAGTTGTCATCAATAATTTATGTATGATCATTGATATATCATCAAAAAAAAATTTCTTGATCGGGCACGAATCTCGAGGCAAAATCAGCCGGAAACTTCAAAAATTAAATCCGGGATCATCTGAACTTCGATTTCAGCAAACTTACAGTCAAACTGAGCGTCTCGGAAATAGAAAACCCAACGACACCAAATTCGACTCAATCTGAGCCCAAATGAGTCCAAATCAAGGACCCGAAGCGCTGTTGAAAAGTTCGTACCACAATTTGAGTTACCAAATGGTTTCCGAATTTGACGAGCTTATAGTCAAATCAAGCGGCTCGACGAGACGAATCCAACGAGCCCAAGATCGCCAAATTCCAAAGTCATCAAGACCTTCAAATGCCTAATAAACGGTCCATGATCGAAGAATTCAATATCGGCCGTTCATCCAAACCACTCCATATTTGTCCCTGATCCCTCATCTCTTTACTGGCCCTAGCCCGCAACAGTTTTTTTTTTTTTTTTGTTACTTTCAAAATACATTTATACTAGAAAACTACTTTCTATAGCAGCATAAAAAAAATATTTTTTTCATAACAGTTTTATAAAGCAGTAAGATAGTTATCCCAAACAAAGCCTACAACCTTAAAATCTTTAGTTGTCAACTTTCCATCTTATTTATGATCAAATAATTTTAAAAGGTGTTTAAATTATTTATGCTACAATTAAAAATAAATAGATAATTTTGATCTTATATATTTATTCTATATATGTGTGGAAATATTACCATTTTTTAAAAATAGATAGATATATCATAATATTAAAGGATAATATAAATAATGAGATAAATATTTTTATAAATTTAATTTGCTTTCAAATATATATATATTAAAATAATGCTTCTTGAAATTAGCTTGCCAAATGTTCTTAATCGTATGCTTGAAGCTAAAATATCAGAAAGAGCTTTTCAATATAAAAGAAATGGTAATGTATTCAGTATAGATTATTTATTCAATTATTTTTATTGTTTTAATAGCTGTGATTGAAAATGTAAGTCCACAATATGGAAGAGGACTTCGACAACCATCTTTATGTAAGTTGCCATTTGCTTTAGTTAGGTTGAGAGAGCTAAAAATCTTTGTTAATTTAACAATATTTTAATGGCATAGTGATAGAAATTTAGATTTCATTTGAGGCAGTTTTTATACTATTTTATAAAATAATTTTTTAATACAAAATTTTTTAATTCAAAAAATATTTGTACTTAAAAGTTACTTAAAAAACAGTGAAATAATGATGGCTTTAAAAAACAGACCGGACCGGCTAGTATTCAATCCTCTTAGGAAACCGGGTTGAACCGGCCAGGTTCAATTATAATATATTTAAGAAATTTAATTTAATATTAAATTAATGTAAATATGATATGTAATTCAAAATTGTTTTTAATATTATATATATTATTAAATACAAAGGTACAATAACAATATGATTTTTCACCTCATGAGGTCTATTAACTAATGCATACAAGAAAATATATATAAACAATTAAACATAAAGCTCGTAGGTGATGTGGGACTAAACAACTTGTATTTTCTAGTTCCAATAATGTACCATGATGGATACTTCTTCTATGAGAATTTGTTGGAAAAAAAATTTATAAAATATTCAAATAAAAATAATCATAATAATTTTCAAAATTCTTAAATATATAATAATAAATAATTACTTGTAATTTTTAAAATTCTAAAATTTTATCTAAATGTGAAATTAAATGATATTAAGAAGAATAAAAAACTAAAAAAAATATTATATGACTTTATAAATATAGTTTTATAATGTGAAATTTATATATAATTTATAGATGTTCAATTTTTTGTATATATTTATAAATAATTGTGTCATTATTATAATATTTAAATATAATAAATATTTATTACGTCATCCGGTTCGACCGTTTCAAAGCCTTAGAAAAAACTGTCCCAAACAAAACATTGATTGATGGGCACGAATTTTGAGATGATGCTTAAATTAAAGGCTCATGCATTTCAATTCAGAATTAAGTGAAGTCTAATTCAACAAATTTATAGGGGAAATCAATGTGTCAACGAGGAGAAATTATTTTATGCGGACGCCGAATGTAGTATATCGTCCAGAGACTAACCAGAATGTGACACGTCAGCAGTACTGAGCGGAGGTGACATGTGACGCATTCTAGTTGGTCTCTGGACGGCGTTCGGCGTCCGCACAGAATAATTTGCCGTCAACGAGACGTTTCAAACAACGGCACAAGTAATAAAATTTGAGACCAAACGAACACGAATGAAGCACTTGAAGCATATATAAAGATTAATGAATATTAATTGAAGAATTATACAATCTCGAATATTGTGTGCTTATTGTCAAATCGAGCGGCTCAATGAAATGAATTTGACGAGCCCAAGATCATTCGATTGTAAGGCATTCAAATGATAAATAAACAAGTTATGATTTGTTAGACTTTAATTATCTGCTTGTGGATATCCGATTTCTATAATTCCTACAATAAAAAACAGACAACTCTTCTGAACTACGAATAATTCCATCTCCTTCAATTGTAAAGAAGAGAAAATTTTTATATAATAGCGAATTATTGTAACTAAGCCAAATGTCATAATTTGTCTCGTTAAGCTTTTTCACTTAAAAAAGTTATATTATCTTATAATTTTTTTTTAGATATAAAATATATTCTGCTTCAAAAATAGTAAACCTAAACAAATATAATTAAAATTTGAATTTCGTTAAACATTAAAAAAAATCGTTAAACATAATTTTCGATTCTCCACTGATAATCTGCCTCTCATCATTCCCACGCAGCATAAACGCGCCAAACCAACGTCATTGAATACTTAAACCATTCAATATCAAAAAGTCAACGCATGATCTTCATATTTATCTCCATTTTTTATTTTAAAAAATAATTAATCAAAATAAATATTCGCAAAGTCAACCGCATATTATAGAAGATCAAAATCATATAAGGGCATCTCCAACCGAAAAACTTATTTTCCACTCCAAAATGCATGCAGTAACACTCCAAAATACAGGAACTCATCTCCAACCGAAATCCATTTCATAGTAAAAATATATATTTTTTGGGTGTGTTCTTTCTCCAATAAAAAAAAATGACGTTCATGAACAATGTGACGTCAATATTGGCATTGTAGTGTCACTTAGCGAGAATGGCGTAGCTTTTCATGTTCGGATGGAGCAGCTCGCAGACAACAAACGATGGTTTAGCATCCGGTTGGAGATGAACTAGACCATCTATAATTGTGATTGATATGAAGGCCATCTTCTTCTGACTTTTGAAATTTATTAGGGCATCTCCTGTAAAGTGCTGTTTTTGCTCCAAGATCGTCCAGGACGATCTGGGATCGTCCTGGGACGATCAGTGAAAGATTTGCTCCAGAATGTGTCCAGTTTGCTCCAGGTGATCTTCCTGTAGGTATCGGCCGGGCCGATAGGTACATCGTCCAGGCCGATATGCACTGTTCAAAATATAGTCCTGAGAATAGTTCTGGGAACTGTCCCGGACGATCGAAGTTGGTCTGATCGTCCCAGGACGATCTTGCGATCGGCCGGGCCGATCTGTGTATGATAAAGCTGAAATCAGTCGTTTTGAAGAGAGAGAAAATTTATAAAAAAGAAAATATCAACTGAGGAGAGAGAAAGTCGAAAAGCTTTTTGGAAAAGTTGATTTTCGGGCGACGCGGAGCTGTTTTCGTTCTACGAGACTGTTCGAGATATTGCTGTACGCAAGGTAAGGCACATTCCGCCTTTCTCAATTTTCAGAACCGTCGTGTTTGGCGGTGTTTTCTGTTCGGATTTGATTTTGGTGAGGCATTTTCGTCCGTATTTTCCGTCTGGTTCAGTTTTTACCGCGTAACTTTCTGTATGTTGTTGACGTGCCGAGTGTGCACATTTTGGTTATTTTCTGAAGATTTTGTCCGGGTATTTTTGATTCGACGGTGTTTTTCGTCGATTGAATTTTTCTGTGTAGTCTAAAAATTGCTGAGCAGTAGAATAAATGTTCTGAAATGTTGTTATCTATATTCTGTGCAAATTTGGTAATTTGTGATTTTCAGGAAAAAATTGTGTAAATTCCGTATACAGCCGTTGTGCTGCCCGATTTTTATCTGATTTCTGATTTGTCCGGATTTCTTCTGAATTGATATGCTATCTGTATATGCTATAAGAAGGGAGTTATAAGGGGTCTGAATCCTAAGCGATTCAGTCAGTGTCTGGGAAATCTGAAATGAGCTCAATCTGAAATCTGATATCTGTTCTGTTCCGGATCTGATGAATTCTGTTCTGGTGCTATAAGCACATCTGTTCTGGTGCCGTGAGCACAAATGGAGGCATAAGGGGCCAAAATCCGAGAGATTCTGTCAGTGTCTGGGAAGGGAGGCATAAGGGGCCAGAATCCGAGAGATTCTGTCAGTGTCTGGGAAGGGAGGCATAAGGGGCCAGAATCCGTTGAGATTCTATCAGTGTCAGGGAATCCGTTCCGTTATCTGTTATGTGCTAAATTAATATATATGATTTGATCTGATCTGTATGACACGATTCTATTCTGTTCCGATATGATTTGAATCTGATTTCTGTACGATTCTGATTCTGTTAATGTGATATGTCTGATCTGTTCTGTTTCTGATTTGATACGACTTATGTTTCCGTACAGTTCTGTTTGATTTGATATCTGTTCAGTACAGTTCTGTCTGATTTGATCTGTCCGTATCTATTCTGATTTGATCCGTTTCGTTCTGATCTGTCTGATTTGATATCTGTCTGATTCTGTTCTGATTTTTGTACGAATTTCTGTCTGAGATGTTGGTTTTGGATTCTGAGAGTTTTGATTGGAGGTTTGTTGCTTTGCTGAGCTGTTGAGCTCACTCTTATTTTCTGGTGGTTTTTAGGTTCTGGGAAAGGGAAGGAAGTCCAGGAATAGATTTCAGAGTCTGATCAGTATAGGTATTGTTTTGTACTTTTGATTTTTGTACAGTCATGGCTTTTTTGTTCTGTCTTTCTTTCTGTCTAAAAGCCATGTACTTTATTTGTAGATGATTGTTTTGAGGAAAAGAAAATATAGATGTTTTGTTCCGCTGCAATTGACGATTCATAGTAGCTCTGTGTCTGTGTGTCTGTTTGAGTTGAAATATTTGGAAGATTCAATTCCGAAGCAAATTCCAAAACCAGATCCTGGTCAGTCTGTTCGTTTCGTTCCGGTCGCAACCCGGTGCAAGCGGGATCAGTTCCGGTCGGGTCGGGTCGTGACATCTCCAGCCGAAAAACTTATTTTCCACTCCAAAATACAATAACACTCCAAATGTAATAACTCATCTCTAATTGAACTTTATTTTATAACATTAAAAAAAATACCGGATATATTTTTCGTCCAACAAAAAAAAATGACGTTTGTGAATAGTGCAACGCAAATATTGGAATCATACTATTCACATTGCGAGAATAGCACAGGCTTTCACATTAGGATGGAAGAGCTCACGGACGACAAATGTTGGTTTAGGGTTCTGGAGATGGAACAATTATTAGGTCAGGTGACCTGACGTAGCTCTACATTCGGACGCCAATAACACACTACAGGAAAATCACCCAAAACCGGCGGTTTTTTCCGACGGTTTGGGTGAAAAAACCAGCGGTTTTGGAATCTACCGGCAGCTTTGCGGCGGGTGCTGAACCGCTGGAAAAAATGGCGTAGGAAACTATTTTCTGGCGGTTTGTACCGACAGCTTAATTAGCCGACGGCGTTCCGGCGGCTTATACCGCCGGTTATTCTATTGCTTTGTACTGGCGGTGTTCTGGCCGATGTACCGCCGGTCAAGATACTGACGGCGTACCGGCGGTCTTTCAATGACGGCTTACCAGCAGTTTCGGCGGTTTTACCGGCGGTTACGGGACCATCGCTATTACCGGCGACTTAACGTAACAAAACCCCCAGTTAGGCCGCCGGTAAAAGCCGGCGGTGATACCGCCAGCGAAATCGCCGTTAAAACCGGCGGTCCATAAACCGCCGGTTAAAACCGCCGGTAATCGGCGTTTTTCCTGTAGTGATATGTCGCCACGTGGTCTTACTCAATACCGCGCGGCCCGACGACTTGACCTGGGATTGCTATGTTCGCGTATTGCTCGGTATTGTTCTAGGTATTGCTCGGTTTTGATAGGTATTGCTTGACAATAATGAAAAATATCGCTCTATGAAGACCAATATAGAGAAAAACTCGGTATTTCTCGGTATTGCTCGGTATTGATCTTCACAGAATGGTATTTCTCGTTATTGCTGAGAAAAATCGATCAATACCGAGCAAATACCGAGCAATATCTAGCAACACGCGAACATAGCAATTCCTTCTCCGTTCCGGGTCGGGGTTGTCAGGCCACGCGATAAATAGTGAGAACACGTGACACTATTTTACTGACGTCCGAACGTAGATCTATGTCAGGTGACTGGGCCAAATAAAAGTTCCTGGAGATGACCTTATTTAAAATTTATTTTTTGATCCGTTGAATTCGTTTCTCTGGCCATTCTTGCGTACGTAGCAGAAATGTCAAAACCTCCGTCATTAATTTTTTATTCAGTTAATTTTAATCAGTCAACGCATCATATTTAAATATTATCTTAATTGTTTGTATTATAAATATTAATTAAGATAAACAGATCGATCAAAGTCAACCGCATATTGTATAATATCAAATCCAATTTTATGTAATTATAAATGAATAATATAAACATATTTTATATATTTAAGTGCGTGTCATTTTTTTAAAAATGTGCTTAGTGTTCTTTTAACTATTTTTATTTTTATTTTATAAAAAAAAATTAAGTCTTTTTTTTAAATAATAAAAATAGTGTTGAGATATTTTGAGTATTTTTAAAAATAACTATCATTGTTAGCCCTGCTACTATCGATCATTATTGACGAGTGTCGTGCTTGTCGACTGTAGGTGATGGTTGTTGTTGTGGCATAAATCAACTTCTTTAATAATTAATTAAAAATAATAATATATTTTCTCTTATTCCAAAATATAAATATAATAAAGTACAATAATAAAAGTGATTTTGAATGGTCTTGTTTATTTTAGTTTGAGTAAATCAAATTATAAAAGCATCAATAAATTTAAGATTTGTTTGAGAAAGCTTTTTTACTGCTTTTTAAAACAGTTTTTTAGTATAAAATTTCTTGAATTAGAAATTTTCGTATTAAAAAACTATTTTAGAAAGAAGTAAGAAAACTATCTCAAACAAAACCTTATAATATATTGCCAACCTCAATCTTTGCGATGCTAGGGCACTGTCTCCGTCTCCGCGCCGCTGGGGCTTTGCCCTAGTTTTCTTGGGCTGGGATCTTGGCTTCGGTTTGTTGATCTCCAGGAAGTTTCTCTTTGTTTGCCTTCTTCATTTTCTGCCGTCTTTTTTTTCCCTTTTCATTATGGTGGCTAGTCGTGTTTGTGATCCCAGTTTTTTGGATGGATCCTTCAAATCGCGCTCTTTTGTGGAAGCTTTATCTGGTTCTTCAGTTTCAGTTGATTTTCCTGAGTTAAGAAAGGGCTTTTGTCGTGGTTTACCCTCTTTATGGATATCGGAGGAAGAAATTTTAGCTCTGTCTGTTCCTTTTCAATTTGCTCTTGTTGGTTTCTTTCCTACACTCCGTCCGTCTCTAGATGCAATACGAAAATTTTTTTTCAGCTTGAAACTAAATGCTGAATTCTCTGTAACTGTTCTGGATCAATCTCACATTCTTATTAAGCTTTCTAATGATTTGGATTATAGTAGAGTGTTCTGCCATAGATCTTATATGGTTAATAACTGCTTTTTGAAACTTACTAAATGGTCGCCGGATCTTGATGTCGGGGTTGAGTCTTCGGTAATTGCTATTTGGGTGGCCTTTCCCAATCTGCGACCTCACCTTTTTGCGCCTCATATCCTTCATACCTTGGCTTCGATGTTTGGCCGTCCATTAAAAGTTGATAATTCAACCTCTGTCGGGTCTAGACCTTCCGTGGCGAGGGTCCTGGTAGAGCTTGACATTACTAAGGAACTTCCTGATAAAATTTAGCTTGGTTCGGAGATTTCTGGGTATGTTCAACGGGTTCGTTTTGAGGACGTGCCTGCTTATTGTGTTATGTGTAAACGGCTTGGTCATTTCAAGGGGGATTGTGGTAATTTTTCTGCCATTTTGAATGGTCCTCAATCTCGTGAGAATGAGGTTAAGCATGTAGATAATGCGAACATTGGTGTCAATTCTTTGGTCGTTGATGAGGCGAAGGTTGCAGAAATTCCTTGTGATCTTGGGGATCGGCCGCTGCCTGTGAGCGGAAGTTCTAAGATTTTGGAGTCTTTGGTTACTTCTAACCCGTCCTTCATTATGCCCACTATGAATGATGTGTCTGGTGGTTGTGTTGGTAACTTTTCTGTCTTATCCCCCGATGCAGCTCCTTTTGTACCTCCGGTTGTGTCCGATGTTAGAGAACTTGTTTCTCCGGCGGTGGTGCAGGAGGTGGTTTCTGGTGTGATGAATGTGGTGAATTCGGATGGCTCGCCAGTTTTGGGTGTTGTGAACTCTAATGGGGATGTTCAAGTTTTAAAGGTTGCAGAGGGTGGTTCAAATGGTTTTATGCCAAATACGGTGGTGCCGGTTGAAATTGAGAAGGAGGTTCCGTCTCTGGGTAGAGAGGAAGTTATTTTGATTTCCAAAGATTTAGTTGTGGTTCCTGTAAGTGAGGTTGATACCCAAGTGATGGCTAATTGTGTGGGTAATTCCTCTGGTTTGGATATTAGGAATCAGAGTAATTGGTTGGTTGATTCGTCGGATGTTGAATCGGAGTCGGAGAATCTTGAGTCCGACCATGATTTTGCTTTTGTGCGTACTGCAAATGTTGGCACTCGTGGAAAATTTTGGGGAAGAGGTCGACGCAAAAGATGAACCTTCTTTTCGTTATTTTGTTTCTTCTTGCTAAAATTGCTCGGGTTTTGTTGGATTTTATGTTCGATTTGCTATTACGTGAGGCAAAGAGCAATGATGTGGTCAGGGCTCGCGTCCCGGACGTGTTTGCTGGTGGCAACCGTAGGTGTGGATTTTCGGGATGGATCGTTGGGACGCTATCTTCACCTTTCTGGAGGGTCTGTGCGTGACGTCCTGGATGCTGGAAGCTTTGACTAATTCCTAAGCTCACTTTTAGTTTCTAATTCTCTCTGTTGTTCAGTCTTTTTTTATGGTAGCTTTTCTTTATATGCTATTGTAACAGTTGTTTTTGGTTTATTAATATAATTTCTTTTTATTAAAAAAATAATAATATATTGCCAACCTTGATAAATCCAATTGATTTTGCCCTCGCAAAATTTTGTCAATTTTGAAGTACCATTATTCTTTAGTCATACCTAAGGTTTTGATCAAGTACTTATATATTATATAGGATGACAAACTATATATTATCTATTAACTTTGTTTATGATAATATTAGAATCTAAAAATAAATGAATGATAGACTCCCATCAGGGGCAGAATCGACCTTAATTTTTAGGTGGGGCAAACTTATAAGTAAACGAGTAGAATTTGTTTTTCTTATATATATATATATATATATATATATATATATATATATATATATATATATATAATAAATTTTGGTTGTAAGGATATTTTTGGATTCTCTTTACTATTTCTCTTTGTATTTGACAATTGCCTAAAGACCATAATATTTTAAAACGTTTATGGGGGCAATTGCCTAAAAACTCTTATAATAACACCTCCACACAATGTGTATACTTTTTCTTGGGGGGCAATCACCTAAAAATCATAATATTTTATTTATTTATTTTGGGGGGAGGGGCAATTGCATAAAAACTCCTATAAACTACCTAAAAAAGCTATATAATAAAAATAATAATAATTTTTTAGGGGGGGGGGGCTGAATACTATGGGGTTCCGCCCCTACTCCCAAGAAAATTATAAACTTGTTAAGAGATATCATAATCAACTTGATGAAAATGCATTGGTCAACATCACCCTAGTTCTAACCCATTGGGATTATGAAGCCCCATTAATATGCACTAATTATGTTAGATTATCTCAAGTTATCTTACTAGCACTAATATTCTTTATATAAAATCATCAATAAAGTTAGTCTTTTTTTTGTCTTTATAGTGCTCATTGAAACATACATAATTTAAAATTCCTTAAGCTCCATTATCTACTGATAAGTTATTAGGTGCAAACAATGTATGTAACTGTGACACCCTAGAATCTAAATTGGAAGAATTACTCTTTTAACTTTTAATATATAACAATCAGAGCTACCTAATTTCATTTATCATGTTAAATGTTAGCAAAAATAAAACTATCGATCAAAACATTAATATATACATTTGTATTCAAATTCCTAAAAAATCATGTACACTACTCATGATATATATAATCATATCGCATCAACTAGGTTATGAGTACAAAGAATAACTAAAATAATAAGAATTTGAACATGAAGAATCTTAGTCATTATCTCACTCCTACTCTCTTGCATTGATCTGAAATTATTTAATTAAATATAATGAGCTCAAGAGTCCAGCAAGTAACCAAATCCTACAACTAAACTCAAAGCACATGTTGTGCATGGAAGATATAAATCAACCACCCAACTCGATAATTCAATTATCTTGAACGTATATTATAGGTTTATTTGCAAATTGTACTCTCACTAAATTCATTCCAAAGGCACAAAAATAGTAAATAATTACTATTTTCTCACAACTTATGAAAATAATAATTTCAATTAACAAAATTTCAAGGAAAAACAGAAACAAGAACACAACAAATTTACGTGGTTCAAGTTCTTGCGAACTCTATATCCATGGGGCAACCTTGATCATCTTCTTTTATTTAATACTTGTGGAAATTGGATATAAGATTGGTATATACAAAAAATTTCTTCTCAATCTAATAAAAAAATAGTCAACACTTGGCAATACAGATAAAGAAAAAACTTAATAATAACAAAATACAAATGCTTCCCTTCAAATATCTAAACAATAGATATTAAGCAAAAAAAAATAGCAATTAATTTATTATTATAAAAAGCAAACTCCATCTCAAGTTCTTTAACAGATCTTTAGCAAAAGAATAAAAAATTAATTCTATAAGAATAACAACAAAAATCAGGTAAATTCCAAAGAGCCGAGAACATCCAAAACTAAAGGCAACAAACAATACACCTATCAAGATCTAAACCAGATCTTTAAAAAAGGAGAAGTAGGCAACTAAAATAGAGAATAAAATGCATGTAATAAAGTGAACAGGAGATGCAGCCCCAAACCAAAAGCATCACAATAGGTATCAAAACCAAACATCCTAATATATAAAGAGAAAATATGCCTGCAATTTTAGTGTACAGCTTTAATGCAAAGGAACAAGATCTTACGTCATAATCAGCTTCCAACCGACAATCACGACCTATTGCCTTTCTCATAAATGAAGAATAAGCTAGAGGAGAATAAGAAAGGTTCACATTTTTAACACATAGAAATCTCAAGATTTCACCTCCCTAACTCCACTCTCTTCTACAAGAAGCCAACAATAACCGTTAACAAAGACAAAGCCTTTTCTTGCTCTCACACCCAAACAAAACACCAAAACTTCAATGTATTTCCAATCAAAAAACTATTTCTCTCACACTTCCAAAAGAAAAGCTTATGATGAAAAACCAGCGATTAAATGACAATCACTTACAATTGTCTTTCTCAAAGAAGAAGAACAAGATAGAGAGGACAAAACAAGACAGATTTACCTTCTTAAATAGGAATCCAAAGACTTCCCCACCTCTATCTTCCTCTCTTTCGCACAAGAAGCCAAACCATTCAAAACCTAGCTATTTCTCTCAGATGAAGTTGCTCTCACACCCGAAGCCTGGCTCTCCTTTCCTTAAATCCCCAAATGACTGCTTTAGTTTTTTGTCCTCCTTTCATAACCCGCTATGAGCAATCCATTAAAAATAGGAAAAGACAAAATAACCCACCCCCTCTTATATACAAGATATCAAAGAGAGAGGATAAGGCAAAATAGAAAACAATTAATTAATTTTAATTAAAATTAATAAGCTTATTTTATTTTAAAACACTTATATCATCATAGCAATGAAGCAATATGCATGTCAATAATCAAATCATAGTAGTAATATTTATAGGATCATGAATCTATACATAAATAGTAAAACTCATATGTAGTAGGCAATAATATTAAAGACTGTAAACCATAAAATAATATAATGGGGAAACCAGTAAAATAGTATGGGTGTCAGATAAATAAAGCAATCGATGAATCAGTACTATCAATCAGTAAGGAAATCATATATAATCAATAAAACCAAAGCGTTAAAAAAATTTGTCAGAATAATATCAATACAGTAAAATTCTAGAATAGTCTACACATGATATCTAATATATCATATGCTCAATATATTATGTACTCAGTATGTCAATAGTTAATATCAGTATAGTGAATAAATAGTATCAAATAGTATCATCGTTCATATTAGTAACAGTAAAATCAATCGTAGAAGCAATAAAATAATGCATTAATAGTAAATCCATGCAATAATGATAAATATATATAAATATAAATAATACTTCAATAATATATATTTTAGTGATCACACTAAACAAGTAAAAAGTTATGGCTTAATTGATATTTTTTTAGTATCATATCAGTATTAATAAAATGTTGACTTAGTAAACATAGCCGTCACTCTTTACCCATAGGCATATTAATCATCTCTTTATAAGTCTCAATCAGTAAATTAAATGCATCAATAGAGGATAACATATAACTAAACTATTTAAAGGAAAGCTTGTCAGCCTACCATCCGGTACATGTCAATCAGTCTCCAGCCAACATGCGTGAATAAACAGTCTTTACTTATTTTCCCCACACATATTATTATCAAAACATTATAATAAAATTAGCGGTCAGCTATTACTGAACCACATACTCACATTCATTTCCAATAAATTGTAGTAAATAATGTATAATTTGGCTAAATTCAATAAGTATAAAAGTGTCCTAACGATAGATAAAAAAATCCTACTAAGTAGAATTTCACATTTTTAAAAATTAATCAAATCATCAGATATCATATATCATAACATTCTGAAGCTTCAATTGAACAAAAACACTATTTTTATATGTAGAAATAAATTTTTGAATTGATAAAATTTAATGCTTTTTCAAAATTATTTAGCAAAAAATTACACAATAAAAGTTTTATTAATACAAAATTATTCTCATTTCTTATAATAAAAATATATTTGAATTAGAAAAATATCAAAAATATAATAGTTCCTTACAATAAAAGAATTAAATAATATTAATATAATTATATAATTTAATCAATTTTTAGTATAAAATTATATAAATATTTTTGGGGCTTCAAAAATTATAAAAAAATGTTCATAAAATAGACCAATTTATTTAAAATTTTTAAATGAAATCGGTTTGAAAAATGGACACATGACAAACTCAAAACTACTATTTATATCTATAGGTGTCAATTTTTTAAAGATTTACACCAATGCTAAAAAATTATGAAAAAATTAGTGTAATTAAAATACTTTAATATATATGTTATTGCGAAGACATTTATGATTAAGACTTATAATGACTCCTAGAAAATTTTACTTAGTTGGATTAAAATATGGGTTATTACAGTAACTCTTTCTGTAGATAACTTGAATACACAACTATGAACATGCTAAGCACACCAATTTTTTAAGTATGTGGTGGGTAGAATTGGTACATACTCAAAAAATTAGAGTAGGTAATAGTATACTCCACACTCCACTATTAAAATTCAATTAATTAACTTATCAGCTTCTAATAATTTTATACTCCAACAGAGTATGATATATAATTTTTAAGTAAAATATGAGTATAATTATTGTGATACTTCACTCTAACCCTTATATGTACTTAGAAGCACAAGCATGACCATCTAGGAATCAATAATAACATCAATTGAAGTTTTTTTTTAAAGAGCATTTTTTGTTTAACATCTTCTAAAATTTTTTAATCTAAAATATAGGTTATTACTTCATTTCATTCATCAATATTAATCTAACTATCTTCCTACCTCCATCGAGATGGAAAAGAATTTCCTTATAAAAAAATAGAAATGAAATTCCTTGTCAAGCTATAAGATCTAGAAAAGAGGCAATCATGATAAAAAAAAATCCTTCAATTGATTGGTTATCTTATCAAACTCAAGAATTAGTTCGAAATTATGTCCATAAATATATTAAAGAAATAAAAACATTTAACATTGAACTTAAAGATGAAATGACTCAATTGGGTTAGAGCAAAAGTTTGTTTCTACAACTCCTAGGTTGTTTAAGGCAATGACATTATTGGATCCAAATGTGTATGTGTGTGATATTCAACTTTACGAGCATGCCTACTTGGTGAGCTATTAACTTAGAACCTATGTGAAAATGGGGAGTAAAGAATAAAGAAAGAGAGGAAGATAGAATATATAGAATGCTTTTGAAATTATAAATCTCAGGCTAGCACAGAACCGCTACAATCAATCAGGAAGTAAAGGTCCAAAAAGGTTCCTCATTATCCCTTTATTTGAGAGCTATAGAGAAGACTGTACCAAAAAGAAAATGTACAATACTACACAGAATCCTCACATAATGTTACACAGACTACCTTAATGTCAAAACCCGACTCGGATGCTCGATTTAATAAGGCGGGAACTAAAAGTCGGACGATAGGATCTAATCATTTCGGTTCATAAACAAAATAATATTAAAACATGAAATTATCTTTCCTTTCATCTGAATAGCCACTAACCAAAAAAAATTCTCAAATACTCAACATTTATCTCAAATCATAAATTACCTGTTATCAGTTGCACGTCGCCTTCTATAGATGAACACTTCTCTATTTTTCATTTCTAAATCTTTGATATCTTACCTGAAACACAGTGGATAATTGTTAAAATAGTTAACATGCATAAATTATAATACATGCAATCTTTGATGTATGTCCATTCATTTAACATTGAAATACATTTTCTTTCTTTTGTTCATTATATTACATTCATTCCTTTATACATCATTTATTATATTAATTTATAGTATTTAATTTAACATCTATTCCTTTTCCCATTTATTTTGAACATGACCATCGTCTAAATATACCCAATGTACAACCTTTTCCATTTCCATTTCCTTTTTAACAACCTTTTCCTTTTTCATGCACGGGTATGTTGATTCCCCAACTAATACCATGCGGGGGTGAACTCCTACAAGTTTGTATGCATATCATTTCCCTTGTTATTCTTATACATTTCATTTTCTTATATATATATATATATATCCTTTGGCTTTCCTTTTTTTCCATCTTTCATTTATTTTTCCATTAAATCATTATTTATAAATTTGTATATCTTACATAAAATATTACTTTTCACTATAAAGAAACTTTCCAACATTTATAACGGATATAATTAATCAGAAGATTATATAGAATACTATATAATCATAAAATTTTTCAAATTTTAACATTTATAATTTATGCAAAGAAATCAAATATTTTAAAAGACCGTACATAAAAATATAATAATGAAATAATATAAATCTACCCACTTTTAATTTTTCAAGTCTTTGATCTTATCACAACCTCAGTCTCAAATTTACATTCTTGTTGAATTTCATGAAGAACGCCACGTCTACCATTTTATCTCTCCTTTCTAAAATCTCTAAAGCCATACAATATAACTTTATGAAATTAAATAACATAATTTAAATAAAGTTTTTCAATAAAATTTACTTACAAAAAGGAAATTTCTCAAAATCCCTAAATCCTTCTACCTCTCCCAAATTTTTTTCACTTTGCTTTAATCGCTTTCTCTTCCTTTAAGAACATATCATTTGTTTTAGATGAAATAAAATGACCAAATTTATTTAAAAAAAAAAAAGGAAAGAAAAGTCAAGAAACCTTCTTCCCTCCTTTCTTCAGTCATTCCTCTCGTTTCTTCCTAATCTACACTTCTTTAGCGATAGGATTGAAGAGGAGTTGTTGATTCTTATCCCCAAACACAATGGATTGCTAAAAATGGCGAATCAAAAACTCAAAAACCCTCCTATGCAAGCATTCGGTTCCAACGAGTCATATGTCTCTGTTGTTTCGTGAAAACTGACCCTCTTTCTCGGGTAGCGACTATTATTAGGAGGGATGGCCGGTTCAGTTGAACTGGCCACCCAAACTAGTCATTTACACTTAGACACGTACAATCCTTCGAGTGATAGAAGAAGGGGGAGGTTAGAAGAGCTCTAACAAGTTGTCTCTATATTAGCACAATAATCAGGAGTCTCACGAATAGGTGGTTTCTTGCATCTGTGCTTGGTGAGCTTGCATGAGAATGATTTCACTCATATGAGAGCGAATGGTGGAAATGGTGGTCCAAGTATGTAGCGAGTGCCTAGTTGCTAGGTTGATTAGAAACCCTTGATTCGCCCCATAAAATGGCAAGCTGTCCTTGATAGGCTCTATCAAGTAACACATATTAATCATGTTGGATAATTTTTCCTATGGGTTTCAAGTGATTAACACCTATCATATCATTAGATAAATTCCTACTGTTGGTCCCCCTAAAGGGTGAGTTCCTTTGTCATGACCCACCAGCTACCTACTAAATATCTATCTAGGAATATGAGAATGTACAAATATATTGAGAAGGGCCTTCATCATATAGGATTAACATAAAATCAAAAAAATTAATGTTTACTAATTTCAACGATACTTTGATAAATTAACCTCATATTGTGCATCATCATTGTAGCAAAAGTTTCTTCCAAATTGGATACATGTTTTTGTTGATGTGATTTACTTTAATCAGTAAGCTGTCAACATACACTACGGGAAAACACGCGAATATCGTCGCATTTTTCGGTGGAAAATGTTGGACGGTAATAAATGGCGCAGTTACCGGCGGATTTGCTCGACGTAAAGTTTGCATCAACGTTTCCGGCGCAACATACGCCGAAAATTCACCGACGCAGGTTCCGCCGGAAAAGCCGACGGTATAGGGATGCCTGAACCATTTCCGTCGCACGTTACGACGGAACTATTCTGATGTATATTATCGGCGGACATTGCGCCGGCGTATTTAAACTCAACGAAATATATCCAACGGATTAGACGTCGGAAATTATACCGACGTCACTAGTGCCATTACCAGCGGAACTTCCGCCGGTAAAAACCCTATTTCGCGAACCCGAACCCCTCTGGCTGTCATTCTTTTCCTTCCATTCTCTCACTTCGACTGCTTCGCCCGTCGCTCTTCATCGCCGTTCGTCGCTCGCCGTCGTTAGACGTCGCCGACGGTCACCGAACTTCGCCGTCGACGGTCACCGGACTTCGCCGTCGACGGTCACCGGACTTCGCCGAGCCTCCTTCTTAGTCGCGCGCCGCCTCTCTCCTTCCTAGTCGCACGCCGTCGAGGAGATAACCGAAGGTTTTTGTTTTCAATTTTTTTTGCAATTTCGGTTGGATTACATATAGATTAGCCTTAAGTCCATATCTTTTTGCTATAGTCATGGTTGTTATCACTAGACATTTGCTAGATGATGTAGTTTGGTGCATGCTTTTTGTTGATGATATTGTTCTTGTTGATAAGACTAGAGAGGGATTTGAAGGTTTTTGTTTTCAAATTTTTTTGCTATTTCAGTTGGATTACATATAGGACTAGCATTAAGTTCATATCTTTTTGCTATAGTCATGGTTGTTATCACTAGATATGAATTATAGAGAAATTAAAAAGATGCCAAATGAGTGAAGGAGTGTGATGTTTACTATTTTCAAGAATTAAGGTGATGTACAACAGTGCATGAATTATAGAGAAATTAAGTTGATGTGTCATACATTTAAATTATTGGAGAGAGTAATTGAGCATAGATTACGGCATGATACTATTGTTTCTCAAAATCAATTTGGATTCATGCTGGGTAGGACTACCTATGGAAGCGACATATATTTTGTGAGGTTTGATGAGAAAACATGTGATAAAGTTCTAGAGAAGTTCTCTTGAGAGTTTTAGGAAAGAGAAGCGTTAATAATACCTATATTTAAGTTTTTAAGGTTATGTATGTAGAAGTTTTTACTTGTGTTCAAATTCAAGGTGGTTTGACCAAATATTTTTCTATTTTAGTTGGATTACATCAATGATCTGTTTTAAGTTAATATCTTTTTTCTTTAGTCATGGATAGGGCTGCAAATGAATCGAGCCGAGCCGAGTTTGTGAGTGTTCATGTTTGAGTTTGTTTAGTATTAGCTTGTTCAATTTTGGTTCGTGTTTGATTCGAGCTTTATTATTTTTGTTCATGTTTTGTTCGTTTAAAATATTGGGTGTTCATGTTTAGTTTAAGTTTATGTTTGGTTCATATTTGGTTCGTTTAGTGGTTATCAAGCTTTAAACAAACAAGCATTAACTAGGTATGAACGAGCTCAATTTCTATATGTTCATCAACTTAACAAACGAGCATTTTGGGAATGCCTTTATATTGGTTATGGTTTGGATGGAGGAATTAGGCGGGAAAGAAATATTATTTACCTAATAGTTACATCTTGCCTCTTTGGTTTAAGTGGCGTTGATATCTTAGATCTACTAATTAGATATATATATATAAATTCATTAATTTTTTACTCTTATATATAGGTTATGGATATTAGAAATCAAAGAAGTTGGATGTATAACCGATTATCTCAAGGTCGGAAGACATTAACAGATGAATTCATCAATGGGGTGAACTTTTTCATTCAGCAAGCGAAACAGCTGCCCAGCTTTATATCAGAAGGAAAGTTTCGATGTCCATGTTCTAAACACAAAAATCTAGTGCACCTAGAACCAGATGATATAACTGTTGATCTGTATCGCAGAGGATTCATGCCACGGTATTGGTATTGGACTTCTCATGGTGAGTATGAGCCACTAATTGATTATCAATGCGGTCCTTCTACAAGTAGTAATGTTGCTGAGGCTAAAAACATCCGTCCAAATCTTGAGGAATTAGTTCATGATGCAACTGGAATTCAAACTGAACAAAATACATAAGAGTTACCGAATACGGAGGCACAAAACTTTTATGATTTATTGCATGCTGCCCAGCAACCAATCTGGAAAGGGTGCACGACTCACTCAGAATTATCTATTGCTGTGAAGATGTTAAGCATCAAGGCTGAATATAACGTTGCTCGTGAATGTTTTAATCAATTCATTGGACTGCTTAAGGAAACCAATCCGACAGATAATTTAATTCCTACAGATCTATATCGGACAAAGAAGTTAGTTTCCAAACTTGGTTTGACATACATAAAGATAGATTGTTGTATGAATGGATGCATGTTATACTTTAAAGAAGATATCGCAGAAATTGTATGCTGTCATTGCAATGCACCAAGATTTAAATCCAAATCTAGAAATAGAATGAAGCAAAAGGATGTGCCTGTTTGTAGGATGTTCTACTTTCCAATAATTCCGAGACTACAACGACTATATGCATCCATGAGATCTGCTGCACATATGAGATGGCATAATGATCACATTCCACAAGAAGGTGTTACATCCATCTGAAACAGAGGCTTGGAAGCACTTTGATCGTACACATCCCACATTCGCGGCAGAACCAAGAAATGTCAGATTAGGTTTATGTGTAGATGGTTTTACTCCATTCAGTCAGTCGGCTACACTGTGTATCTCTTCAATTATGAATGGTTTGATCCAGTACCAAATAGAGGCACGAAAGTTCATCCAATTTATGGTATAACAGAAGTAAAGCGGGGTAGGAGATATGCAAAGTTTGATCCTTTCATCATTGCTAGTTAGGCAACTCAAGTCTATTATGCTAACTATCCAAGCGGAATACGAGGCAAACAAGATTGGCTGGTAGTTATGAAGACAAAACCAAGGGGAGTAATTGAGAAAACCACCTCAATACCATCAGCACATCAAGAATAGTTTATGTCTAATTTAAAAAATCTCCCAATCAATGTAGATGACCAAATTAGAATTAATGAGAGCGAGTTGCAGTTAGAGGAGGTAGATCTAACCATAGAGGAAAGTAATGATGAATCTGATAGTAATGGGAGTGTATCATCTTATGCAAGTGAATCAACAAATGATGAGTTAACAACATAAGGTAACTTAAATTTTTTTTAGCTAATGCACTGCATTTTATTTTACTTCCTGCATTTACTTTACTGCATTTTTTTAGCTACTGCACTGCTTTTTTTTTTACTCTCCTACATTTTACTTGATTGTATTTTTTTTAGCTACTGCACTGCGTTATTTTTGATTAAATTTTTGTTATAACTCATATTTCTAATATTTTTTTTATTTATGTGCAGATGGCTTCAGGTGAGGAGCCTAGTAGAGGATTGATAAAAAATATTTTTAACAGGCGCACGAAGAAGACCACTGCAACTGGACCACCTAGGCCAGTACGTACTGAGGGGACCACCTCGGCTCAGCCTGCTACAGAGCCTCAGCCTACTACACAGCCTCAGCCTACTACACAGCCTCATCCTGATACACAGCCTTTACCCACTCATGGAAGTGGTAGCCCACAGTTTTACTCACCAGACCCCCGATTTCCTTCACCAGATCCTGGGCAGAGTACTCCTTTCTACCCATACTACACACCTCCACCGTATATTGGTGCCCCTCCTACTTATCTATTTCCACCATATGCTCCACCATACTATCCCCCACCACCCCATCAGCCCGCTACAGCTGGTCCTTCGACAATAGTTGGACTTTGGACAGCAGCTGGACCTTCGACAGCAGCTGGACCTTCGACAGCAGCGGGACCTTCGACAGCAGCTGCAGTAGAGCAGGAGACAGATGGTAGAATGTTGATAGCACCTGAGGGTGACACGTACGTACATTCTCTTTTATTTTTTTAAACTAACAAATATTTTTATTTTATATTTTATATTTGTTTTATATAACTTTATTTTTGTAGGTTCTACTCATCAAAACAACCGACACATAAAATACGGGACATCATACGGAGCAAGTTTGACGCTCCTTATGTTTCTTGGAAGAAAGTCCCGAAAGAAGTCCGGGAGATGTGGTTCAGAGAGTTTGAGGTATTTTTGGGTTTTAATTTTTATGTTAAATGATTTATTCTTTTTTACTTAAGCTAATACTCTTATATATTATATATCATATGTATTTGATTGCAGAAAGAGTTTTGTTGGCTGCCCCAACACAATGACAAGATTAGAAAGAATTTTGAGAAGCGTGGGTCTACTCGGATGCGCGATATGTTCACTGATATTAGAAAGTCTGGGAAGCGACCACTGTGGATTGGAGAGGTAATATGGGCTGAGTTAAATGCAGCTTGGGGCAGCGAAGAGTACAGTAGGAAGAGGGATCAGAATCGACAGAACAGAGCTTCTGATGTTAGTGGGTTGGGAAGTTCACTTCATACAGGCGGCTCTGTTCCACATACTGAGCACAGGCGTCGTTTGGTTATGAATTTTAAATGTTTTTTAAAATTATTCTTTAATCTATATTAATAAAATTTTCTTAATTCAAACAGAATGCGATGCTTGGTAGAGAACCAACTCCTGTTGAATTGTATAGTCGCACTCATAAGCGACTGGAGGATCAACAGTGGATTGATGAGAGATCAAGAAAAGCCTATGTAAGTATATTTTTATATATGTTTAATATTTTCTAAGTTTTAGTTTAACTATATATATTTATATTATACTTTTACAGGAGGATTATACACGGCTTCGAGAGACTCATGCTGCATCAGGTGAGGGCTCTTCTGGCGGCTCTATGGAGTATTCTGAGTATCGCATCTGGTCGCAGGCCGTCGGAGGAATGCAGCATGGTAGAGTATATGGCTTAGGTGCGCAAGCTCAGGCATACGAGGGGATGACATCCTCTACTGCATCCAGCTTCGCATCCAGTTCGCATGAGTCCTTACAAGCTCAACAAATAAGTGCCCTTCAAGTTGAGCTAGAACAAGTAAGGAAATCACAAGCTGATTGAGAGGCTCAGCTGCAAGCACAGGTTCAAGCTCAGCTGCAAGCACAGGTTCAAGCTCAGCTGCAAGCACAGGTTCAAACAAGTATTCAGCAACACAATCAGTTGTTGGATGAAATGCGCAAGATGAGGGAGCAGCTGAGTGGAAAAAATGTAGCTCCACCTGAGGAGGAGTCCACGGAGTCAGAGTAGTTTTATTTAGTTTATATGAACTTGTTTATTTCTGTGAAGATATTTTATTGAACAGTTTCTTTTAATGTGATGTGTTTAGTTGATTGTTAGTACTGAACTGTTTCTTTTAATGTCATAAACTGTTGTGAAATTGTGGTGAAATTGTTGATATGTTGTAATGTTACAATTGAATTGTTGTGGAATTGTTATTTGTATTGGTTTGCAGGTATGGAAATTTGATTGTTGGCTGAGAAGGAATTTTTTTTTTTGTCAATGCTACAGGTTTCCGGCGGAATTTGCGCTGGAAATTCGCCGGAAACGACGATACAACGAATCGTATAGTGTGTACCGTCGCCTTTGTTCTGACGGAACCTACCGGCGCACAGTCCGTCGGTACTTACCGACGTATACGTTGCGTCGCAAGCGAGTTCGTGGGTTTCCTACATGCACTTTGCGGCGTTATATCCGCCGATAATTGCCGGCGCATAATGCGACGATAATTACCGGCGGATATGGCGCTGGAATTAAGACGTTTTTCAACGTCGAAAACGATCTGTTTTTTCGCCGGTAGTTCGTCGGAACATGCGCCGGAGAAATTTCCGATGCAATATTCGCGCCAGAAATAATTTATCGACGCGGCCAAAACCGGCGTATGAATTTTCGCCGAAAAGTGCGACGGAAACATATGGTTCCGTGTGAATATCTATGTTTTCCGGCGGATTTCGTCCGCCGGTAATAAGGGGTTTTCCTATAGTGATACAACTCACATTTCTTCCCTTATAATATTTTAGAATAATACCTATAATTATTTTGTAAGTTGTCCTCACATTCCTTAACCCAACAGCTCCAAAAATGATGAACACATAACAAAATTGATCAAAAATATTTTAAAACTTATTTTTTAGCTTAAAAATTATATCGTATAATTTCTTAAGGTATTTACATGATTTGATTGTTTTTTTATTTTATTTATCAATATGTGAAAATTACTCTAAATAAATAATTTTATTTTTTTATCATATATCTAATTTACTTTTAAATATGATGTTGATCATATATATATATTTGATAGCATGTTTAATTAGAATTAAATTTTCGATTGTAAACATTAAGCTTGCTTTGTTAGTTTTAATATGGTAATCATTTAATTATTATTATAGTTAAGAATAATGAGCTTAATTTGAATTATACTAATTTTTTTTTATTATTTGCTTAGTAGTTTTATAAATTTTAATAATAATGCATCAACCCTATTTAAAACTTATTCCATATTTATTCAAATCAATATTAATCAACATCAAAGGAAAGAATATTTCCCTTCAAAAAATAAGAAAGGGGTGAAATTTCTCCAGTGATAGTGGATATTTTAGTTTTATAAAATTAAGTTTAATAAAAAACAACTGGCGGATCCGTGGCGCAATGGTAGCGCGTCTGACTCCAGATCAGAAGGTTGCGTGTTCGATTCACGTCGGGTTCAAAACCCCTCCGCCTTTTTGAGAATAAATTTTGAAGGATATTGAACACGTGTTTAAATATTTTGAATTCATATTCAATACTTATGGCCTGTTATGACAAGAAAAAAAAAGAAATTGTTTTATTAAATTATTTTAATTTAATTTAATTAGAAATAATGGGCTTTACTTTGCTCTTCTTTTTTTTCCCTAAAAAATATAGTTTATATTTATTCTACTGTAAATTTAATTATTGTTAAATTTATTATAGTTAAAATATTCAGTTTCTTTTTTTTTTTAAACTCAAAAACTGCTTTAATACAAAATATGAACAAAAGAAGAAAAAGACCATAGAGAAAACAAATGAATTCATAGCATGCATAAGGCTGGAGCAGCTCCAGCAACAGATAAGATTAGAGAGTCGTCTCAATGATTTGGTCACATTAAACATCAATCTTTCATTTTCAGGCATATTTTTCGTCGGAATTTGCAGTCGGCTTTACAAACTCCGACGGTTTTTCAGCCGGTTTATTACCGTCAGTCTTTTCGCCGAAAAAACCGACGCTAATTTTCCGGTGGAATATCCGCCAGGTAAACCATCGCTTATACTGGCGTACAAATTTTCATCAGTAAACAGAGAATTTTCTATAGTGTCTGATGAAATGTTTTAGAGTATAAAAGTATTAAAACTTGCCTATATTAGAAAATATAGAAGTAGAACTAAAAAAGGCTTGATTAGACATTATTAGAAATGAGATTATTTTGTTAGATTTAAATGAGAAAAAAAAATTAGTCGACGACATATAGTTAGATAAAGATCTGTTATTGTTATTGTTGTGACGAATAATATGATCCCTTTGAAATGAAAAGTATGTTAGAGGGCTTTAACTCCCAATTCAAGCAAAAAAAAAAAAATTTAAGAAAATTGAGTGCTTAGATTACAAAGAATTTCATAGTTGGTTATTAATAATATAACTTGCTAATGTCTAAATTACATCAAATAAATAATACATATTAAAATATATATCTATTACTTTTTGCTGAAATTCATAATTTTAACTCGTTAAGTAAATAATAACCACATAAATCTTTTATTTATTTATAATTCGTAGACCTTATTAATTTAGTATTTAAAAAAATTGAATATAATTTAACTTTTAATTTGGTCAATTTTTAAAAACGGGTCGAGTTCGGGTTGACTTGAATAATGTCGGGTCAATTCCGGGTTCGATCAGAACCCGACCCGTTGACCCGAATTGACATCCCTACTCAACATGTTTACACCCTCTTAACCACAACCACATGATCAGCAACCGGCCCCGCAGGCACGAGTAAACAGCAATATTGGCACAAATTACTGCTGGCTTAAAAAGCCACACACATGAAGAACATTACTCAATTAATTGCTATCAAAAGTTTCTTGGTTACAATTCCCAAGCTAATCCCAACAGAACACAAATTATAAGATGTGTATTCAATTTTGGTTGGTTTAGCATACAGAATTAAGATTTGCCACAAATAAATATCGAAGTCTCTAAATATAGTGATTGAGGTTAGAAAGGCGAAAACTAAGGCTTTGTTAGGGGCAATTTTCTTGATGTTTTCTAACTCAGCTTTTTAGTACATAAATTTCTTAAAATTTTTGTACTAAAAAAACGTCTTTAAAAAATAGTAAAAAAACTGTCTCAAACAAAGTCTAAGGCTTCGCTTGGGACAGCCTTTTTATTACTTCTTAAAATAATTTTTTAGTATAAAAATTAAAATTTTTGTACTAAAAAGCTGCTTCAAAAAGAAGTAAAAAAGACCGTCCCAAACGAAGCCTAAGTTCACTGCAAAACTTCATTTATCAAAATCTAAATAAAGAAGAACATTCAATCGAAAGACAAAAATGGAATATTGGAAGTTCTAAGAGCAACTTGCCCTGTAGGCTTCCCAACCCTGGATCCGATAATCTTTAGCTGCCTCTACCGGATTAGCCGCTTTTATTATCCCCCGCCCTACAATTATGATATCGCTGCCTCTTTCTTTGATTACCTGTAACAAAAAAAGCACAGCTAAGAGAGTAATTAATCACACTCCATTCACAAAAGAATTGCAAACCATTTGTTTTCATCTGATACTCTTAAATCATGGTTTATAGTTTTAGCCAATTGGGATCCGTTTCAGCCGAGTCTTAGATTAGCCAAAGCAACCAAAGAACACAATGAAACAAATTTTATCATTTTGTAATATGTTTTTCAGTCTGCAAGCAACCAAATGAGCATTATGTGAACAATAATTGTAAATAGTTGGGCAAACCATGATATGCGAAGAAATTTTATCAAGGTAAGAAAGAAAAGTCCAAAATTTTTAATTTCATCTCCCTAATTAATTGCTGACCACTGATATCCAACATATAACAGAATATATGCCAAGAACATGACTTGATTTTTTATGAAAATTTTTATCATGTTTCTTTGTCAGAAAAGTTCATGATGAGTGTGCAAAAGAGACATTATTCTGTGCGGACGCCGAATGTAGTTCACCGTCCGGAGACCAACCAGAATGCGTCACATCCGCGATACCGTGCCGGATACCGAGCAGAGGGTGACGTGGCGTATTCTGATTAGTCTCCGGATGACGTTTAGCGTCCGCACATAATAATTTCATGTGACAAAAAGCAAAATAATGACTAAATAACTCGTTTGAAGAGTTCAAAATATCGCATCAACATCCGTAATTAACGGCAATGTGAAAAAGAACAATGAAATCATAACAGCCTATGGGTTCAAGAACACTTCATAATCTGCTATAGTGTCTACAGCAAGTTATACTTAAAACACAGTTAACTTGAAAGCACACACACATAACATTGTGATACTGACAACTTCTGTATCTAAGCACACACACAATTAATAAAGTAAATGATGATAAAGTCTCATTCAAAACCATTAAACAGAAAAATATAGAACTCACTGAGTAAGGAGTATTATATTGTTGGCCCAATGAATCTCCTCTAGAAACCATTTGAACTCCTGGTGTTAAATGAATAAAAGCTGGATTTACAGGATGACATTGCCATGATGCTGGCTTGACTGATATGAATCCGATTACAAAATCTGAATGTTGATCAGCAATTTTGACTGCAGCAGATGTGTAATCACCTGTAGCAAGGTTACCAGCTGAGCTCATTTCAGCGAGCAGTAACAGTCCCCTACCATAAGGCAGACCCTATAAAAATTAAATACAATATTAGTTAACTGTAAGAAGTTCTATATCACAGCCTTTGCTTATGAAGCACTGCCACAAACCTTCAACTTCAAACCATCCACTATTCCAGGCCCGGATATTATGTGTGCATTAACAATGTCCGCCCAATCCAAAATGTGAAATATTCCTCTGGCAACATATGGGAGAGATTGAACCGTCATAATTTTGCCAACATAGACTAGAAGATTATAGTAACTATTATATATATGTAATACATATATAATGTCATCCTACCCTTCATATTGCATGGTCACAGTATTTCCAATGTCAGCAAATTTCCGATCCTCAAAAATCAAGAATTTATGCCTTTCTGCAATCTAAAATTAAAACTACAATCAATGCCCAGTAAAGATTCAAACTTCATAAAGACACAGTTGATTTTATTTAGAATACATTATGATTTATGTGAAAATTCAGAGAAACAATGGCAGAAGGGAAATAATGCAAAATCATTCGAACAGCATACTACTTATCTATCTGCATAAAATATAAGCAAGCAAAAGCTTTAAGAAACTTCTTCATATGTTCAAATTATAAATTTGCTTTTAGGGAAACAAAACCCAAATTTGCATTCTTTTAAAAAATTTAAAAAGATAAACAAAGAGATAGCAGTGTCTGCACACATGTAAAGTTGTAAACAACCAACTAGGAGAAGATAAAACCTGCTACGTCAACAAAAATCATTTTGATCGAGCAAGAATCTCAATGCATATTTGAATTAGAAACTTCCGAAATTAAATTCAGGACATCTGAACTCCGATTTTAGCAAACTTATAGCCAAAATAAACAACTCGATGAAGCAAACCCAATGATACCAAAAATGGTCTGATCTAAGTCCGAATGAGCCTAAACGAAGCTTGAAGCACAATGAGAAAGTTTGGAATATTAATTGGGGACCAAATAATATCTAAATTTGACAAACTTATAATAAAATCAAGTTTCTCGATGAGACGAATCCAACGACCCCAAGATTTCTTATTCAAATATCATCAAGGCACTTAAATATAGAAAAAAAAAAAAAAGATTTATGATTAAGAGATTCAATGCAGGACGTCCGAAAATTATCCAGCAAGTATGTCGAAAGGTTGTTCGATGGCGTCAGTCAAGTGATCGTCCAACGACTGTGTTTAGACCATGGTTTAAAATTGCGCAATATGAGGCTCGCCTTGAGGCCCGCCTTTGTGCAATTCCAATAAAAAACACCTCAATGCTTACGCCTCGAGTTTTTTTTATGAAGCTTGCACCTCAACTTGGTTGAGGCCCGCCTCGCCTCACTGGCATAAGGCTTACGCCTCACGGTATATATATTAAAACTTACATAAATCTTGAAGTAAATGCCCGACATTAGACTCTATAAGAGAGGAGGAAGGGGAGAGAGCAGTTCATCATAATGATGATTCAAATGAAGAACCCCTTAGTGATGACAGTGCTGATGACTTATGAGTTTTTATGTGATATGTCATTGCTATTTTTTTTTGGAAATTTGAATTATATGTTAATGAAAAGAATATTGGGATTTTGGAAAGATAGAATTTTGAGTTGAACTATATTTCATGTTGTCTTATTATTGGGATATTTTGATTTCACTTCATATCTTATGCTTTTTTATGTTTTATATTATTCACTCAATGGTATATAAAAAATTTATCATTTTATGTTTACGCAATCTTTTGATTTTGAGGCTTACGCCTCAAAACGCCTTGAGGCTTACGTCTAGCCTCACGAATAAAAAACGCCTCAATACCCGAATACACAATTTTAAACATTGGTTAGACAGTAGTCAAATGGAAAAGATCAGGCGGTAATCCAACGACTGGTTCATCAGACCTTCACCTGACTATGATCCACCAACCTCCTTCACCCAACAACGGTCCACGGACCTCCATCAGCCAACCACAGTCCTTCGACAGTCATTGCCCGACGCACGATCCTATGACCACCGTTGCCCAACCATGGTCATCGAACGAATACAATCCTCTGAGCTACATTCTTTTAATGATTATCACCTAGAGACTAAAACTCATATTGACCTCATCATCTACAATCGCTAATAATGCCAACGCACACCTTTACTTATAAAGGTCGACAAACATCATCAAACATCAATTCTGACAATCAACTTCAACACTTGGATTTATATTGGATATCTTGGTTTTGGATTTTCTCTTCTTAAAGGAGTATGATCAAAACAACAAACAAGTGATCTATTATGCCACAGGTCTCTTCCAACTTCAACCACATAATATGTTTTTCCATTATATCAATGTCTTCCCTCAATGAAGGGTATCATCTATAATCAACAATAACAACAACATCAAGCCTTTATCCCACTACGTGGGGTCGGCTACATGAATCCTTTTTCTCCATTGTGTCCTATTAAAGGTCAAATTCTCGTTTAAATCTAATAAAGAAAGGTCATTCCTAATATTTTCTAACCAAGTCTTTTTAGGTCTGCCTCTACCTTTCTTAACATAAGTCAAATCTAATACATCTAACATAAGTCAAATCTAATACATCTACTCTCCTAACCGGGTCATTGGAAGGCGGCCGTTTTATGTGACCAAACCATCTAAGGCGACTCTCATTTGAAAGTGACCCTAATGGTGGGACTTATAGCCTCTATTAAAGGTGGCCCAAAGATTTTTTGGTATGGTAGGTCTTATGGCTTATATTACGAGTAGCCCGAAGATTTTTTGTTGGATAGGTCTTATGACTTCATTAGAAGTTGTCTAACGACATGTCTTACGACCTAGCACTATAAGTCAAGTGGCATGTATGGTGGGTCTTACAACCTGGCTCTATAAACCAATATGCTCAAGTGAGGGGTCTAGGATTATATTATTACCTAAATCTTTCCCTCAAATGTCGAATTTATGGCTTCTATTAGAACTTGTCGGAGGGTTAATCGGGGATTAGATCATTTTTGCCTAAAGAGATTTCCTAAAGTCGAACTTACGATTTTCATTGAAAGTGGTTGAATGGTAAGTCTTACAACCTAGTTCTTATAAACAAAGTTGTCCATTAGAGTTTTGAGTTTTAGATCTATGGTCATTCATTTAGAAGTTCTCTAACAGGAGAAACTTACTGCTTCGCTTAGAAGTAGCCCAGGTGGTGTGTAGTCGTTTGCTAGTCTGACACTAGACTGTAGTTTTGACACTTACTTGTCAGTGTTATTTTCTAACTTTTAGTAGTTCTTGTAATTTTGTACTTGTAGTATTTTCTACTATAATAGTTGTTACTCTACTTTAGCATTGTTGTCTATCAACATTAGTTATATTTACTCTTTTCAGCATTTTAGTCTTTTTTATTAATGCACTTAACATTTGCTTGTTTGCTTGTAGGTGCTCGTAGCCAGCATATTAAAGAGCTCTCATAAAGCTACAAGAGCTGTTGTTGAGATTCTGAGAGTGTCTGAACTTGTTTGTTGGAAAACTTTTATTATGTTGAGAGCTTGTGTTTGTGAGCTGTTCAATAGTTTGTACTTAGGTTGCTTGAATATTAAAAACATTGATTCTTTACATTTTTTTATATTTTACTTGTATTAATTAATTATGTGAATTAATTAAATAAATTGTAATTAAAATTAAGTTTTAACTTAAAATTAATTGCTCAGTTTATTAATTTTAAATTTTAATGTATGTTCAGATTATTTTATATTAAGTTGATTTACTCAATTAATTTATTCAAGTTATTTTTTATATTTTGAATTAGTTAATTAAAGCTTTTTTTCAATTTTATTCATTAAAATTTTTTTACATTAATTTAATTAAATTCAATTTATTGATTTAAATTATTCAATGATTAATATTAAATTAGTTTGATTTCAATTAGTTAGATTTTTGATTAAATGACACTTAATTTCAAAGTTTGATTTTAGTTCTATTTCAACTAACTTGATTTTAATTTCAACTAAAAATTAATGAATTTAGACCTTAGTCATATCTTTATATTAATTATTTAGTTATTCTTTAATTAAAATTTGATTTTATATTTATTTATGTTTTAATGTTTAATCAAATTAATTAGTTAAACAGATTTTGATTTTAATTTAAAATAGCAGTTTAATTGTTTATTTAATTAAGTTATCCAATTATTCGATCATCGAATTTTGCTTAAGTAGCTCATTCGATTGTTTGACTGGAATAAGTTGTAAGTCCGATCTCTAAGGAAAATATTTAAGTAATAACATAACCCTAAACCTCTCACTTGGACATCATAGTCTATAGAACCAGGTTGTAAGACCCACCATACGGGCTACTTTGCATATAGAGCTAAGTCATAAAGCCCGTTGTTAGGCAACTTCTAAAGAAGTTATAAGACCTATCCAACTAAGAATCTTCTGATTACTTCTAATATAAGTCATAAGACATACTCATACCCAAAAATTTTTGGGCCACCTCTAATAGAGGCTGTTAGTCCCACCACTATGGTCACTTTCAAATAAAAGTCATAAACCCCTACCCAATTCAATAACACAGGCAACTCTTAAACAAAGCCATAAGCCCCAATCCAAATCACACCAAATAAAAATTCATATTTCTCCACTTCAATTTACTCTGGATCTCTGAGAAGAGGCAACCCATGACTGTTAATCAGATTTCCTGGAAACTACAATCAATGGTTGTTAGTGTTGGTAGACTGAACCCACGGTATACTCAGGACGATGGAACCATGGGATCTTAATCGGGTGCACATTCATCACCATAACTAAAACTAAAATATTGTTGCATATTTTCGCACTTCATGTATAAAGCTAAATATATTTCATCCTTAATCGATAGTGCTCTTCTAATGCATTAAGAGGGATAATTAACTATAAGGGCATGCGCTCATAAGAAGTAGAACTCAAATCAAAATAAACCCTAATACTATTCTCAGGAGAAATCTAATTGAACGTTAAATTCAATCTACCTCCGAAAAAATAAGAAACCTTCAGCTTGCGAGAGTGAGGTTTACACCTTAGTTATTTTTCCAGAGCGAACAAGGACATTTGTTATTCTTAGAGCCACTCTCCCTCTCTCTGATAGATTTATGTCTTTTGTATTTGAATGATTTAAATAATTTTATAAAGGATATGAATTCCATCATCAACAATTATCCCTTCAAGGCTTACGATCTCTCCGTACTAAAATTTTGTCATGATCAAATATAGCTTCCCTATGAATTATAAAATTGGTGCAAATGAAATGCTGCATTTTTAAGTTAAAGGATACACAAGTAACACAACAATAGCAATGCAGAAATAATCATTATTAGCCTTATCCCAACTAATTGGATCAATTTTATTAATACTTATTTTTAATTCATTCTTCTATAGAGTGCTAAATGAGGTAATAATCTGATTTTCTAACAATGTTTTTCAATAAATTCTATTCATCACATCTTAAGTCTAATATTTTTACTTAATAATCCTTCAACACTAATTTTATCAATCCATATAAAGTGTGTTTTCTACACAAGTCTCATTTTCACTATCATATCTTCAATAAAGGCTACTTCCGCCATCTCTCTAATATAATCATTTCTCAATTTATCATTCCTAACTTTCAGGCACCTATCTTAATATATTATTTAAGCCACACTCAATTTCACTATTAACAAATTTTTTTGTTACTCGGTAATTGAATCCTTAAAAGATAGACTAAATAATCCCAATTTTATAAATTTAAAAAATCCCAAGTAACAATTATGAGTGGAAAAATGAGTTTGTCAAAGAAGTTATAACTTGCGAGTATATTTACCACACAAGTGCATTTATGTATGAATTTCATACGTCAATATGATCTAAAAAGAACACAAAACAACAAATAATACATTTTGAGTTTTAAAAAAATGCAATTTTATAAGCAATCAAGTTAGGAAATTGATATAACCCACAATTTGCTTGTCTATACAGATTGGATACCCTCCAAGATTAATATGTATATGAATCACAACGACTCTTTTAGTGATTGTTATATGGTAAATACTTCCATTTCAAATAGATATTAAAATTTTTCAATTGATAAATGTTACCAGTCACTGCTACGGCCAACGAGAATTACATTAATTTTGTACATATTCAAGCAACAAAATAAGAAAAAATAAATAAATTATCATCCTATAAAAGGTCCGTCAAGTCATCAGGCACATAGTAAATCCGACCCTGCAAATGGATATCAACTTTGATTGCAATCAAGTAATTATTTCCATAACTATCCATAACCTATTACCACTACAGCCATATAGTTTGAAATTCCAACTTGTCAAATTCACTGAAAGGGTTATCCACAAGAATACAACAACAACAACATTAAGCCTTTATCCCACTACGTGGGATCGGCTACATGAATCCTTTTTCTCCATTGTGTCCTATTAAAGGTCAAATTCTCGTTTAAATCTAATAAAGAAATGTCATTTCTAATATTTTCTAACCAAGTCTTTTTAGGTCTGCCTCTACCTTTCTTAACATAAGTCAAATCTAATACCTCTACTCTCCTAACCGGGTCATTATAAGGACGCTGTTTTATGTGACCAAACCATCAAAGGCGACTCTCTCTAATCTTATCTTCTACTGAAGCTACTCCAACCTTTCACGTATATGCTCATTTCGTATCCTATCTCTAAGTGTAAAGCCACTCATCCACCTGAGCATCCTCATCTCTGCCACACTTAACTTAATATTATGCTTCTCTTTTAATGGCCAACATTCAGCACCATAAAACATTGCAGGCCTCACTACCATCTTATAAAAATTTCCCTTAAGTTGAGGGGTACTTTTCTATCACACAACAAGCCCGATGCATTCCTCCACTTCAACCATCCAACTTGAATTCTGCTAATAATATCCCCATCTATTTCACCATCACTCTGAACAATAGATCCAAGATATCTAAAACGTGTACTCTTATTAATGACTTGATCGCCCAAAGTCACAATCTCCTCACTAGGTCTATTACTACTAAAATTACACTCCATATATTCCGTTTTAGATCTACTCAAGCGAAAACCTTTAGTCTCTAATGTTGACCTCCATAATTCAAGTTTACTTTCAACTCCCTCTCTAGTCTTATCAACAAGAAGAATATCATCAGCAAAAAGCATACACCAAGGTACATCCTCTTGCAAATGTCTAGTGAGAACATCCATGACTAAAGCAAAAAGATATGGGCTTAAGGCTGATCCTTGATGTAACCCAACCAAAATAGGGAAATACTTGGTCAAACCACCTTGTGTTTGAACACAAGTAATAGCTCCTGCATACATATCTTTAATGATTTGAATATAAGCATTATTAACTCCTTTCTTTTCAAGAACTCTCCATAGCACTTCTCTTGGAACTTTATCATATGCTTTTTCTAAATCAATAAATATCATATGTAGATCCTCTTTATTTTCTCTATATTTCTCCATCAAACATATTAATAAATGTATGACTTCCATAGTCGACCTACCCGGCATGAATCCAAATTGATTTTGAGAAACATTAGTATCACGCCGCAACCTATGCTCTATAACTTGCTCCCATAGTTTTAAAGTATGACACATTAACTTAATTCCTCTATATCGCACAATCTTGTGCATCACCTTTATTTTTAAAAATAGGAATTAACACACTCATTCTCCACTCATCTGACATCTTTTTAGTCTTCAAAATATTATTAAAAAGTTTAGTAAGCCAAGAAATTCCTTCATCTCCTAAGCATTTCCACACCTCTATTGGAATATCATCAGGTCCAACAGCTTTACCACCCTTCATTTTCTACTAAGCCTCTCTAACTTCGGTTTTATTAATACGAAGATAAAAACAAAAATATTTATTTTCATTTAGGGTGCTAAGGTCACTATAGTCAATCTTATTTTCACAATTTTCATTAAAAAGCCTCTCCAACTTCGGTTTTATTAATACGCCAATAACACTACCGTTGTCAGGTCCCAAGTCCTAGATGAGAAAAGTGGATGGTTACGTTAGGTAGTCGACAGCCAGCGTAAAACTTGTCGAATAATAATGACATGAATCCACAAGAATAATGTTTGTATATTACATTATATGAATCAACAATAAATATGTTTAGCCATAGGAAATATTGTTGGAATCCCACCAAAATTATTCTCTGACCAGATTCATATATAATATTGGCCAGTGGCACTGGCATTAGAAAGCATTAAACCAAAAAAAAAAGAAACATTATAAAGCACATCATTCCCCTAACCATATAGAGTAATATACTATACAGCAAGAGCGTGTATTCTTTTTAGAACAATTTTCAAAAAATTTAAAACTATTTACATGTGAGGGTAAACAGAAGTAAAATAAACATTTGTCCAAAAGATTTACCAAGCGAAGCTTAGATCCAAAATCAGGGGTGAAATCAGGTAATATATCCACATGAGTTTTTAATAAGCAAATCTCAGGTCCAACCTGCACAAAATCCAAAGCACATAAAATGGCGTTCAAATGGTAAATGCCAATATTAGCAAAAAGGCATAGAATCTACGGTAGCATAAAAATCCCAGTGCAATATGACAAAAACTGAATGAAAAATTATCTGCCACTTAAAGATAGAATCCTACAGCTTCCTTTATCGAATTGGACCTCCAAAACTACCACTGTTGATGAATAACTTCAATTTCTTGTAATTGAAAGCCCTTAATGATCTATTTTAACTAGCCGGCACAAATTAAAAATAGTAAAGGTAATTGTCAAGATTTGAGTGTCACATGCATAAACTATCCTGTGTGGAGAACTTTGAAAACCCTAATTTTAAGAAACAGAAATGACTCATCAAGTATAATTAATGATACATTAATCGTTTAGTACTTTGTATAACCTCTGCAATCTCATAAACCTCATAAGTGGAATCCTATCATCCTTCTGCTCCTCAAATAAGCCTTATCCATAAGGTGATTTACAATGATTACAACTGCTTTCATCAATCAAATTAAGGATTCGTTTGAGACGGCTTTTCTATTGCTTCTTAAATCAGCTTTTTAGTACAAAAATAAAAAAATTTGTATTAGAAAGCTGCTTTAAGAAGTAGTAAGAAAGCCGTCCCAAACAAAGCCTAAATGGTTGGTCAAAACAGGTCACTTAGCTAAGGTCATCATTCAAGACACGATAATAACAAAGTGTATTATTTTTATAAGCCAGCATGATAAACTATATTTTTAATTGATAATGGTTAAGGTTCAATTAAATAAAGCATTCATGTTAGTGGTGATGGTGATCGCAATACCGCGTGAATTGAGTCAATTGGAGGAACATCAACGTATTCATATTTTCTGGATATTTTCAATATTATACTTCTTTAATTTTATTATTTTATGCAGATAATAAAATTTTGATATTGACAAAATCATACCTAATGATTGATACAAATGTTAGTCTATAGTTAACAATTAAGTTGTAAAAATATTTAAATGTAAATATAATTAAATCAATATTATTTTAGTTAGTTCTTAATATTTTTTTGTGATGTATATGACAACTTATTCCATTTTGAAATATTTTTGAAAGAAAATATAAACATTAGGTGTTTTGATCACATATATTAATGATTTATAAAATAGAATATTGTCGGCACACAAAAAAAAAATGTTGGTCTGATATCTTACGAACCTCTTTCTTATTTCTTATGAAATCTTCTATAAGAAGAACACCCTCATATCACTATATTTTTTCTCTCAATAGCCATATATGGAAGATAATTAAAATAATCTCAAAATATTTTTAATCAGGAATTCGAATCCACAATTAAGAAAGCGATTAACCACAGGAGCTTGTGCCCATGAAAAGCCTTGATTTATAAATAAAAACTTCTTGTTGAGAGCAAATTATATGGGAAGTGCATTAACCACAATCCAATTTTGCCAACAAAAATTATATTTAAGGTCATATAAAAACTTCTTGTTGAAGCATTCATGGTCACATAAAAACTTCAACAATCCTATCAAAATAAAAAAATCTAACATAAGGTGCCCAAATGTGCAATTGACCACTACAAGGAAACTAGATCTCCGATAACTCATGTGATGATAAAATACCTTTGCTTTCTTGAAATTGAAGAAGGCAAAGGTTGCAATCTATTGACCAATGTTGATTTAGACATTAAAAAAACAAAGATAAAAATAAGGAAATATGTCAAACTATATGTCCCCCTAACATGATAAAAAAAAAATTAAATAATTTTATAGAAAAATCCCAAAAGAATCCTCAAACTATTTATGTATGGTCAATTTAATCCCAGAGTATCATGTTGCCCTAATTTATTCCTCGACTATACAAAATTGATCCAAAATAATCCCTCATATTGTAATTGTGATATAAAATTAATTTCAATTGAGCCCCTCGATTATACAAAATCGATCTCAATTTAGTCTCAAAAGGACCATTTAAGATCAATTTTATATAATCGATAGACTAAATTAAAACAATGTTATACTCTGGACTAAAATGACCGTATATGAATAGTCAGGGAACTATTTTAAAATTTAACCTAATTATTTTATAATCTCATCTATTTGAAAATGTGTGAATAATCATTTCAATATCAATGTAATCCACATAATATTCAAACTTTCGAAAAGATATCTTATCAGAATGGTACATATGTGCATGTTTGAGTACATACATACATACTGGCATGAATTTATGGCATTATGGCAGAAAATCAGCCTCTATGCCTGAAATTGAAAGAAAAAGGGATTGTTAGTGGCATGGATTGAGCTCCAATCTAGATCAAGAAACAAGACTTAGGCTCTATCCAATCTTGAGATATGGTCGAAGCATGAAGAGGCTTACCACCCTAAGTAATTATTAGATATGACAAAACCAAAATGTTTGACAATATCACACATGTCAATATTAATAGCCTTTTACCAATGTTTAAAATTGCGTATACGGGTATTGAGGCGTTTTTCATTCATGAGGCGAGGCGTAAGCCTCAAGGCGTTTTGAGGCGTAAGCCTCAAAGTGAAAAGATTGCGTAAACATAAAATGATAAATTTTTTATATACCAATGAGTGAATAATATAAAACATAAAAAAGCATAAGATATGAAATAAAATCAAAATATCCCATTAATAAGACAACATGAAATATAATTCGACTCAAAATTCTATCTTTCCCAAATCCCATTATTCTTTTCATTTACATATAATTCAAATTTCGAAAAATAAATAGCAATGACATATCACATAAGAACTCATAAGTCATCAGCATTGTCATCACTAATGAGTTCTTCATTTGAATCATTATTATGATGAACTGCTCTCTCTCCTTCCTCCTCTCCTATAGAGTTCAATGTTGGGTATTTACTTCAAGCTTTATGTATGTTTTAATATATATAGCGTGAGGCGTAAGCCTTATGCCAGTGAGGCGAGGCGGGCCTCAACCAAGTTGAGGCGCAAGCTTTATAAAAAAAACTCGAGGCGTAAGCATTGAGGCGCTTTTTACTGGAATTGCGCAAAGGCGGGCCTCAAGGCGAGCCTCATATTGCGCAATTTTAAACCATGCCTTTTACTTAATGATACTATTTTGTTATCATTCATGTGATTACAGAGCAGCTCAAGTGAACAGCCAACATGACATTGCCTCTTTAGGTCATATTCAAAACATCTATAATATATAAACGAAGTAGCATCCTCTCTTCTAAAAGCCTTAACCTTTGAAGAGAACCCGCCCAGCAGACAAACCAAAGGCGGAAATCTCATAGAAAAGCAGGAAAAAAGTAGCAAAAACCAATCTAACCTTATCGGCTAGCTCGAGAAGATCCTTGGCGGTGGACACGTCCGCAGCCAAACAAAGATTGCTCTGCTTCACCTCCATCACCTCAAATAGCCTCTTTCCCGCCGGGTTTTTTGCCAACGCCGCCCGCTCCCCATACGAAAGCCTAACCCTCGTTGGCGCGGTCACCGGCGCCGGAACCCCTACTCTCCTATTAGCATCAAGAAATGTCTTCACGTCCAATGCCATCTCGTTCGATAACCTCCCGCTCTTCACAAGCACTTCTACCATCTCCGACAGCGTAAACAGCGCGTGAAGACGAATCCCCTTCTCCGCCAGATTCTCCCGGCCTCCCTGCTCCCGATCGATTACCACGACAGCGTCGCTCACCTCGAGACCCTCGGCGCGGAGCGGTGCAGCGGTCTCGAGCACGGAGGCGCCACTGGTGACAAGGTCTTCAACCACGAGGCAGATCTGGCCTGCACGGTATACCCCCTCAATAGCACGTGCAGTTCCGTGATCTTTCACCTCTTTACGGCGCATGAGCATGGGGACGGAGCGGGTGACAGAGAATACGGTGGCTATAGGGAGCGCGGTGTAAGGCACACCACAGACGAGGTCGAATGGCGCGGCGGAAGATGACACGGCGGAGAAGAGTACGTCGGCGATGCGAGAGAGGAGAGAAGGGTAGGAAACGATGAGACGTAGATCGATGTAGATGGGAGAGGAGATGCCGGACTTGAGCTTGAAATGGCCGAACTTTACCGCTTCGATGGAGTGGAGCTCGAGGATGAGAGATTCCATAGCGGCGGCGGCGGCGGCAGCGGCGGCGGCGGCGGCAGCGGCGGCGGCGGCGGCGGAGGCGGAGTAGAAAGTGTGAGAAGGGGTGGGGGATGCGAGGGCTTTGATTCTCTTGATGGCGAGGTGGGATTTGATTGAGTGGGTGAGGGGTAGAGAAGATTGGCGACAGATCATCATGGGTCGGTGAAGCTTTGGAACGGGAACCGGAAATAGCGAGCCAGGGGGACCCAGGTTCGCCGCCGTGGCAATCATCGGGCTCGAGAGGATTGCGGCTATGTAATGGCGCTTTTGCGCAGCTCTCACCCTGGTCCTGGGCAAATTATTGGGTCAGGTGACCGAACGCAGAGATGGGTCCGGATATTAATAAAATATTATTTTAAAATTAGCGCAACTAAAGCGCAACTAAAGCGCAACTAAAGCGCAACCAAAGCGCAACTAAAGCGCAACCAAAGCGCAACTAAAGCGCAAGTCAAAAAGCGCAACTAAAGCGCAACCAAAGCGCAACTAAAGCGCAACCAAAGCGCAACTAAAGCGCAAGTCAAAAAGCGCAACTAAAGCGCAAGGTGACGCGGCAAATTTTTATTGGATGTCCGAACTTATTTTCCGCCTCCGGTCACCTGACCCAATAATTTGCCCTGGTCCTGAGACGCTTTTTTGTTTAAGAATATATTGCGCCGTATAAAATTTGCAAAATAAGAAAAATAATGAAATATAATATAAAATAAATATATTATATTTAAAATTATTGAGCTTTTTTATTAATTATATTGCCAATTTAGGAGGTTATTATTTATATTTAGTTTAAAGCTGATATATCATTTAAAAAATGATCTTGATCGGGCACAAATCTCGAGGTAAAATCAAGTTGGAAATTTCTAAAATTAAATCGATGACCATCTGAACTCCAATTTCAACAAATCTTTAGTCAAACTGAACGTCTCAAAAATACGAACTCAACGACACCAAATTCGATTCAATCGGAGCCCAAATGAGTCCAAATCAAAGACCTGAAGCACATTTAATAGGTCCAAATAATAATTTGGATTACCAAACAGTTTCCAAACGTGACATGCTTATAATCGAACCAAGCGGCTCAACGAGACGAATCCAACGAGCCCAAGTTTGTCAAATTCAGACATCAATAAGACATTCAAATGTCCAATAAACGATCCATGATCAAAGGATTCAATTTCGACCTCCATTCAAACCAATCCCAATTTTGTCTTGATCTTTCTCATATTTATTGGTCATTACACTTTCAAAAAATTATAAATAGACCTTTCATTTTTTATAGAAAGGTATTCCCAAAAGGGAGGAGGAAGGGAGCCCAAGCAATAAGAGAAGGAAGAATTCTCTTGCCACCAAACTCCTTCTCGATCACCTCCCGGCCACTGACAGATGCCGGATTTCTGCCCGCCACCTGATTTCTACCCGACGCTGGACTTCTGACTCACGCTTAAGTTTCATCATTTCTACCCGATGCTAAACTTCTAACAGAAGCCGGACCTCCGCCCATCGCTGGACTTCTACCTGATGTCGGACTTCTGCCCTTCGATGGACAACAGTTCTTCCGACCTCCATCGCACGCCAACTACGATCCTTCTGACCTTTGTCACTAGACAATAATCCTTTTGACCTTCGTCATCTGCTGACTACAGTCCTTCCGACCTCTGTCGCCAGACAACAATCCTCCCTACCTCCGTCGCACGCCGACTACGATCCTTCAGACTTTTGTCGTCAAACAACGATCTTTCTGACCTCCTTTGTCTACCGATTATGGTCCTTCCAACCAAATGAACATGTTAATAGTGATGCTTCCTATTTCCACCATGTAGCACACTCTATATGATGTATATTTGTTACATCAAGTCAAATCCTTCTCTCCAATGTGGGTCTCCGAAAGGATTCTGCTCGTGTGGTTTGAATGCAAAGAGTACGATCACACTATCCCGTAGGATAAAATGGTCGTAGGCCTTTACACCCGGCACAAGCAGGCCGATGGAAGAGCAGATGGAGTTATACATACGATTAGCCATGGAGGATAGCGGCTTTCACCTACACACCTCGATGGATAATAATATATATAACCCTAAATTCACGAGATTTCCCCCATTCGATACATCAGCTCGAATGGGGTTTATTTGATTGTGGGGATCGGTTTCCTACGGGCGCAAGCCCCCGTAGTTAATTACATCCTAGGCCTTGACCTAGAAAAACTCTCGATTAAGGATGTTGTATTATTCACTTCTTGATTTAGTGCGCAAAGAAAGTTCCTAAATTCTACTCCAAAGAAAATAAAATATTCTCTTCATCCTTAGTGATGATTAGATTCTTTTAAATGAATAAAGATATAATCAAGATTTTGAGTTTAAAAGATCAAAGACCAGATTACTATCCTAAGAGAAATAACAGACTCAAAACACAGTAGAAGTGGAAAGACACACTGAGGGGTGTACAACCTGGACTTATGCTTGCCTGGAGTGAGCTGCCAGCTAACATCCTAAACACAATCAAACGTCCTATATGTATACAAGATAGGGAGGCTCTATCCTAAGAAATCAAGGATTTGTAGTTTAAAAGATTTCAATCAGGGAATCTATAATATGCAAAAGAATGTACCTAGCGCCATGTATGATGCATGAAACAGATACGAAATATCCCTAGATCTATTGATGTGATGCATGTATGTAAGTGAAGCATAATGTGAAGTGAGGTGTGTAAAAACAAATGCATGCATGACATCCAGAGTACAAAAATAAATAAATAAATAAACACACCCTAAGGGTACCCTCCAGGCAAGGTACCCGCACAGAAAATCATCATAGTCATGCCCACTTCGTGTGGGAAAACAACGATGCCCAATGGCATAAATAGGTGGCCTACTCTACAGGCCTAAATGACCCTAATGGTCTCTAAGGCTCACAGAAAAGAAAAGAAAAAGGGAGGGGGGTATCATACCCAAAACCGGAAAAGGCCAAAATCCTAGCGATGCCCACTTCGTGTGGGAAAACAACGATGCCAACCGGTATAATAGGTGGCCTACTCTACAGGCATAAATGACCCTAATGGTCTCTAGGGCTCACAGAAGGGGGTCAAGCTTTGACCTATAGGGTCAAAGCTTCGTCAGTGAACTAACCTAAGGCTGGCTACCTAAACATGCTAGAATACTTATTAACAAATTGTGTGTGATGTGTAGCAGTTTCGATATATAATTAAAAATCTACTTTACAAATTGCAGAGATTATACCTGACTGTATGTGGCGCTGCCACTTAAAAGCTTATAAACCAGCGGCCTCATTTAGTTCCCAATAATTAAGCGCCACTGTACCTCGCAAGAAAAGATAACAGAGAAATATATATATGAGCGTAGATGCCATTCAGAAAAGAAGTGCAGGTAACTAACAAAAATATAACTAATAGGGAAATTAAATACAGCTAACAGGAAATTTAATAATTGCATTTATATAACATGTGTATATAGCAAACATTGAATAACATGAGAAAATGTGAGCCTAACCTAGAGCTAAAAGTAGTGTCTTAACTAAATCAGCCTAGGTATATGTAATAGTGTATAGTTTTGGATATGTCCTATGTAGGGGAGTTTAATTATAGTTGCTTTCATTTGATTTGTTGAAGGGCAGAAGGAGGATTTTGGTTTAAGTCTAAATATTAGTATTTTATGATCGATTTTAGAGATTTTTATTTTAGGATTTGATCGAATTATTTTAATTGGTTATAAATTAGAAAGAAAGATGAATTAGGTGGTTTATTATCAATTAAGGGGTTAGATTAATTAAGTTCGCTATCAATTGGTTCGTGGCGTTGTGCCACCAGGCTCGAGGAACCAGGCCTCCTTAGGACACTTAGCCCCGCAGCCCGGAGTAGTCCATCCTAAAAAACCAAGTTGATATAATTGTATTAAGAGATTTGTTCATTTGTTTTAAAAGATTAGTTTAGGGTTTGATTAAGACTTAGGTGGATTAATGAATTTTGAGTTTTAGAAGATTGTTTAACTTAATGAGTTTTAGTTTAAATTTGCTCTCCTACTTTAATCTACATCTTTTAAAAAAAATTTTATTTTGTTAAAGGTTGATTAAGAGTTTGATTTGAGTTGATTTAAGTTTATGTTTTAGGTTTGTAATTTAGTAATTATTGTGTTAATTAAGGTTTGATTAATAATTAGGGGTTTTAATACATTTTTAGAAGTTGAATTATGATTGATTTGAATAAATTGGTTATTAATGAGTTGAGGGGCTCTAAACCTAGGAAAAAGTGTCACTAAGTTTAAGTTTTAATGTCTCTATCCTATAAGGAACATGCACCATAAGTCTATATTATCTAAGACTCGATCCTTAATTTTTGTCCTTAGATGTCACTAGTGTTGTAGGACTAAAAGATGTGTTATTTTCTAACCCTTAAGACTTTCGTACGTGTCACTAGGTTTAGGGATTTATGAATAAAAGTATGATAATAAATAGAAAGACAAGAAGTAAGAAGAAAGAAGACTAAGCTCGATAAAGAGAAAAGAATGAAAATCAGAAATAAAAGGAATGTAGGCATTGTTGTTGTTGGACACACTTCTTTAAAGTCAAGTGTACCCTAAAGCAACATTAACAATGCCCTTTGCTGTCCCCACAATCCAAATAAATCACTTGATATAGACCCGACTCAACTACACAGACCACTCTCTACTAAACTCAAAGCAGCGAGGGAAACTCAAGTTCTCAAAATTAGAACTAAAATATCTCTTTCTACCCACCAAAATCTTCCAAACTTACATCTTGGAAGCAAACACTAATGAAACAGAGACAACCTATGCAAGACAAATCACTTCAACCCAAAAAGAAAGATCTGGAGAAATTCCTAACACCAATTTACCTCACAAAATTTATCTGCCCCAAAACAAAATCTTATGAAAATTCTACAAAATGAAACAATGCATAGAAATCCTTCCATAAGCAATCGAACAAAGCAACTTTGACACAAAACAACAATCAAGTGCTTCTCTACTTTATTTGGAGTGGGGTAAGACCACGAGAAATCTCCAACCAGAAGACTTCGTAAAATTCTTCGTAATGAAACATTTACAAAACTTATCATAAAACTCCTCAATATGAAACAAACCACAAAGATTTTCGAAAAGGCTTCGACAATAAAGAAACTCATGAAACTCTCCAAAATAATATGTCATAAAATTTATAGTATAAAGATAATTCTAAAGACTTTCCAACAAAAAGTGCATTGTAAGGCTTTCCAATATAAAGCAAATCTAAGAAAATTTCAACACAGCCAATCTTAGAATTTTCTACTACATGCCACTTTACAATAATCCTTAAAGTTCACCAATGAGTTTCCAATATGAAGCAACTCCTAAAACTTACTAAAGAGTTTCCAAATTTCTTGTCATTCGTAACTGAGAACCCAAAGAAGCTTTTGACTTAAACTCACAAACTTACTTTCATACCATGTATGAACGGACAAGAGTAAAATTCCAAAGCATAGGACTTTTCAAGCTCAACACTTACATCAAATGTATTTAAAGAAGATAAAGAAATTCTTATACCATCCTTTTGCCTCCAAAACTCAAGAGAAGATAGCACGCCACAATGCAATATTGGTTCAAGACATGAGATGCATAATTTCTTTCCAACAAGCTTCTAATTCCCACACTACATGCCATCAAAAACTTCAAGCAAGCTTTAACCCAAATTCATGAATTTGTTAACATGTCCACTATACAACACTTCATCAAAAGTTCAAAGTCAATGTCATATCATTGGAAGGGAATACAAATAAGAATAGTTTTATGCCAATTTATTTCTCCAGAATTTGAAAGATGTTTCAACATAATTGCCAACATAATTTTCGTATAAACTTAAGGAGACAAAGAAGGATCTAGATTTAAAACGTGCATTAAAGTACCTCGAAGCCTACAAACTCTTTGTGACTAAGTATGCTTTCAACAACATAAATACCATCACTTTGAATTTATGAAACATGTGGTTGCTCCTCAACGAATTTCCAACTCCATCATTATATGTCACTAAGAATCCACAGGAAGCTTTTAATGCCAACTTGCTCTTCAAAATTTTAGAGATATTCAATGTAATTGCTAATATGCTTCTCACATAAAGCCCAAGCAAATCCAAGATATTACAAAGGAAATTCGTCATATCATTCTAATTCAATTCGAACTAAATACAAATGAGAAGAGAAGAGTTTTGATGCAAATCCACCTTTCCCAACCAATAAGCAATTAAATAATCTAAATTTTGATATGAATTTACTTTCCAAAGTTGAGAAGACAACTCAACCAACATAGGGCAAAACCATGCTTAGATGTAATGCATAACTCAAATTAGAAGATCATGAACATTCTCCAACAGGTTTTCTCTCTTCAATTATCAAGTGCAAAACCACCACATGCTAAGGATTCAAAATTAGTATCAGAATATTGGAAAGAAGAAAAGTAATCATAATTTACTTAGTAAATCAGGGCTTAAATCATATATCTTCCCTCTACCAAATATAACTCAAGAGATCATGGCTCATGATATGCATGCATTTCCTCAGGATAACTGCAATTATTAAATTCAGACATGTATACTAAGTACAAATAGACATATGTAAGCCCAACCACAGAAACATCTATCCAAGCTGCAATCTCAGTCATTTGATTTGTTTGTTGGATAAACTGGAGGACATGAATACCAACAATGTAATTGCAAGCTTGGTTTAAATAAATGTCCTTAATTCATCACATCATAAAATACCTTACGAAGATGGTGCATATGAGCTAGTGACCACATAGAGACAATTTCTTGTAATGACGACAACACTGGTAAAGATGATAATCATTGAGATTTTATTTTTTGCCGAATAATTATGCCAAAAGTTTTATATTTGCAAGAGAGAAAGTGGATACATAATCCACCCAATAAATTCAACATCAATGATTCAAACTATCTCAGAATAAAGCTTCCACACAAACAAAACCCTTTTTAGGCACTTCAACAAATAATTAGCTTACAATACTTATGCAAAGAAGAACCATGCAACCAACGACTTAGGGGCAATACCACCTATCTTGTATTTTCATAACAAGACTCAACTTATGCTAACAAAACAAAGACACTACAACAAGAAGATAAGCCAAGTATCATTGGATGCCAAAGCCCATGTATATTCTTCTTATCATATCCATAAAAGAATATTTCTCTAACTTATCATTTCAGATTTTTTTTTTAGACTCTAAACAATACATTGAAGAAGATTCTACAAGATAAATTTCACCAAATAAAGTCATAATGCTAGGAAATATCCATGGCTTTCTTTGGGAGCAATTCATCAAACACTTGAGGTGCAAAGTTTGCGGAGCTAAGTATGTTCAAAATCCGCATGATAATCGTTTCATCAAGGAGACATAGACATAAGAACCAACGAACAACTCCAAAAAAAAAATTTCATTCTCAGATTTTGTAAAAGAAAAAAAGAAGAAATAGTAGGAAAGCAAGAACAAAAAGAAGAAGAAGAAGGGGAAGAAAGAAGAAGAGGAAGGAGAGGAAGAAGGAGAAGAAGAAGAAGAGAAAAGTAAATAAGAAGAAGAGGAGAGTGAAGGGGTCACATGCCCTAAGGAAGAAGGAGAAGAAGTAAAGAGAAGGGGAGAATACTCATCTTGCAATTTGGGTCGGTCCAGCCATTGGGTTCGGTCTTGGAGGTCGAACGGGAGCAAGGCCACCGCCTCGGCTAAGGCAGCATCGGGTTCGGCCAGGGGAGGAGTGGCAGCGGCTGGGTCGTGCGAATGGAGGAATCCGGGAGCTGCCGTCGGGTTCGGTCTCCCCTGGTTCACGCGTGAGAGGGAGAGGGAGCGAGAGGGGAAGCAAAGGAGCTTCGGGCTCCTTCGCGCTTCTGCAAATTAGGGAGAACGGAGAGGGGAGAGGGACGGGCTGTGCAGAAATCCAGCGCCCCAGGGAGGAGGAGCGAATGCCCCCATTTCTCTCGGTTCTGCCCACTAGAAGGAGGCGAGGTCGGCTTCGGCCTTAGTTAGGGCACGCAAGGGAGAGAGGGTAGATCGGAGCCATCCGATCAAAAAAAAACTTCATCCGACCGTGGGATTCAATTCGGCTTGGAAAATCAATCAAAATTCTGATTAGGACTTAACTAGACCCAAGGGAATGAAATCAGGCTCAAAATTGAGCCAGGTCTAGTTCGATCCAGGTCAACTCGAGCTTGCCTCGACTCACCCAAAATTAATTCAATAAAATAAGATAAAATAAATCGAACTCAAATTAATGTTAATTCGAATCGAATCGGGCTCGACGAGGCTCGATCAACACGATCAAATATGTTCGAGGGAAAAGTTAAGCTAAAAATGAGGTCAACATCCAATAAATGACAACATTTGTAATCGACTACAAATAATAGTGGATTCATTTAAACTGGGACATGCCTCATGATTTTTCCCCTTTTCAAGATTCTCCGCGTAAAAATCTTGTTGCCTCTTATGAACATTGCACCCTCTCTTTTTATATGATTGTGTGCTAGATCTTCATACAAAGCTAAGACATTAAAATTTATACTTCTCTACCGCTGCGAATAATCAAGGACGCAACAAAAGTAAACTTAATTAAGTATAAAATTTGATAGTTGTATAGATGGTGCAATAGTTAGTGCCAACTGCAAGTCAAGGGAGCTACAAGATGGGTCAAGCGATATTCGTCGATGATAGTGGAAATGGTGGTAAGTGGTGGTAAAGGTGATGATAAATTTCAAATGCACCAAAATTTACACTGTATTTGTTTTACATCAAACCAAATACCAATACTCTCAAAACCTCTACATTTTAACTTATTTATATTCCTTGTAGCCCCTAAAATATTTTATAATTTTTGTTTATGAAAATAGAAAATAAGTAGATCAATCAAATAATTATTTAAAACAAAATGAATTAAAAATGAAAATGAAATAAAATAAGATGAAAGTTAAAAATAAAATAAATACAAAGATGAACATAATTATTTATTCAGCATTGTATGCTGTATTTTTTTAGAGGACAAAGTAAGAGCATGAAGATTATTTTGATGAAAATGATTCAACATGCAAAAAGTATACTTTTGTAATAATAAATTAAAACTTTTCCCCACTAATAACTATTTAATCATTGAAAGCTGATTTAATCATTTCATTATTTGAGAGTTTAGTATAGGGATAGGCATTGAATTCAAATAAATTTAGATAATTGTTTGACTGCTTATTTTAGAATTTAAGGTCGTATATGATTATGATATCTTATAATATTTATTTTGCTTATTACAAGACTTGCAAAGTGAGTAAAAATTTATATATCTAGCATCTTTAATAATTTTAGACTTGAAGCTGAACAAGTGGAATATAAAAAATAAAATAAAATATTGTCCTAAACTAGATGGGGTTATTTAAATAATGCTAATAAAAATATTTTTAAAAGTAAGACACAAGATTATGTGAGAAAAAGTAGCTAGTAATATTCAAAATATTACAAAGCATATTATTGGAGTATCAATAGGAAAAATTCATAATAGTAAACATAGTTGATGGTGGAATGAAAATGAGCAATTAAAAATCAAAATTAAGAAGTTTTGTTAAAAAATTAGTTTAGATGTAAAAACTCAAAAAAATAGGAAACCTATAGAAGGGCTTGTAGTGGGTCTAAGAAAACAATTTGTGATGCTAAGGAATGTTGTGAATTAATGGTTTATGATTTTGATAATAGCACACATTCTTATTTCTCTACGACTACCTTATGTACTGACATTTTAGGTTAACACGATCGGATTGCAATTTGGAATCAGCTCAAGATTGGGTAGACTAGGTCTGAGTCAGTTTGTACTCTTTTTCCTTTCTTGAGTCTGTTGTATTTGGTGTGGCACCTGATGATTTGTAAACTTGAAAGATGTTCTGTTGTTCCCTAAAGATTTTTATTTTTGGTAATATCGTCCGGGATGATATTTATATCGTCCTGGACGATCTGTCCAAAAACAGAAACCTTAATTAGGGCATCCTCATTAAGACAACCGTCATTAGTTGATCGGCCTGGACGATACTTATATCGGCCAGGATAATAGTCTCAATTCAGAAAGAATCAGTCGCCATAATTAGTTTAGGTATTCTTTATTTTAGAAAATCGGCCAAAATGATATAAATATCGTCCAGGACGATCTAACTCAATTATGTCTAAATTGATCTGGTATCTTTGGAAAGCATTAATGGTTGATTGATACGATCACATCGTCCGGAACGATCATAGGATCGGCCGGGCCGATGTCCTGGACGATTTACATCGTCCAGCATCTATTCCGGGCGATGATCAGGATGATTAAAATCAGTTTTAAACTAATCGGCCGGGATAATCGTGAGATCGGCCAGGATGATGTAACCAATTTTCTTCTGATCGTCCCGGGCTGATGAGCTGAATTTGTACTGATCGGCCAGGACGATATGCATATCGTCCTGGACGATAATGTTGGCAACTTGCACTAATGAGCTTGTTTTGAGATCTTCTATTTAAGCTATGACAAGGCACTTTGTAAGTGTCTTTGGCAGCCATTGTAGCTTCGTTCTTTTGGGGGAAACTTGAAGAGAGAGCTTGAAATGGAGTGAGGAAAGGGTGGAGTTTGAGAGAGGGAGAAGATCCTGTGAGGGGGGACTCAAGGGAGTGTGGAGGGGGTTCCACACGATTGCTCCGGCAAGCTCGCACCTGAATACCGTCAGATTCAAGGCTTGTCTCGAGGGAAGTTCACCAAAGAAGAGGATCTCTTTGATGTCAAAGGACCCGGCGACTCCGCCGCACCGAGGAAGGTGGAAGTGATTTTGTAAGGGCTTATCCGCCTAGCTGTGGGGGCTAAAGGAGAGACACTTGTGTTAGTGCAATACTTGGAGGGTGCCTCCAAGGAGTGGACGTAGGTCAAGCTTTGACCGAACCACTATAAGTCCGATGTGTTCTTTTCTTATTATTGCTTCCGCATTTAATTTTCGCATTTGTTTTCTATGTGGTGATATTGGTTTTGGTTTGTGCTTTGTTTAAAGATTCTTCTTTACCAATTCACCTCTCATCTTAATTAGCCTTGGGCCAGTTCATAAGGGGCCTAATATCCCTAACGAACTTTCAAGTGGTATTAGAGCACTTTCTAGTGTCATCTGAGCACTTTCAAGGAGTAGGGGTGTCAAAAACGTTTTGCGGGTCAAGTTCGAGTCGAACCCGATATTGATTTGTTGTTGTTTGACACGACCTGAACCCTACCTGTTTTTGCAAACATATCAAAAATTCCAATCAAGATTCGACTTGAACTTCGATTAGCCTTAAGGGGTAGGGTCCGGTGCGATGTCAGCGGAAGTCCAATGTGGAAGGCTAGGGTCATACAAATCTATCCAGACTCTTAAGGACTCTTCTCTTTGGTTGGGGTTGCCTCTCAAACCTACTCACACTCAGCTCAAATCAACAAGATGCTGCTAAATCTTCAACATGCCTATAGGCACTGAGCATCACAAGAGGTCAAGAGCCAAATTCGCTTGACTCAGTCAACTCTCAACTTGAAATTATCATGGCCCGAAGAGACTCACCCTTCGCACTTAATGTAGTTTTCATCATCAGAAATTCAGGTAAGTGTCTATTAATGATTGTTTATGTTAATTTAATTAGGAATCATAAGACTTAAATTATTTAATAAGGTTGTAAGTAATTAGGGTTTGGATTGGAAAAGTTAAAATGTAAGTGAAAAAAAGTTGCTCTATGGGTTAGGAGTGTCGTAGCATTGAGCTCTCGAAAAAATGGAGAAAAAATGGGAAATAGGTGTGCACTGTGGCGTCAATTCTCAAGTGAGGATATCATGGAAGATCTCATGTGAGGATATCATGGGAGAATCTAGAATATTCTCTAATAGCGCAGCAGTGCTGGGAGGTGAGCTCCACAACACTAAATCAAGTTAATAGTTTTTAAATATTAAAATATCTCAATTTCATTTGACTAAACCATTTGCACCCCTAGCCATCTTGCCAGAGAAGGGAAGAAGAAAGGGGAGGAGAAAATGAGAAAGAAAATAGAAATGATTTTGGAAGCCAAAATCCGAAAATCATTCGTTCAATCAGTTGGGAAAATTGTTGTGCTCGAGATTGGCAACCCATACTTTGTTTTTTTTATTTCACTTACAAAATATTTATAGAAATGTATGCTTATAAATATATTTTTCTTGAGTTTGAAAATGCTTGCACCATATAAATTTTAGTATATCGTTACCTACTATATTCTAGACAATTTGACTACTCGAATACAAAATTTTAACGTTTGGTTTGCTCTGTAAGAATTTTTGAAATTTTTGAAGAATTGTGACACTTTTGAACCTCAATATACTTGGCAAAGTATATTAATTTAGCATTCTACATACTCTCTATAAAATTGGTATAATTCTGAAAATTTTCACTAAGCATCCAAAATTGGGGCTTTTTGTATAAAATATGGTAATTAATATGCATATGTTTTAAACTCCTCACTTCAACATTGCATTATCATCAGCATACACTACATAGCATTATGGAGCTATGTGAATTATGTGCTTGAGCCCAATGCAAATGTATCTCTATTTTGGACTTTTATTAAACTCTGGCGTTGAGATGATTCTGTGTTGGATACTATGCTCTATTCTAGTTCTATTATGCACCTGCCTCAAGAAGGTGGGAGGTGATAAATGGGAGTTCTAACTGGGCATTAATACATGAGTATTTTTGCATTCATATTTAAATGTGACCTAGTATGCTAAAACTGTAGAGTAAATGAAAATTCTATTATTTTGTTTATTTTAATTTTGAACTGTGAATCGAACCCTAATATGAGGAAAAAGAATTGGCCTACTAAGTTTTACTTTCACTTTGTTGTGTAAAACATTTTAAGCAAAAGCAAAGGTCCCACTAAGTAGATTGAGGCTTCGATTGGGATGACTTTCTTATTGCTTCTTAAAGTAGCTTTTTAGTAGAAAATTCTTATTTTTTTTACTAAAAAACTGTTTTGAGAAGCGGTAAGAAGGCCCTCCCAAACGAAGCCTGGGTATAATAAGGAGCATGGAATTTGATTTAATAAGATACATATGATTTAATACTTCAAAAGGTATTTAAGTCCTTTATTACATTCATCATATTATGAACTACTATTATTTAAGTATTTTGAAAGAAATGTAATGTATGCATATTATGAATATTTATTTATACTATTTTAGATGATTAGATGGCTCTAGAGAATTGAAAAATTATATTGTTAATTAATAAATGTATTAAAAAAATAGGGTAAATTCATCCTTTAGATCTTAGTACATTACAGAGTTATATTAGAGCAACGATTGGGAGGAATTTAATCAAAACTATGGCCTTAGGAAATGATTTGTAAGTTAGGAAAAAGATGCTAGGTAGTTTGATGATGTATAGGTAATTATAAGTCGTTGATTGAAAATGGGGAGGTTTCTTTTGGATGGAGAAGTTGATGGTAGGTAGTTTGATTTTAATTACTGATACTAGTCTACCCACCAACAGCACTTTCCCTTTCCCATAAGGAAGGATCATTGGCAGCATTTTTTTTTGGACGGAGAAGTTGAGCTGGGTAGACTAACAAAGGGAAAAGTTTCAAGGCAAAGCAAATGTTGAGATTTATTGGAAATAATTTGTGGAGACTTTTAGAGATTGGTTTGTACCACAAGTTGTGAGGCAGCAGATACAAGAATGGTTGGTTTCAAGAAGTAAATCTGTAATGTAGTATGAAGCAGAATTTATAACCCTAGCTATATAAACTCCTCAATTAATCAATACATCGAAAGAGAAATGTGATCGAGGCATCCGTTGGTGCAATTTCATATCCAGGATTTTTCTGAGTTAGTGGAGTGAGCTAGGTTTGTGAAAAATGATCTGATGGCTACTCAACAGAGATGGGATGCGAGTAGGGGTGTAAACGAGTCAGGTTTTGACCTTATCGAGCTCAGCTCGTCAGCCGGAAGGTGGGCTCAACCTCAAGCTTGAGTCAAGCTCAAACTCAGCATGTCCCACTGTACACGTGCTTGAGTCGGCTCACGAGCTTCCAGCATCTCGTCCCAGCTGCTCTCGGTTGTCCTCACTCATCCCACATGTATATGTGTGGTCATCTTCCGTGCTCGTCCCACGGGGCACGCCTCTTGCGAGCGTCTCATGCAACCCGCAAACTCCCTCGAGCCCAGCACGTTCGGTCGATGAAGCTCCTTGTTTCGTGAACATCCTACACTAACGATCTAGATTTTAATTAAGCGAGAGGTGGTCAACCAATCCGCAAAAAACTCGGTTTACAAAATTAAGTGGAATTTTTTAAAAATATTAATTTTTTTAAAACTACATTTGGGTTCAAGTCGGCTCGTGAGCCAAGCCTTGTCAAGCTTGATAGCTCAACTCAAGAGTTCGATAAGCTCGACTCGCAAACCAATAAACGAGTCGAGCTCGAGCCGGCTCGGCTCACTCACAGCCCTATATGGGAGTAGGAAAAGAGTTGGAGGTGAACCCTTTAAGAGTAGAGTTAGTGGAAAGAACCCTGGCTTTAGTGATGGTGGAAAGTCTAGGAAGGAAGGTTCTACAATTTTTACAAGTGTAGGTGGATCTATGTCTATTAGCAATATCCAGGTGTGTGGATATTGTGGTAGGAGACATTATGGTAAATGTTGCTGCTATATAGGTCCGTGTTTCCATTGTGACCAATCTAGTCACAAGATGGCTCAGTGCCCCCAAAATATACAAGAAGATATATCCAAAGTGTCACATCTCCAGGTTTAGGATTTAGTTTAACATGTTTTAACATAAATTAAAAAAGGCAAATACTTGAACATTTGTATTTTGGACTCTTTTGCATGTATTTAGAAGTGACGTGAGTTCTAGGGCTTTGAATACATATTGATGAAATCTGAATTTTTTTCCCTAGAGTGCCTAGGTGTTGTATTATTTGGCGTTGTAATGTCGAGTGCTCTGGCGCCTAAGAGCTCAATAGAGGTGCCCTGACACTTTGCTCTTGGGTTTTTGAAATTTGAATAGCGCCACAGCGTTATATAGTGAAGTCACACCACTGGCCATTTTCTGCACTTAAATATAATATAAATCAACTGTTCAATTGATCCAACCCCCTTTGGCAGTCAAAGAAGAGAGAGGAGAGAGAATTTGAGAGAGAATTAATTTTTTAGCTCCTTTAGATCATTTGTAGTTGTCGGTCCAGTTCTAAAATGTATCCGGATTGAGGTATGTCATATTATACCTATCTCAATTTTCAAAAATACATAAATTTCTCAAATTTTCTAATAAAATTTCTATTTTTGTTACCAAAAAACAAAGACAACTTTGCACTGTTTAAACTTTTATTATGTAACTTTTTATATATAGAAGAGACTAAAATTTTGGACATTTTGAATATATATATTTTTTTATTTTCACAAATGATATTTTGGAATTTATAAAGTTTTTATTGAATAGAAAATAATCTAGACTCTAAAAAAGAGTTATAATATGATTAAAATTTTGAAATGATATTATATACAATCTCTTGTAATTTTGTTATTTTTTGAAATTGTAAATTTTTACTAAATAGAAATTTGTATTGTTTATCATTACAGAAAATTGTACAATTCTCATATGAGCTCAATTATACTTTAATTGTTAGAATGTGATGAAATTTGTGTTTATGTGATTGAATTATATACTTTATTGGTTGAATTAAAAAGTTTTGAAAATTTTATTGTGAAAAGAGCAAGATATTATGATCTCTATACAACATATTATGGTGACTAAAAAGTCATGTTATGTTGCCTACATACATGTTGTGGTAACAAAATATCATGTTATGGTACTTGTAGGCATGTTTTGTTTTTATAATCACAAAAGTGAGTCATAAGTGGTCATAATCCTTTGATATTACATCTGTGACCACAAAAAATTATTATGTTATGTTCTGTGATATAAATTTCAATTTTTTTTATTGTGTAATGTTATTATTGTCCCTTTGGATAATTATTATATTCTTATTACTTTACTCAGCACATTGATTTATTATATTGCATTTAAGTATTCTAAAAAATATTGAATAAAAAAAGATTTGAAAATTTAAATTAGTGTTTGTGGCCTACTAAGCTGTTTTAAGTCATTGTGATTTTGCATTCTACTTTTAGGTCCTGAAAAGGGAAGGGAGCTCATTGATTAGCAGTTCATGATCTGATTTGAGTCTATAAGTATTTCTTCTATTGATTTTTGCACAATCATGGCTAGGTTATTGATCTATTTTGTAGCTTTTGTTTATATCCATGTGCTTCAATTGTGCATACATATTTTGATGATGAAATAAAAAAGGCTTTGTGGATGAATTTATTTTCCGTACTTTAAATATTTTAGCAACTTTGTAGTATGTTATTTATTTTAAAATGAATATTGAAAGAAAATTTAAATTTTTTTCAAAACTATGTCTTCAGATTTGCTTGACATCACACAACATGATAGAACTTGCCCATTAGGGGGTCTTGTCGGATTGAATGTTGACAAGCTTTTGTGGTACTAGAGCTATAATTTTGAAAATGGATCATAAAATAGAGATATAGAAAATTGATCTATAGGTCAAGTGGGGTAAATTTTGAGTCTGTCTGGGTGTTCATTTCTGCTTATTTTCATGTGTTTGTATGTTCAGCTGTATATTTTGAGTGATTATAGATCCACCATACCAAGATATGATAGATATAATGAGTCTTGGTTAAGCAGTTCCTGTATATATATAGTACTTCTCTGATAGTCAATTCTGAAACAATTTCATAGTTTGCTAATTTGATAGCCTAAATGATGGGTGATGCATAGAGCTGAGTTCCTACTAGTAATTTGAGAGGTAAATCGACATCTACAGATTTTTCTGAAATTCAAGCCTATGAGATTTTAGGGCACTATTGAGCCAGAGCAGTAGATGACTAGTTAAGGAGGCTAGATAAGACATTTGACTGTATGCAATATCCTCTTGAGAAGAAAGTACCGTTGGTAGTTTTTCTATTGGATAGTGAGGCAGTACTGGTGCATAGGCCAATATGAGGAGAAATTTCAAGGGAGATTGAACTATTTGATTAGTTGGGAAGAGTTATTTGATATATTTTGAGTTTGGTTTGTAGCACCTTCTACACGTTAGCATATGCAAGAGACTTTTCTGAGAATGATTCAAGAGAGTAGGATAGTTATGCAATATGAAGCAGAATTTATGACTTTGGCCATATATGCCAATATGAGGCAGTACTGGTGGATAGGCCAATATGAGGAGAAATTTCAAGGGAGTTTGAACTCTTTGATTAGCTGGGAAGAGTTCTTTGATATATTTTGAGCTTGGTTTGTACCACCTTCTGCACGTTAGCATATGCAAGATACTTTTCTAAGAATGATTCAGGAGAGTAGGGTAGTTAGCAATATGAAGCAGAGTTTATGGCTATGGCCATATATGCTCCCTAGTTAGTCAGCACTCACGCGAAGAAGTGTTATGGATTTATGAGGGACTTCGAGGCTATTTGAGACAACCGATGGTTCTATTCCACAGTACTGATTTTTTTGAGCTTGTGGAGAGAGCTTGTCTAATATAGAAGTATCTGATAGCTACTCAACAACAATGGACTGCTAATAAAAAGATATTTGGTGGAGAGATTTTTGGTAGTGGATTTTTGAGGAAAAAGAAAAGTGTGTTTGGATAAGGACAGTCTAAGGCAGGTGAACAAATTGTATCTATGGCAGCTAAGAGAAAGAGCATTTTTTATTGGTTTTGAGAATTTAATTATTGGGGCACATATGTGCTAGAGTTGTGTTAGATATCACTTTGGTCAATGCTATAGTATAATTGGCCAATGTTTTAGATGCAGGTAGGTGGAACACAATATGGTTGAGTCTCCACAGGAAGTATTTGACTAAAAATCTAAACCTAGATCTAAGAGTTTGATTAAACTGGCAAGGAGTTTGAGGATAATTTCACTTCATACAGTTTGTTCATATTTCTCCTGGTAGCGGTAGTGGTTCTGGTTATGTGGCAAGGAGGCGATCTACAAGTGATTAGAGAGAGTCTAGTAGTTCGATTGCTCTAGCTGACTAGCTCCAAGTCTGGTAAGCATATAATTTCACCCAGTAGGAAGCTCGAGAAGCTCTAGATGTGGTTACAGGTATGACTTACATTTCTGATCAACCATGTCATATTTTATTTAATTTTGGAGTCAATTATTCATTTATTTTTGAACATTTCTTTGATTTACAGCACTTGCCTTCAATTTTACTGCCTTTATCATTGTCCATTACTTTACCAACTAGAGATTGTATGATAGCCAATATAGTTTATTTTTGTGATATTAAGATTTCAGATAAGAAGTAGAGGTGTAGTTTGAATTTAATGCTTAGTTCTGAGTATGATATTATTTTGGACATAAATTTGTTGAGTCAGTATGAAGCACATATTGATTGTTTGAAAAAGAGCATTACTTTGAAGTCATTGAAAGAATATAAAATATATACGGGAGTAAGCAGATTTGGAAAATATAATAAGTTATGTCTTAGGTATATGGACCCAAAAAAAAAATGTCTTAGGTATATGGACGATTTGAAGTTATTGAGAGATTGGAAAAAATTACTTACAAACTATTCTTTCCAGACCACATGTCAGATATCCATAATATATTTCAAATGTTAGTAGTGTTGAGAAAATATGTATCAAATGTAGATCGAAGAACTCCTGAAGCTGATGTGGAGCCTAAGCGTATTCTGACTTTTGATGTAAATCAACTAAGGAATAAATAAATCTCAATAGTCAAAATTCAATGGAAGCATAAGTTAGAATGAAAAGCAACATGGGAGAAGAAGGCTGAGATGAGAAAACTGCATGTATCCATATATGTTTTGATTGAAATGTCGATGATAATATTTTTTGTAAGGAGGGGGGATAATGTAATATCCGTCCTCAGAAATTCAAGTAAGTGTCTATTAATGATTGTTAATATTAATTTGATTAGCAATTATAAGCCATAGAATGTTTAATGGGGTAGAAAGTAACCAGGGTTTGTGTTAAAGAAGTGAAAATGCAAGTGAAAAAAATTGCTCTACGGTTGGCAGTGCCTCTTCATTGAGCTCTCAAAAAAATGAAGAAAAAAGGGGAAATAGGTGTGTATTACGGTCCAAGAAATTGTTGTCTCAATGTTGAGTCTTAGGTGAGGATATTTTAGGAGAATCTGGAAGATTCTCTACGAGTGCAATGATGTTGGGGAGGTGAGGGCCACAGCGCTAGGTCATATTAGTGGTTTTCAAACATTAAAATATCTCAATCCATTTGATTAAACCATTTGTAACCCCAACCATCTTGTCGAAGAAGGGAAGAATAAAGGGGAAGAGAAGAGAAGAGAGAATAGAGAAAGGATTTTGGAAGATGAAATTTGGAAAATGGCCGTTCAATCAGTTTAGGAAAGTATCTAGCTCGGAGCATGCAACCCATACGTACTCTATTTATGATTTCAATTCAAAAATCTTTATAAAAACATATGCTTAAGAATGTATTTTTCTTGAGTTTGAAAAATATTTTACTGTATAACTTTTAGTATATCATTAGCCACTCTATAAAGAACAATATAACTATTGGAATACAAAATTTCATCAGCTGATTTGCGCTATATAAAGTTCTGAAATTTCTAAGGAAGTTTGTCACTTTTGAATCTCAGTACAGTTAGTAAAGTATATTAATTTAATATACTATATAATCTTTATGAAATTAGTAAAATTCTAAAAAATTTAAGTGGGCATCCAAAAGTTGGGTTTTCGCATGAAATATAGTAATTAATACGTAAAAGCCTTAAATTCATCAGTTGTATGTTACATTATCATCATCATGCACTGCATAACATTTTGGAGCTCTATTATGGAAATGAATGTGCACTTTGAATTATATGTTTGGGCCCAATGCAAATGTATATCTATTTTGGACTATTTTGTTCTGCTATAGCTCTAAGATGATTCTTTATTGGAATATACTCAGCTATGCACCTGCCTCAAGCATATGGGAGGTGGTAAATGGGAGTTACAAGTAAGCATTAATATTTTTGCATTTATGCATTTATATTCAAATGTGATCTAATACACCAAAAATGTAGAGTAAAAGAAAATTCTATAATTTTGCTTATTTTAATTATGAATCGTGCATTGCACTCTAATATGGAGAAAAGAGAATGTATAATAAGGTACATATGATTGAATAGTTCAGAATGTATTTAAGTATTTTGTTGCAATCACTGTATTCTAAACTATTGTTATTTAAGTATTTTGAAAACAAAAAATATTTGTATGCACATTCTAGATGCTTGTTTTATATTATTTTGGATGATTAGATTGCTCTAAAGAAACAAAAATTTTGATTGAGAATTAATAAATGTTTAGAAAAAAGTAGGATACATTTCTCTTTTAAGACTTGGGGCATTTCACTTAAGAACCTAAGAATGGTACCTAGAGGCCAACCAACATGCCTAGAGTCACATCCACTCACTTGTAAAGACTTGCCTTGAAACCGACCAGGCTAAAAACAAGAATCACATGAACACCTATCAGACAATGACATATGTCTTCGGTCGCAATTAATGATGTACTTTCTTACCTTTTTTTTTTTTTTACTTTTCTTGTAGTCCTCAAAATCCTCTATAAATAGGTGGAGATGCATATTTTGAATTTGTTTGTAGCATTGTTGATCCACATGAGTATTCTTGACACCATGGCCTTATAATTAGTTTTTCTCTTTGATCTCCTTAACCTTCTCCTTTTTTTTGCAAACTCACTCCATCTTATAACGCTCTCGTATAAGATATTACTTGCTAATAAGATCAGGTATCATTCACAAACAAATTTATATCCAACAGATAATATAAACCTCCGCTGAAAGGTCACAAAAAAAAAGTAGATTAACAAAGCTCCCAAACAAGAAAAACGGAGAAACCCGATCATGAATGTGGATAAAAAAAAAGTTTCTTCAATAAATGTGGCAGCTCATGACACCCATCACTAATGCGATATTGTGAGCAGCAGTGGAAAAACTCAAAGTTTAAATAAGAGTTCAAGAATTTACATAAATTAAAAAAAAAAATAAGAATCATAATTATTAAAAAAATTAGTAGTAAAAATTTATAAACGCATTTTTATTCCAATAAAAATGATTGCATAAATATAAACATTCCATCCCGATTTGACTGAAGAGAACAATAAATTATCCTATGCGTAAACCGGACGGTCCTGAGACCAACTAGAACGCACCACGTCATCCAATACCGAGCGTTACCGAGCAAAAAGTGATGTGGCACGTTCTAGTTAGCCTTTGGACGCCATCCAGGATCCTCACAGAATAATTTCGAACAGAACAGGCGTCAAGTATTCATGTATCAATAAATCGACCTCAATAACATTATCCAAATGGTTGATAAAGAATAAAAAAATGGACCTCAATAATGCTACTACTTCCAGCGTGAATTGAATGATATCACAATCACGTGTTCAATCCTCTTTTAACTTTAATAAAATTGTCGCAATAATATCAAAAGATTCCGCATGGCAAACAGAGTCCCGCAAAGCGTGGCACCCTTTTTCACCAACTAGAAGAGAACATGGCTTGCATTCCTTTATTTATTGGTATCCAAAGATTTTTAGAATCTGATATTCCTTCCAATCACAATTATATATATAAAACCCAACTCGACCTAGATTAATTAATCAAGTTCAAACTCTAAGTCAAGAGTGACTCGAACTCGAGTCGACTCGACTCATTTATACCCCTATATAACATAATGTATATCAGATATACATAAATTCAATTGAAAAATATATCTACTATGGAATTAAGAGCTGTCGATTTTTATAAACTGATCTTGATTTCCCATAAATTTGATTTTTTAATGAAATCAAGCAAATATATATGAGGAATGGTCCACATTTCGATGGATCCGATTTTGGCAACAATTGCCATATCAACAACAAGAAACTCTAATTTATGAGCAAATTTGTTGAGATGAAAAACTAATAATACAAAAATGGCAGATTCTCCATGTGCTACTGTGGTCCTTGATGGAGGATCTTTCCACACTCAAATTTATAAGGCCTTCACATGAAAGGATTTGTGGCTCAATGATTGGAGTAAGTAGTTTCTTCAAAATTGGGGGCCACGTATTAATGATTTATCACTTATTAATCCCCAAAAAATCATAAGCCACCAGCTACCAACACCTCCTAAGATAGGAATAAAAGTTTTTGTAGTTACATATAATATAGAATTTTCAGACTTCAACAATCTTATTAACTATGTTGAGTATTCTTTCACCCCTTATCTTTAAATCCTAATTTCATTACTAATCACTAACAACTAATATGGGGTAATTCATCCAAAGATAGAAGAATCAAATGTAAAATAAAATGATATTTCTTCACACTGTCCACCAATGCAAGCATGCGAAGTCACAGTATAACTTGCAATAGAACTCAAAGAAGCCATCTCTTTCTGGTTAAAAGTTGCAATATGAAGAAAGTTTGCAAGCCAATAGCTATGCATTAAAACATAAAAGCATCACGCAGCTTCATCTTGGGCGCACTTAAGCGATGGATTTCTGAAGACTAATATAAATTTGTTGGAATAAGAGGGATATTTGAAAGAGTAATATGAGTTATTGCTTGTTTACTGAAATTCTGAAAAACAAGCAGAGAAGACGAGGGATATCTAGGAAATGGGGTTTAAGCTTCCAAAAAAACTTTTAATGCTTTGCTGATGACGATGATGGCTCAAAACCATGAAGACTGGACTAAGAAAACTAGCAGTTTGGCATGTTTATTGCATGCTCAAAATTATTATTATTATTATTATTATTATTATTATTATTTTATTTAAAATAAAAACTTTATATTTTAATATGATTTACTCATTAAAATATTATATAAATAAATATAAAAAAATTCTGCTTGTAGCTTGTAGAAAAACTACAATAATGTCGCAAACAAAGATTAAATTAGAATATCTTAGGCATGTCTATAATTCTACGCAAGTGTGAAAGATCCACTAGATGCAGCTCTACTTGATTTGTTTAGGGTTTAGGGGGTTTAGCTCCCAACTATGAGGTTTTAGATTTGTGTCTCATATTGCCCTAATTTCCAAAAAAAAAATAAAATCTAAATTGGCATTGGAAAAGAGGCACTCATACAGATTACAAACGATGAGGAGATAGGAAATTTCTAAAACTTATGCGCATAGCATGCATGAACACACAATTCCAAAGGACAGAGATCTAAATGTCCACCTTTTGAACATCTACTGCATATAATCGTCATATACTTCCTAAAACTGTATTTCACCCTTACCCTTTTGGCCCTTTACATGCCCATTAGTGATCTGCTACCAAGTTCACTTCAAGAAAGAAAGAATGGTTCTACATCCAATAATCCCCAATATGAAGCGAGGAAAAACCTAATGACACTTTGTTTTGCATGTCAAATGCTTTTGCAGGTCATCTAGTTCCCCAATAATCTTTTTACTTTTTTTTTTTCAGCGGAAAGAAGAACAGCAGTTAGGGCATCGTACCAATCCATTCTCGTTGCACTCCTCACACCGCCGCAGTCTTCCTTCGTCCTCCACGAAGACCTTCCGGCTCCCACTGCAATCCCAGCATGGTACGAACCGAACTCCGCCGCAACCACCGCACACGAACGACGGATCTTGCCGGGGAACCCCCTCAAGCAACCTCTCCATCTCCCCGGCCTCGTGAAGCTGCCGCAGTTCCTCCGCCCCGCCGATGTGGCGACCGCGCAAGAACACCTGTGGCAGTGACACCGGCCTCCCTTTCCCGCCGATAAGCCCCTGGAGCTCGGACCGGTACGCCGCGTCCATGGAAACGTCCCGCTCGTCAACCGCGACGTGGAAGCCGCCGAGGATGGAGCGGACGGCGCAGCAATCCTCGTGAGTTCGACGGATTCCACGCAGCGAAGTGGTGTAAACGACGACTCCGGAATCGGCGATGTAAAGCTTGGGATTGCCGTCGGCTAAGTTCTTCCAGAACGGTCGTGAGACTTCGCGGGCGCGGCGGTGGAATGTGTGGTGGTAGGTGAGGGATCGTGGGAGGAGGAAGGGTTTCTTGGCGGCGGCGGCAGCGGGGGAAGGGTCATCGAACCCTTCCATTAGGGTCTGCTGCTGCCGCCGGCAAGAAGATCGTGGTCGCGGGTTGTTTCTTGGCTATGGGGATGGTAAAGCTGGAGAGGATGAAAATGGGGCTGGTGTTGTCGCGGAAAATGCTTTATTGAGAAGAAAGCGGGGAATTCGGGCAAGGTATGTGTGATGAGCTGGAAGAGTGGATTTGGCTTTGAACGTGGAGAGAAAATGAAGCCTGGAACAAGACGGCGATGGGACGAGTGCGCATACACGGTTTGAATTGTGATTGGCTTAGGGGCCGCAGCTTGGGTTGCTCAAATGAGCGTGTAAAGTACTTGGGTTTTAAAAATATTAATATTTGAATTGAAATAGAATGAATGTTGAGTGAAATTTTGAAATAAAAGTTTGTATTTAGAATTTTTATATTTGAGCTATTTTTAAATATATCCAAAATTCATAGTCATTGTCATGACCGGTAGCCACCTCTGCTGCCCCCAGCAGCCAGATTTCGACCACTTCTAGCCTCCGATCATTGCCAACTACCATCCACCCCCTCTCATTGTCAGTCGTTGCTAGTCTTCGGCCACCCCGATCTACCGTCGACTATCGTTGGCAACCCCCGCCCACCACCGGTTGTCGCTACCCTTCAGTGATTGCATAGTCATACCCTCTTATACATGATAACATATCTTCAGCCAACCAAAATTAGTCAATCATTTTCAATCATTCTTTTTAACTTATATACACACTTCATATTATATATGATAACATTCTAATCACATCATACGAAATGATTATAAAATATAAATCTATCAAATATAATCATTGGTATAAATGTAGTATGCCCAAAATGCATTTTTTATTAAATAAATAATACATTTGTACATATCATGTATTTTATACTCAAATGCAGTACATTAATTCATGTTCATTTCATGATTGACATTTCCCACTTATTTCAAAAAAATAACCTAAATACAAAAATTTCCTATGAAATTTCAATTTAATCTAGTCAAAATGTTCAGGATGATGATATCTATCAAAAATAAAAAATTATACATTGAAAAATCAATAAAACAAAAGATATTGCAATTTTATCAATTCTAGAAAAAAATGCAAAATACAAGATTATTAGAAATAGAGGTAAGTTAAGATTACTTATCATGATCAAAATATTTTTTACAACCGAAGTGACAAACATAAACACATTGAATATCTCTCTCTCTCCCTCTCTCTCTCTCTCTCTCCTCTTATCTCTCTTCTCTCACTCAGCCATGCACTTGAAATGGAAGGGATGGTGGGATGAGCGATTTAAGATAAATATTTTTTACTATTTTATTAAAAATTTAAATTATTAACCCAATGTTGTGATGCCTATGACCCAGCACCACTGTGCTCCCTTACTTTTACAAAAACTTGAAAGTTTAGTTCCGCAATGCCACAAGCTCAACATCGTAGAGCTCTCTTAGTCAATTTTCAAGAAATTCTTTTAGGGGAATTAAATGTGAGGTTATTACATAGGGTCCTTTGATAGTCATCACCCAGTCACTACAGGAAAATCACTAATTATCAGCGGTAATTTCGGTGATCAAAGAATCACCAGAATTACCATCGGTTAAACTGGTCGTGTGACCGTTGGTTCTAACTGACGGTTTATCCGGCGGTTTTTAATAATAAACCACCGGAAATGCTGACGGTAAAATAACCACCATATAGACCGCTTATTTTGTGTTTTTGCATCGCATTTACCGGCGGCTTAGCCACCGATTTTAAGTGTTTTTTTTCCAACGATCCAAACCACTGGATAAACTTTGGAAATTAACCTAAAATTGGCCAAACATGTCATGCCTCCTCATTTGTTCCCGTATTTATTTTTCCTCCAAATGCCGCTCGTACTTGCCTCTGACTGTGTCGCAGGACTCCGACTGTCGACGCCGTAATTCTGGCCACAGATCACGTCCTCACTCCGGCTATCGATCACGCCCGCACTCTGCTTCGCTGATGCCCTTGTTGTGCCTATCGATGCCCTTAGTCCGGCTTGCGAAAGGCCCAAAGGTTCTCCTTGCATTTACTTTTTTATTTCTTTAGTCATGCATGGATGGTTATTTAGAGAGAATAATGAGGACCTACGTATGATATATATTGATTTAGAGATAGCATATGATAAAGTTCCAAGAGAAGTGTTATGAAGATCTAAAAAAAATGTTAGTAATGCTTATATTCAAGCTATTACTTGTGTTCAAACACTAGATAATTTGATCAAGTATTTTTCATATTTCAGTTTGATTACATCTAGGATCAACTTTAAGCTCGTATCTTTTTATATCATAGAGAGAATAATGAGGACCTACATATGATATTTATTGATTTAGAGAGAGCATATGATAAAGTTCCAAGAGAAGTGTTATATAGAGTTTAGAAAATAAGGGGTTAATAATGCTCATATTCAAGTCATTAAGGATATGTATGCAAAAGTTGTTACTTGTGTTCCAACAAAAGGTGGTTTGACCAAGTATTTTCCTATTTCAAATGGATTGCATCAAGGATCACCCTTAAACCCATATCTTGTTGCTTCAATCATGGATGTTCTTACTAGACATTTGCTAGAGGTTGTACCTTGGTGTTCGCATTTTGCTGATGATATTCTTCTTGTTCATAAGACCACATAGGGAGTTGAAGGTAAACTTAAATAGTAGAGGTCAACCTTTGAGTCTAAAGATTTTTATTTGAGTATATTTATAACCGAATATATAGAGTGTAATTTTAATAGTAATAGATCCATTGAGCGGATTGTGAGTTTGGGCAATTAAGTCATTAATAAGAGTATACATTTTATATATTTTTGGTATGTTGTTCAGAGTGATGGTGGTGAAATATATGTATATATTATTAGTAGAATTCTAGTTGGATGGTTGAACTGGAGGAATGTATCAGACATATTTAAATGTCGATACCGAACAATTTATTTTAATCGCCGGTATTTTCATATAGCCACCAGTAACTACCGGTGGTCAAGCTGCCGGCACTACCGACGTTTGAGATGGTCGGTAGGTTGTCGGTGCTATGACCGCTAGAATTTACCGGCCCTTCTGGCCACCGGAACATTTAGCCTCCGGAAAATGACCGCCGCAATTTGTTTCCTACGCGGTTTATACCGGCAGTTAACAAACTGCTAGAAAATCGTCGGCATTCTTGAAAACTGCAGGAACATTGACATTAAACGCCAGAAAATGCCGCCGGTAATTGGCAATTTTTTTTGTAGTGAGTTATGGTCCTCCAATCATCATCATTGAACTTTGGTACTCTAATTACCATCATAGACCACAGTCTTTATATCACCGTCACCCGATTACAATCATTTGACTAATGTGACCAATTACAATCCTCTTAACCTTTATAGTTTAACTATGATTACATAGTTATTAATGTTTAACCACTATTGCCTATGACAATATCCCAGCCACTATCACTTATATCTGATGATTACATAAGCACAAACAACAACGCATGTCATCAATACCAAATCTGACTCTCGACATCAAAAATAATATTTATACTAAACTTCTTGGTATCTATCTAGTCTCTTCAATAAATAATGGTAGAACAAATAGTAAATGATCTCTTAAAGCTAGTCCCCATGTCATAAGACTCTTCTACTTCCCCCATAGAATTTGTTCTATACAATTCATGTACACTATGTTGTATACACAACTCCAATCATGAGAAAGCACATCATTTGTAACCGATAATAAAAACTATTAGAATTATTTCAATAGAACTAAGCTTTGTGGTTTTTCCTTTTTTTTTTACGTAAAAAATTTGATGTCTCATGCAATCATTTTATATCTCTGTGTGTAGAAGATCTTCGTATGCTAAGACGTTAAACTCTCTTCTTACCCCCTACTAATATTTTATCACGCAACAATTATATTTGAATATTATTACTAACACATACATTCTTTACATATTATTCACTTTTTATACATACAATTTATTTTTTGACAGAGAAATATGAACTCCAAATATTCTTTTGAATGCTGTTGTTGTAATTAAATTACAATGTGTCGTGAAGTGCTCAATATGTCCGAAAAGAAAGAGATATGTAAGATAAAATAGCTCGAAGCATAGCTTCTACTTAAACAACACATAATCAACATAACAGTTGAAGACATATACACTAAACTTATATGCTTTAAGATTGTTGTGAACGCATTTTACCATCCCTATAAAAGACTTTAGTTATGCTCGTAAATTTTATGCTTTTAACACAATTGTGAACAAATCTTTATGTTATGTGTAAAAGGGCTATGTATATATTGAATAAATTTGATATTTTGTTAATTGTTTATGTAGTTTTGTTTTTTATGAACATAATTATGAATATTACTTAAGTATTTTTGTAATTTTGTTTGAGGTTTGCTTGTGGTTCAAAAATGATTTGAAAATGTTTAACAACTATGTCAAGAAAGACTCTGACTTTCTTTATCTTGATAGTTGCACTCGACTTCCGTTATCTACACTATTGTACATTAGGTGCTTTGCTCTTGGATAATATGTATTATTGACAACCTTTGCTTTACTAGCGGCGTTCAAACCTTTCCTTTTGCCTGCGGCCCTGGTGCATGCGGGAACATCATAATTTGCTAAAATCTGATCATCATCTCTAGCGCCTTGGGAACCAGGTGTCTTCACGATAAAGAATAGATGGGTCGAGCATGGTTTGAATAATGTTTAAATCATGATTAAACAAATGTCGAACAAAGTTTGAATAGGGTTTAAACCTTGAACGTAATATGACCCTAATTCAAAACAATTATGGCTTATTAGCCCATGTGATTGGAAGATCAAATAAAGTTTGATCATTAATTACATGCAGCTCAAATAGTATGAAGATGGTTTTTTTTAATAATGTTCGAATTATGTATGAATAATGTTCAACTCATATTTATATCTTGTTTCAAACATTAGAAATTATATTGAATTAAGATTTTTAATATAACAATGCTCAAATATGTAAATTGAAGTTATATAAGTTATAGAACACAATTTAAATAAGATTTAAATATGATTTGAACCTTATTAAAATTTTATTGTAATAGTATTATATTTAATACAATTAATATAGTTGTTGTAAAAATATAATCCCTACATATTTGTTATTATTTACCATGACAATAATAAAATAGATTCCCATAATGAATAACAAGAATTACATTTTCAATGTTAACATACAACCCATTGCATCAATAAAATACATTCTAATAATGATTAACACAAAAAAGCATTTATAATGTACCCATATAACTATTATGGCAATATTGATAATAAATTATCAAAATTAATAATATAAAGTACATTTACAATTTAATGAAAACAAATTCAATTATTGTTACAATAGTAGTGTATGTATTTGTAACAAAATATATTTTCAATCAAAGATTATAGTTATTGTTATAATAAAAGTGTGCAATTTGCCTAAGAATCAAATTTTTTGAAAATATATCTATTAATAATTTGTTTATGAAAAACTACATGTGATCATTTGTAATTATGCAACTACAAGAATATTTTTATTTGAGACCACATACAAAATTTATTTGATCACATATCCTTTGTAATTCCCGCTATAGAACAAAGAATTGAAAGATTGTTAATGGAAACATTCGTTGTTGCAACTACATATAATACAAAATGAAACTTATTTTGGGCACTTGATTTATGGTGGCTCTCCTCTATTGCCATGATGATGAGAGGACATAGACATTTGAGGCTTATTTTATTTCCCCTTATCTAATAAGATAATTAGACATGTGACCAAATAAAGCCCAAATTTGAAAACATGATGCACTATAAGTGTCTACTCCAACTTTTCTTTATTTTTTGTTTTCTAGACTTTTAAATAAGATCATTATTATTCACTAATCATGAAAAAATGATCAATGATGCATGAATCCGCTAGTTTGTGCCAATTGCTAGATACATATGTGAAATCTCTACCTAAATATTTCTTATTTCTCTTAGGCCTTCTCTTATATACAACTTCTCATACATCCTTTTTATTTATAATAACCTTAGTAAAAGAAGCAATATCTCAATTCATCTTGATAATATTATCATTATTTATTGTATGATTATTTTAATTATTGCACTAACTGCCTTGGGTGGAAAATCTACTATTACTTTTTTTTTTTCATATAAACTCAACCGTTTTAATTTTTGCCCCAAATTGAGTTGATTATTTTTTAACTCTAAAAATAGAGCATAAATCTCTTGCAATTGAATGGAGGACTCATCTTTCTTCTATTTTCTATACACCTTCTCAGCTGCTTCCTTCGCAATGTCACTACTATACTCATAAAATATGTGATGGTCTTCATCTCATTAATATTCCTACCTTGGATAGGCAAATAAGGAATATATACAATATACTAATAGAAGTCTTTCTAATTAACTTGATGTATCAATATAGGGTTAAAAATCACCTTGAAGGAAAAAAAGTTAATATAAAATTTAAAGCAAATTATTTCAACTATTTAGCTTAAACAACCGTGTAAAATACAATAAATTGTATATAACATACACTTTTCTTATATAAAAGTAGCAAAAAATTCTAACTTGTGAGTGTATTACTCTTCCAAGTCAACATCTCAAGAGATTTCTCTTTGAGAAATTTAACATAGCTCTTCTCTGGTTTTGGAATAGCTTCATACGCATAATATTAGATGACAAATTCACTGGTAGTGCATTGGGCTAGAGCTTTCTTTATAATATTATTTTCCACCTTAAAGACATTCTCTTCAATGCGGATTATATCATTATTTAGTCATCTCGATGTCTTCTCTCGTGACATCCTTCTTTATGGCATCCAAAGAATTCTTTCTCTTTTTCATCAATAATTATATTATAATAAAAATAATATTATTATTCTCATATTTGAGTAGGAGTCCATCAATAATGAAGTATAAACCTAACTTTTAAGTATTTTCTCTAATCGTGCACTCCATAGAGACATTTTCAAGATACATATTCTTAAATTTGTTGTTACTACTTCTATAATTCACAATAGACCTTATATGGTCATCTCTTTAAACTTCTCATCATCTAAAGATTCATCAAATACTAATCCACTGGTCAGTGCAAATTCAATAATTGCAAAGCTAGTATTTAACATTTAATATTGAAACTAAATGAGTAATCATCATCTTTTCATCATCTACTATTCTCAAGATAAGCTAATGAGTTAATTAGGGCCGTAGAGAAGTATAAATGATAAGCACTGAAGAGTTACTTGACTTTTCGAAAAACATCTAATTTTAAAATGTTTGATTATATTCAAAATCACATCACATGATCTAGGCGTAATCGTGGCAATTTAATTCCTCCAACAAGAATAATTAGCTTAGACATATGCAAACATAGCATATCAGATCAAATAGATTAATTATATAATATAATGGGAAAAAAGAAGAAGAATTGAACCTCATTCAAACATAGTTTTTATTATTAGTTCTGAAATAACTATTTATAAACTAAGTTCAAATTATATTTAAACTAAGTTCGATCGATGTTTGAAAAAATTTGAACATAGTTCAAACATTATTTGAACTTTATTAAAATTTATGCTTTTGAATCAAATGGATGAATCCAATGTCCGAAGCAATGGTTAAATCAAAGTTGGAATTTTTTATTACAATTCCAGACACATTATTTGTCTCAAACCTAGATTAAATCTTATAATTTGCGTTTGAACAAAATTCAAAGTCAATAGTGTGATTTTAACCCTTGATATGTTTCAAACATTATGTTTGTCTAACAACTTCGACATTGAGGTTTGAAAAATGTTCAAACAAAATTTGCAATTATAATAAGAGGTTCGAAACTTGTTCCATTATTCTATATTTCAATCCTTGGTTTGCCTAGTAAATTCAATAATAAGATTCGAATAAAGTTCAAATTATAATCAAATGTTCAAACTTGTCTTTTGAACCTTGGGGGTCATTTAGTTGAGTCAAAGCTAAAGCTCAATTGAAGCTATAGGACTTTGTTCAGCCAAATTTTGAAATAGAGAATCGAATTATTAGAAATTTGAACTTTATTTAAACCTGATTTAAACCTAAGTTTCGATGATATTGGGTGAATCCAAGCTTCAAAACAAACGGTTCAAATAAGATTCGACAAATTTAATGAGTTTCAAATCTTGTTCATACTGAAAGTATAAGATTCAATCATTTTTGAACTCAATAATATGTATTCGAATGAAACCTACTTGGGATTTAATTTAAAGCTTAGATTATAGCTTATTTTATTTTATTTTTATTTTTGAACTTTATATAAATTTAGGGTTCTAACCTATTATTTGAATAGCTTGTTCCAACCCTTTTTTTTTCTCTCCTTTCTCCTATAACGAGATCTACTGATGGTGGCAAGGACAATGAATGCACTATAATCTTGGTTAAAGAAAAACATTGACACTAACCTTGGCTGTCTGTATTGGAATGAATCATGTGAGACATGTTTAACATTTTAATGTAGGGGTGAGATAGCAAGAAAATTTGCAGAAGAAAATGCTTGGAAAATAGTTCAAGGTGTTACCTAGCCTGAACATTCATGTTAACATCATGAAGTATATAATATAATGGGGCTTGGATGATCTAAAATAATTTTATCGGGTGAATGTTGATTACAAATAATTGGGTGTCCATAAATTGGATAAGGTGAGATTACAAGAGTATGAGTTAATAGAATAAAGTTTCATAGAGTTGGTAGTGGGCCAGAGGTGTTTGGATGATTGTAGTCGAATGACGGCAGATGTTGGATAGCGGTGGTCCAAGCTATTTATAAATTTTGAGAGTGATATCACTTATAAATATAACAAAACCTAAAAAGCTTCATCAAATGTCCCATATTGATTTTCTTGATCACATACCACTCTTTTCATATTTAAGTACCTTAATGATGTAGACAGTGGCGGAGCCAGGATTATTTATCCGCGGGGGCACAAATTTTTAATTTGAAAGATACTGTCAAGTTTTTTCATTTGAGCTTGAAATTGATATTAGAATTTCATTTTTTTTTTAAATATCTAACTTAGATTTTCATGTCTAATTTAAATAAAAAAATAATTAAAAAATATTTTATAATGAGTAATAAATATAAAAAAGCTGCATCTTATTAATATAAAAAATATAAAAATTTATAATTAGTATATTTTAAGCTACTTGATTTAAATTTAAATATTGTAATCTTTCTCTAGTGTAATTTGTTGGCTTTAATTACATAATTTTTCTATAAAAGAGAATTTGGAGATTTTAAAATAATTTAAAAAAACTGATGAAGTTTTTTATTTTAATAAACTAGTAATGTGAAGAAAAATAATTAAAATGGAAAAATATATAAATAAAGAGATAAATATAAATGAAAAAAAAAATTAAGATGATCTAATAAAAATAAAAATAAATAGCTAAGTGAAAAATATCATCACTCTCATGAGATAGAGAGAGAGAGAGGAAAGAGGCATCAAGTACAAAGGTTGCCACTTTAACAGGAAAAAAATGGAAATGGAGAGAGAGAGAGAGAGAGAGAGAGAGAGAGAGAGAGAGAGAGAGAGAGAGAGAGAGAGAGAGAGAGAGAGAGAGGGATAGCAAACAAAAAGCCATTTCAGCCAATAGGGGGAGGGGAGGGGAGGGGAGGGGGGGCACGTGCCCCCTAAGGCCCCCCTCTAAATCCGCCAATGGATGTAGAACAAAACAATTTTGTCTTGTCTAGATGCTCTATTTGATTATCAGTATGCAAAATTTGAATATTATTTGAATTTCAAATCAAAATCCCGAAATTTCTAATCATGCTTTAAGTGCATGTTTTGGGCTCATTAGATCCGTTCACTTATAGTATTGTTGCGATCATCTCATTGATTGTTTTGACTTTAAATTGGAGTTCTTATATGGTATCGCTCAATTTTGAAAGTTTTCGCATCTATTTTGTGTCTGATCGAGTTGATTTTTTTGACGCATCAATATTATAAATATCATTGTTTTAAATTTAAATATGACACATGATATAATTTTAATTATAAATTATTAGATTTAAATTTAAATGTTATTACAAATTAATTATCACATCAAAAAATATACAATCCTTAAAATTTAACGATAGTGCGCTCATAAAAATAATCGACGAAGAGGCATCCTCCAGGAGAAGAATTATTTTGTGCGGACACCGAACGGGGAGCACCGTCCGATCTGTCTCTGAATAATAAAAGTACATTAAAGCTACATTTTTACTGTTCAGATTAAGTTTTTACTGTTTATTGTATCCGCACATAATAATATCGGAGTAAGAGAACATCACCAGCCAGAACGCACCAGCAAATCTATTTTTATTTTAAATTTGAGCGATGATCGAAGTACCGAACACGTTATGAGACCAGACCGCATCTACGAGCCAGCTTTCCTTCTCCAAGTCCGCGGCGTCTAAGGACTTTTTCCGCAACGGGGGGAGTTTACTATCCATCTTCTCGTTCTAATCACGTCGTGTCGTGCCTTTATCCTGAAATTAGGGTTAGGGTTTTGGGAAGGTTCACCAATGGCAATGATGTATGGCGAGCAGCAGCAGGGACTTCCCATGCGGCAGACTTCCGCTTCCTCGAGTAATATCCCGGCCGACTACTCACAGGCGCACCCCCCTCCTCCCTTCGACGGTAAGAGGCCAGCAATTTGACGCTGGAGTTTTTTTGCCTTTTCGCTTAACGTCCCCATGAGCTGCGCACTGGGCTATGACTTGTGTATTTCGCTCACCTTTCTTTGTGTGTGTGTGTGTGTTTGGTTTGCCACAGAGCGCTTAGGCATGGTTGTATGTACCTGGTTCTTGGTCTAGGTTTGGTTTAGACTGGAAACATATGAACAATACATCCCCTAGTTGGTTACTAGTATATGTGATGTAGGACTAAATGCGTAGGTAAGTATGAAATGTTTGAAATTATCCGCCTTTTAAATTAGAACAACAATAATTAAGTTAACTTTTGACGATTTTAAATAGGGCTGCAAGCGAACCAAACGTTCGACGAGCTACTCGTTGTTCAGTTCGATTAAAGCTCATTTGTGATCGTTTAATTAACTAAACAAACAAACTTGAGCAATATTTTAAATACTCGATTCTTAAATAAACAAACTTGAACACTAATGCGTTCGGCTCATTTATGTTCGCGAACAACATCATTTGAAGTTCGTGAACAAGCTTGACATTAAGCTCGATAAGAAGCTCAATAAAAGCTCGATTCATGTTCAATTTTGAACTCGTGAATAAGCTCGATAAAAATAATTAATATTTGACTATATAATTAATAAATATAATTAATCATTGCCTTTGTTACATAGACAATTGCTTTTATTATAAGTGTGTTTGTTCATAGATATGTTCATGAATGTGTTTGTTTGATAGTTAAAAAAAATCGTTAAATATGTTCGCGAACAAGCTCTATAAGCACTAAACGAACAAACATGAACTGAACATGAACCAAACATGAACACCTAATTAATTTAAATGAACCAAACATAAACACAAACAATAAAGCTCGGACAAACATGAACCAAACTTGAACAAGCTGATATTAAATGAACACAAACATGAACACTCACATACTCGGCTCGGCTCGGTTCATTTGAAGCCCTAATTTTAAATAAATCTTGAAAACAAGCAAGATGTGAGTTAAGCTTAGGCCAAATTATACGATAAGAGTTTGAATCATGAATAATCAATTCCAATCAAACTTAGCATAGTATGAGGGATTTTCAAAGGAAATCCCTAGATTAACATTTAGATTAGACACTACTCGGATCCACTCACTCACACTCTTGATGTTTGGCTAAGTGGAGATAAGTTGCACAACCTTTATGATGCCACAAATTAAAAGGGAGAACTTAGAAAGACAAAGGCTTGGAGAAGAAATTCATCTTTATCAGGATTTGGAAACGATTTGCCACTGAGTGAGAGAAACTTGTTCGATCGCGGCGGCGAGGGAGAACATGATCCTTTCTACGTAGTCTTCAATGGTCTGGTCGATCTCCAAGTTGACATCGAAGAACAGAGACTGGAGGATGTCAATCTGCCCTTGATCGTTGTAGACAAAACTGCAATCAAGTTCTGGATCTGCCATTCATGGGTAGGGAGACTTCCCAAAGTGCTGGAGAGGGGAAGGTGTTGCTTCTTCTTTCCTTCTTCTTTTGGTGACATATCAAGCCAAGGACAAGAGTTGGAGGGAGAGGTTAGGTGGTCGGCTAAGATTAGGGAGGGGAGTTAACTTCAAAAATCTGAAGTTTAATTTCAGATTTGACTGGGAGTGAAAGGGAAGCTTTGAAATTTGAATTTCAAATATAGAGAGGGGAAGGAAGGACGCTCCTTTGACGAAGGAGTTGATTATGGTCTCAAAGAGGAAAGGGACTTAATGTAGGAGAGAGAGAGGGAAAGAGGGAGGGGGCTAGCCGTTATGGAGAAGGGGAGGGGATGTGGGAGGGAATTAAGGGATTACCAATCAAAGCTAATCTCAATTAAGAAATAGGCTTTAATGCAATTATCCTTTGATATTAAATTCAAAATTGAAGGCCTTGATTGGAGGGGCTTTCTAAATATAACTCCTCTTAATTTAGGAAAGAATTTTAAATTCGAATTGAATTGAAATCTGAAATGAAAACTCTCATAATTTAGATTCATCACATATGGAAAGTAACCAATTTAGGGATTTGAATTTTGGAGGCAGAGGAGGGGATGATTGGGGCCGGTGGTTTAGGATTAGGGTTAGGGGTGGCCGGTGGCTAGGATTAGGGTTAGGGTTTAGGTGGCGGCTAGAATTAGGGTTAGAGTTTAGGTGGCGGCTAGAATTAGGGTTAGAGTTGGGCCGGTGGATATGAGGAAGAGGTGGGGAGGCCTTGTGGCTTGCGGTTGGGAGGATGGAGGGCTTGGGGTCGGCGGCTAGGAGGGAGAAAGGGGAAGCGGCGGCTATGAGGGAGGAAGGGGAAGCCGGCGGCTAAGGAGGATGGAGAAGAAGTTGATAAAAACGAAGAACCACGAGCCCGAATACTTCCTGTGGTTGATGGGTAATACTTGCCCCTCACCTAGGGTTTCATTCTCAAGAGAACTCTCTCAACTATTCCAAACACAAGTGCAACAATTTGTTTGTAATAATATTCATCATCCCTCAAAAGATGAGGAGGCTTTAAATAACCAACATACAATGAGTGAAACAAAAAGACAAACATGCCCCTAGGACTTACATAAGACTACTCCCTCAAGTGAGGGTATAAATGAAAAATATGCAATAATAAACTCAATGCAAACATAATAATAAATCTAATACAACTATTGACTCAAAAGTAAAGCGGTGCAATCGTGACCGTAGATCGTCGGCCCCATCTCTGGTAAACTCTCCATGGTCGGATGTCCTCATCAATACGATACGTTGCCCATGTTGGAGTTTTAAATGATTTGAGATTTTACAACTCTAGGATGGACTGGTTTTGTTCAAATCTAGAATAAAGCCTCTTCTTTGCTTAATCAAGACTTTTGGTTTAGATGAATCAGTTGTTCATTTATCAGTGGTATATCGGCATTACTTTATATTGTTTACAAGTGTATGTATATATGAACTCTATATACAATACTTTCATTGCATATGATACTTGAATTGCAGCTCATGGAGACAATTTTGCTGCTAAAAGAATGAGAAAGCTTGTTCAGCGGCGAGCTGTTGATTATACAAGCACTGTTGTGAGGTATATTCAGGTAAATAGTTCTTTATTGGTTTTGAATCAAATGCATTTCATTGCTTTGGCTCGTAGTTAGATATTCATTACATTTCTTGATATTTACTGGTTTATCTAGCTTACTGTAAGAATCGTGCTGCATTTTTCTTAAGAAGAGAGCTTGAATGATCACGCCCTTATATTGTATGTTAAACTATCAATGAATCGATGGAGTTGATTTGCACTTCCAACATTTATTATGAAATCAAATTTAGGCATTGTTTTAGGGATACACTATGAAATGATGGGGACTTAATGGAAGTTGTTGAATAATTTTTATTTCATGGATTCTCTGGGCAAGGCATTATACTTTTCCTTGTCTTCTTTTCTTCTTGAGGACATTTTTATGTTCTAAAACCACTTTGCATTGCACGTTTGAATAGTTTGATCTAAATCATTTCAAGAAAACTTAAAATATCATTAAAATCATAATACATCCTATTTTGGTTCATTGACTTGGTGAAATTTTGAGGGTTTTCTTTATTGATTGGATAAAAAGGTATGCCACTCTGACCAATATCATGTTATAAGTTGGTAAAAGATACATTTCATGGATTGTTTGTGACGGTGCCCATTCATCCTTCTGTTGAATTTAGGTGCCATTTGACCATTGAGTGGTTGTTTTATGTCTTTTATTTACGTTGATTTATCCTTGTTTTCCTTCCTATATAAGGTCATGGATGAGATGTCTTTGTCATTTAGGATGATTTTGGTACATTTTTTTCTTAGGAATTTTTTGTCATTTGAGATGAGTTCTACTATTGTATATAGTAGCCATGGCCATGTGACTATGAATGCTATGATGATTAATTAAATTTGTAGATTTTATAGTCGCACGAAGATTTATAATGCATTATTTAGTTACATTAAGAATATGTCATAGTAATCCTTGAGGATTGTGTGATGCAATTGTCTTGTTTTGGTAATGCTGGAATGCTTAGTGAACTGATAATCCTTTCATCTCCTTGGCACATCATGCAACATCTTTTGAGTGATTAGAATTGACCCCATTTCTTTGTTGTGCTACGTGGCATCTCCTTTGTAAGTGATACCACTCTCTTTAGCTACAAAACCATGCCGTGCATCAATTGGCAGCATAGTTTGCTTCTCGCATCAAGGAGATCTTAATGAAATCTATTACTATTGATTTCTTTACACTTAATATGATATTCTTTGTTGAGAAGTCATTTTATGGCATGGGGTTCTCATCATGTTTTTCCACTTTCTTTTAATTTTGCTCTACAACCCCTATCTTTGAATCCGCTAGACCCCCTTAATTGACCTCTTGTCCGCTTTCTCCTCTCTTTCGAACTCTTAACAACCTTCAAAACAAACTATAATAAAATCTTACATCATCCCTGATGTAAGCATAGTAGATAGAAAAGCCAAACAAGGAGAACAAAGGGCGAAACTAAACCAAAATCGATTCAAATAGTAGCAATCATCTATAACATCCAAAATCCGACGAAGAAAACTATAAGGGAATTCAAAGAAACAAAGAAAATAAAAACAACGCTATCCTCAGACAACCGTCAGAGCGGGTTCCTCACATGCATCGAAATGTAGGTTAAGTAAAATAAGTGCTTAGGGCTAGCAAACCGATGGTCCACCACTGCAAGATAGTCCAATTGTCCAATCCAAACTCGTCCATCAAATGCTCCCAAATCAGCCAACAAACATCACCAAAGCTCAAGAAGAAGGATACAGATGGAGTGGAACTTGCAGAGAGATAAAAGAGGTTAGAAGCCGAGAAGAAGGGTGGAAGAACTCGCAAGTCTTTCCTAGAAGAGAAGGAGAATGGAACAAGCTTGCAAGTTTTTCCAAGAAGAACCCGCAGGTTTATAGCAAATTTGTTCTCAATATTCAACTCCCTTCCTTTACAAAATATCTTATATATATAGGCATGAGAGGGGAATACAAACAGCCCCTCATTAATTTAAAAGCTTATTTAAATAGGGAATATGAAAAGCCAACACCCATTCCAGGAAACAAAGCACCAAAGCCACGGAAAAGCCCCCAAACAGCCACGGGAAATAGCTCAGCCAGGAACCCGAAGGCACAGCCGCGGAAACCCAAGAGGCCCGCACGGAACCGAGGCACCAAAGCACGGTAAAGGCCACCCTGCAGCCAACCGGGAAACCAAGGGGACAAAGGCTCAGAATTTTAAGAAGAAGAGGGGAGGAGAAGAGACAAGACCACTCCAATAATGAATCCAACTTATGAGCTTACCTTAGAACATTAATGAGCTATGTAGTTCTCGCAATGAATGAACTAAAATTCAGCTCATCATTAATGAGCTAGCAACTTAGAAATTAAGCTCAACTCCAATGAACCATCCTCCTTCACACATCACCATAAGCCCCGAAATCGTGGACCATAAGCCAACCCGTGAACCAGCAGCAGCCAAGGACCGATCTAGCCAGCAAACCAAAGGTCTACTAAGCCCAAGCACAACCTACCATGATCATTGGATGCTTTCCCATCATTGGATAGCTAAAGAAAAAAAAGAAAAGAACATAAAAACATACTAATATTCAATATAAAATAAAAATACAGAATATTTGATAGCATCAATCCCCAAATAAATACCATAAAATCAAACCAATTTAGATTTAAAACTTCTCGTACTAATGACCTTTAAATGGTCATTCCTTAAAAAATTATGCTAAAAACCCTACTTATGAATAATACCTAAATCCATAGTAAACTTTATTTTAAACTAATTGGTTCCTTACCTATTAATGGCACATTTTTGCATACGTATATCTCATTTCTCTTTATTTTTAATGCTCCTTTCACACACTCTCTCTCCTCATAACATGTGAATTGTGGCCGCCCTTTGTTATGCTTGAAGAAAGCCTACTTATCCACATATTCGTATACTTAATTCAATCCACTTGAGTTCAAAAATCTGAAATCCCAACTTGATCCAATAAACATAGTAGTTCACTTTTAGTCTAAAAAAAGCCATGCCAAACCAAGCAAAGCCATTCAAAAACATTCAACAAACCCAATTAGGCCAACCTTACCAACCCAAATGATTGACCCAGCCCAACTTAACCATGACAACATAAAAACATTGGTTTCTTTTGGTATCACTACAATAATAGTAATTTAGTCCTTATATTTGCTTGCAAAATTCTATTCGTTCAAGTTTTTTGAGTTTTTTTTAGTTTGTTGATGGCTATATTGATACTTTGACATTCAAGGTTTTTGAGTTTTTCTTGATTTAAATGATCATTATAGTATCATTTCGGTTATATTATTGTATTTTTGAGTTTACATCAAAAGCAAGCAAGTAGTTTTTGTTGGTGGGATTTTGAACTCCAAAATTTCAATCCCAATTGTGTATTTTCATATAATGCATTATTTGTTGCATTAAGACGCTTGCATCAAATTTGTATAAGAGTTTAAAATTTTTCAATGTCATTTAGAAGTTGGACTCAATATCAGTGTAACTTAACATTTCATCAAAGGGATATGATTTTGACTACTTTACAAAATTAATTGGTTGAATTGTTAAATATACGATAGCAATTATGTGAGGACATCAATCAAGTAAAGGATACCAATGAAGTTCATGCATGTGAACCTAAAGTGGAATTCGATCATAATGATGAACCCATTTACTTGAATGCTAACACATGTAGGAGACATGAACTTATTATGGCAAAAATAATTTAAAATAGATATTATAGGGTGTATGATATTGAGGTTTATTAAAATCATATTGTCAAAAGTTTGATAAGATGATGTCATAACTAAAAAGATTAAAATTGAAGCATCTATTTTTGATAGAATGATTGATCATATATTTTCTGATTGGATGATTGATATGGGTAGTTTATTTGAGTGACAAATAATGTTTTCTGAGCGATAAGTCGGATTTGCAATATTAAAATTGACTGGGCAAGCTAAAACTTATTGGATGTGTATGGAGAAATAAAGAAAAATTTTGGGGAGGGGAACTGCTATTACTTAGTCTGTAAGGAAAGGATTGTTAAAAGAGAAATGTTTACCTTTGACATATCGTGATTGATTGCTTGATGAGTTTAACTCTTTAAAACAAGAAACAAAAAGTTTGATGTGTATATGAACAATTTGAAGAAGAGTTGCATTTTGAAATGATTGGACATCCTATACTCTCTAGGTTTGTGTTTGGCTTGAGACCTGATATCAAGAGAGAGATGACATTACATCACACTTCATAACTTTGGTTTGCTTTTCAATTTGCATTAAACATAAAGAAAATATTAAAATATCTCATTTTTAAAAGAGTTACTACATATTCTGAGGGTGCATCCTTTTGCCAAAATAGTCATATTCATTCTACCAGACTTGCTGCATCTAAGGATGATAACACCATTGTTAGTAAGGAAAATAAAGGACAATTTGATCCTATTGCATCTGGGTTTATAATTTCCGTAAGAACATGCTATAAATGCTTTTAAATTGGTCATTATGCTAATGAGTGTTCTAGTAGGAATTTGCATATTAATTTGGATGATGATGATGCTGAAATTAATGAGAATGATGATGTTAATAACTTGCATGAGAAATTGTTGATTCTAAGTTGCATTGATTGAAAATTTTTGAATGATGTGACTTATCATATCTACATCTAAGGTTGAGTTTGATTATAAAAGAATTATAATTTTCCAATTTTGTTTCAAGAATGTGGAAAATTTTATAAACATGTTATAATGATATGTATGAATTGTACTGTTAAATATGCTCATAACTTTGAAACATAAATCACATTCAAAACCATATTAGGTAGCCTGGGTTGGTAAGAGTACTATTTCTATGAGACAAAAGTGTTTAGTTCTTATTCAACTTGTCACCTATACTTAAGGTATGGTGTGATGTTCTACTTATGGATGTTGCACATGTTGTTTTTGGTAGGCCATGGATGTATGATTTGGATTTTATTCACTTCAAGAAATCTTATACATGTTTATTTATAAGTTCAAGACTAATGGGTAGTTCTGGAACCTACAAAACCTAAGGTTAAATTTGGGTATTCTGCAAGTGAATCTAGTGCTCCTACTGTACCAAAAAAGTCTTTGCATATTTTGAATCAACATATTTTTGAAAATGAGAGTACATATAAGGGATTGTTTAATATTTTGATGGCTATTGAATTATGTTTGAAAATGAAATTTAGCTTGATGGCTTTTTTGATGAATTACCACCTCTTAGGGACATACATGTCATTGATTTAATCTCTATATCATTATTGCCCAACTCATTACATGATATGACCAAGCATGCTAAGCTTAAAATAAGTTGATTGATTACTTGAGATGGGATTTATCAAGGAAATATGAGTCATTGTATTGTTTCTACTTTACTAACTTCTAAAAAAGAAGCCTATAATTCTTCTAATTTTTCATCTCGTCCTTGTGAATATGCATTCAACACTTTGCTAAGTTTTTCCACATTTCCTTTTCATGATGCTATATTGGATGATGAAATTATGTACACTATTGATGGTGCATTCCAAAGATATTTTTTGCACTACTTGATAAACTTGTTTGTGATGATTATTGGGTACATTGATGAAGCGCAACACCTATGTTTTAATTTTTTTTGATGAATATCAATTTCTGAATTGCTTGAGTTGAATTTTTTATTCCATGAAGATTGATGGAGTTCTAAGTTATACTTGTTATAAGTGCAAATTTGGTGTGCTATGATCAAATTAGTATTTTGATAATTTTTAGCCTGTTTGCTTTATTTAATTTTGTAGTTTTTTTCCCCTTAAGTTTTTAAACATACTTGTAATGATGTGCCTATGAGAGCATGATGTTTGCTTTGTCATTTTGATATTCTAATTTGATTTGAATTACCTATGATTTGGTTTGGTTCAACTTTTGGTTTATACTAGATGTCGGTTTTTTTGTTGGAGTTTTCAATATGCAAGACTTAATTGCAAATTAGAGGTTTCCATTGGATTTATTTGTGGAGTTTGCTTATGTGGTCTTCTCCTATCTTTATTTTCGTGATGCATGATCTTCTTGTTTGACTCGCTTGTATATTTCATGGGCATTTGCCACATCTATCATCAAAGGCAGTTTTTTTTATATTCTTATTTTAATCCAATTGCAGACATACCTCCTAAGATCATAGACACGGACAATGAATCACGATTATGACACAATGCAAACATGAGACATATCAATTATTAAATATATAGTACACAAATATGGGTTTGACACTATAGTAGTTTTATCTATTTCATCATTGAATTGTATTAGAAACCTTAGACCTAAGATGCCTCGCATCAATCTTCTTCTGCATCTTTTTTTAAAATCTAATTGAACTCTCTAACTACCCTAGTACGTGAGCTATTGAATCTTTGGGTGAGAGTCCCTTCACCAACTGAAGTAGAGAGAAATGAGGGGAAGATATTTTATTTATTTTTGTATTCTTTACCTTATATTTCAACTAGCTGGGGAGGGAGGTGGAGGGTTCTGTCATTCTTTCTCCACCTGAAAGACAGGTAGAAAGAGTTGGGGATTACTTGCTTAAAAAGAGTTGGGGATTACTTGCTTAAAAAGAGAATTGGTTCTGCTTGACAAATTGGTGGTTGTTGGTTGGTTTGTCAGGTAATGCTACCCCAACCCGTTTATTTGGTACTTTTCTTGGTTAAAAAGAGGATTATATACTTATTTGCTTTCTTCTTTTAACTTTGATCCTAGCAACCTTTTAGTTTTGCATCAATGCTAAGGTGTCTCAAAATTTGGGGCTTCTGATGTCTTTTTTGAGATGTGGTTTTCTTGATGTCTTGTTATTTGCTATATTTTCTAGGATAAAGCAACCAAAGGCACTCACTCATTTTATTCATCACTTTATCCAGGTTCGTACATGGCAGCGAGATGCTAGAGAAAGGACAATACTGCAAGCTACTCCTGCAGCCGCTATTGATGTTAGTTGAATGAGATCTTTCTAAAAATGATTTGTTTGTTTATATGGTTGGCAGGATTTTTCTTATCGTCCCTTCTTCGCCTGCTTTTTTATTGAATTGGGGTGGACTCAACTGTTAAGAAGTTTTTACCTGTTTAAAATGCTTTGTTATATCCTATCTTTTTCTGAACGTTGATATTGCTGCAGATGTTACCAACTGTTGCTTATGCTGATAATCCATCTACAAGTTTTGCTGCTAAATTTGTCCACGCGTCTACCAATAAAAATAGATGTTCTATCAATAGAGTCTTGGTACGTTAATGCTACTTATTTCTCATTCCTTGTGCTATTGTCGCATAAGATGCCTATGGGCCGTGTATCTATTAAAATTTTGGTATTTTGCTAATATTTATTTTAATCTTTTTCATTCTTTAGAGTCTAATTCCATTTTTTTGAAGTAGTTAACAACATTCTTAGGATATCTTATTTTGAGTTCTCTTTGTATTTCTGATGCAAATTTGTCTCAAGATGGCTTTCCCTGCATATTAAAAGACACACACTTATGTATGCAAGGTTTATATAATATTATTTTGAAGTTTTCCTGTTGAATAATTAGACAGAGAAATGTTTTTTTTTGTCTTGCACATTCAAGACACCTTTAACAATCTGCTTTTTTTCATCTTTGCTCTTTTGGTTATGCTTAATTTTAAGCACCTGTGTTCCAATATTTTATATTTTGTAGGGTCACATTTTATGGAACCAGTCTTTTACATGCTTCTGGCTGAATAATTCCTTGCATTTGTCTTGATTTAGTAAACTTATGGTTATCATATTTACAAAGAGGGGATTTTTAAATTTTTTTTATATTCATGTCCTTCTTACCAGGATTCTGATTTATGTTCCTCGTTGTAACCTGGAGGTTTTTTTTGTACTTCATGTATAAAGATAAGATTTTTCATTCTTTTTGTTTTTGGTCGATCAGACGCTTGAACTATACTCATGCTAAAATAACAGTAGAAACTATTCATTCCCTTTAACATGTTAGCTCACGTAATGAAATTATTGTGTATTCATGTTTATTCAATAGAATCTTTTAGTATCTTGGAGGTTTAATTTGCTTTATGCATGTTTCATTTTTATATTATTTGCTTTGTTAAGTATTTTGAATCTCGTATGCAGAGTGGCATCTCTTTTTTCAGTCAATGTTGCTCCAGGGATTCTTGTCTGATTCTGATGGCATTGTTCTGTGTTTTAAATTGAACGCAGTGGACTCCTACAGGACGGCGCCTAATCACTGGGTCACAGAGTGGTGAATTTACACTTTGGAATGGGCAGTCTTTTAATTTTGAAATGATCCTTCAGGTGCAACATTGAAACTCACTTGACTACCGATTGAATATATTGCAATTGATTCTTTTGTGGTCCTTTGATTTCTCAGGCTCATGATCAAGCAATTAGATCTATGGTGTGGAGCCATAATGAAAATTGGATGGTTACCGGTGATGATGGGGGCTCAATCAAGTACCTTTTTTTCATTAAAATACGTATAGTTGGAGTTTCTCATAGCTAGTGTTTTACATTATACCGTTTGAAGAATTTTATTCATATGATTTATCAGACTTTTTTTCGTGTAATCCTACTCAGGTATTGGCAAAACAACATGAACAATGTGAAGCTAAACAAATTTGCACATAAAGAATCAGTTCGTGATTTAAGGTGCATATGTGTTACTTTTTTACTTGTATATGGGTTGTGTGGTACATAATACATATTATAGTTATTTGGTTTTTCAATCTACAGTTTTTCTAGAACTGATTTAAAGTTCTGCTCCTGCTCGGATGATACTACTGTGAAGGTTTGGGACTTTGCGAGGTGTCAGGAGGAGAGATCACTAACTGGTAATGATTAAAGTTCACTCTTGATTGACACATTTCATTTTGGTATTGGCTTTCTTGAAACGGGTCAATTCAATGCTTCTTATTACCATCTCAAAAAATTAGTCATTTTCTTCATTAAACTCACATCTTATATGTTGTTGGCTTTTGTTGATTCTTTTGCTAAATATTTGGTTATGAGATGTGGATTCATTTATAGTTTTCCTTAACTCCTTTTATTAACTATATTAGTTTATTTGCAATTTACTTGTGATAATTCGGTGCCTTCACTTTTTTAAATCTCAAGTTTGAACAATGTTGAGTTTGTTAGATGGTTATTGGAGGGTAGAAATCCTGTACTAAAAAAAATCTACACAAAAACTCGTCACATTGTCACTTGATTAGATGAACAAATAAAATCAGATCCAAACAAATATGTATGACACTCTCCTCATTTTGATTGGGCCACACCTAAAACAGTGGATCCCAAATGATGTTTCTTTTGTGACATGGGGAGATTCTTGTAATAATCTACCTGATTATTGTAGTTTGTGCTATTTTAGAAACTTGGGAGGACCTAATATTTTTGATAGAAAATTAGTTATTTTTAATGTTGATAGAAAATCTAATCAATGTATGGACGGGACTTGGTCAAATCAAGATGGCTTTATGGAGCTTTATGATGAGGACATCGATCCAAGGTTCAAATAGGTGTATCGCTGGAAGCATCGCAGATCGACGGCCACGATTCAGAGCTTATATCTTTAGTTATTATGCATTTTATTTTATGTATTCCTTTTGTACCCTTATGTTGAGTTGAGTCATGTTGGGGCCTTGAGGGCAATTTAGTCTTTATTTTTTCTTGTATGCGTGAGACCTATATATATGGGTCTTTTCTCTTGTAATAGCTGATGAATGATGAATGAAAAAATTATGTTGTTTCTACTTTTCTAGCATGAGTGCTTGAGAGGGAAGAGAGCTCAAGAGGAGCAATTCGCACGGCCCACCAATCGTTGGAAGAGTCCTCGATTCGTGGTTAGATTTATTTTCTTTTATCTTCTCGCTCGTATTCGTATCCATCTCCTTTCCCTCTCCTTCACAAGAAATCCTTCTCCCCATATTGCCGCCGCCCCTGTGAGGAACCCGCCGCCGACCGCCACCCAAATTCCGGCCGGCCACCTTGCCGGCGACGCCCCTTCATCCACCCGACCCCTTCCACCCACAAGTTTCAAATTTGAAATTTGAATTTTCAAATTTCAAAATCTTTCCTAATTTGGAATTCCAAATTTGGAAAGTTTTTCATGACAAATTTAATTTCAATTTAAATTAAATTGAAATCTTTATGTCATTGCCACATCATCACCTCCAATTGGAAACCTAGCTCTCCACTAATTCCTCTCCCCATTCCCCTATGCAAGCTGCCGGCCACCAATGGAGAAATTCCCATTAATGGTGTATTTAATGCCATGACCGTTTTTTTTGAAATCATAATTTGATTTCAAAATCTTTCCCTCCTCATTTACTTAAAACTGAAATTAACTTTCAGTTTTAAGAATTTTAAAACCCCTCTCTCCCTATAATAGCCGCCGGCCACCCCCTTTGATGAGCCCCATTAATGGCTCATTAAAGCCCTAATTACTTTGTTTGAATTTGAAATTCTCTTCAAGTAATTCCCTCCAAATTTACTAAAACCTGAAATTAATTTCAGATTTTTGTAAATCTCTTGCTTCATTCACCCTACCTAAATTCCTCTTCACCATACATCCCCCCCCCTCTCCCAACCGTGGCCGAGCTCCCCTTTTCCCCTTGGAAATCCCGCCGGCCTCTCCTCCCTCATCTTCCCCTCTTCCAACGCAAGGATTCCCTCTCACCCTCACTTAAATCTCTTCTCCTATGAGGATTCTCCAACATCAAGCATGCATGGTGGATCCGGAGTTTGAGCGGGGTCTTGTGTTCAACGCCGACGGAAGCTTGAATATCCTGCGGTCACTATTCTTTGACGTTGGATTTGAAGACGACGCCACCGTTGGAGATTACTTGGAACGAGTGGTTCCTACCTTTGCAAGCGTCATCGACCGCCAACATCCAAACTACAATTGGAGCATCGACCGTCGTTCATGTCCATCGTCCTCGCCACCGATAACCTTCCCGTGGATCAAGACCGTTGTGGTTGTTACCGTCCTCGTGGCATCGTCGGGTTTGCTAAAGACCTTCCGCTAAGCCTAGTGTAGTTGAGTGATCAATCCCCAAGGTGAAACTCTCGTTATTAAATTACGGATTGTTGATTAATAGCTTTTGGTATTGCTACTATCCTTGGTTATCCATGAGTTTTTGGTTAATCTACTTGTACTCCTTCGCCTAAGCAAGTTAACAACTAAGAACCTTTAATGATTTTACTTGTTATCTCAATAAGCTCTTAATTGTAATTCCATTGTCAATCACTTTTAATTTTCTTAAGAAGCTCCTTCGCATGTGGTATCATATCACTTTATGTCGTCATCTTCCAACCTGTTCAACCTCAAATGTCCTAAATGTGGGTGTCAATCATTAGGATAATGAATCTTACTATCCCTTACAGACCACCAAGAAAAACATCAAACCTTTATCCTACCACATGGGGTCAGCTACACGAATCCTTTTTCTCCATTGTATCATATTAAGAGTCAAATTCTCATTTAAATCTAATAAAGAAAAGGTCATTTCTAATATTTTCTAACTAAGTCTTTTTATGTTTATCTCTATCTTTTTTAACATAAGTCAAATCTAGTACATCTACTCTCCTAATCAGGTCATCGGAAGGCTGTTATTTTATTTGACCAAATCATCTAAGGTGACTCTCTCTAATCTTATATTTCACAGGAGCTACTCGAACCTTTTCACGTATATGCTAATTTCGTGTCCTGTCTCTTAGTGTAAAGCCACTCATCCACCTGAGCAACTTGATCTCTGCAACACTTGAACTTAATATTATGCTTCTCTTTTAATGGCCAACATTCTGCACTAAAAAACATTGCAGTCTCACCACCATTTTATATAATTTTTCCTTAAATTTGAGGGGAACTTTTCTATCACACAACAAGCTAGATGCATTCCTCCACTTTAGCAATCCAACTTAAATTCTATTAATAATATCCCCATCTATTTCACCACCACTCTGAACAATAGACCCAAGATATTTAAAATGTGTATTCTTATTAATGACTTGATCGCTCAAAGTCACAATCCCCCTCTAGATCTATTACTACTAAAATTACACTTTTCAATAGGGCTGCAAACGAACCGAGCCGAGCCGAGTATGTGAGTGTTCGTGTTTGTGTTTGTTTAACATTAGTTTGTTCATGTTTGGTTCGTGTTTGATTCGAGCTTTATTATTTGTGTTCATGTTTGGTTCATTTAATTTAAGGGTGTTCATGTTTGGTTCATGTTTGGTTCATGTTCGTTTGTTTAGTGCTTATCGAGCTTTAAACAAGCTATGTTCGTGAACATATTTCACAAACAATCTATTGAACAAGCAAACCTTAAATTTTTTCATGAACATCCTAAACAAACAATCTAACAAACATGGACAAATATGAAATGTTTCTTGTTCATGAAAGTTTTTATATTATGTATATTTATCAATTTTATAATAACATATTATTTAAGTTTTTATCGATTGGTTTTAATCGAACCCGAATCGAGTTTTTTATCGAGCTTGTTCATGAACATCAACTGATGTTGTTCGCGAACATAAACGAGCTGAACGCATTAGTGTTCAAGCTTGTTTATTTAAGAATCGAGTATTTAAAATATTGTTCAAGTTTGTTTGTTAGTTAATTAAACGATCACGAACGAGCTTTAATCGAACCGAACAACGAGTAGTTCGTCGAACGTTTGGTTCGCTTGCAGCCCTACTTTTCAATGATTAAAAATATTTCTTAATAGAGTTATTTTTTTTAATGAAATATGCTTGTATAAATCATAACGTAGTAGCTTAATGGTATTATAAGTCAATGGTATTATAAGTCAATGGTACAATCATTACTCAAAATCACAGAAACGAGGCAATCTAATGGAGGGTTCATTATGAGAGGGAAGGTTTAAATTGGCAATAATAACAGAAGTTTTTACAAAATAATCTTGTATATTAGGTTATTTTTAATATTTAATATATTAAAGTTTAATGCATTAATTATATGACTATTTGTTAAACTTAATGAAGAATAATATTGTTCATGAAAAATAATTTTAATCTATACAGTGATTATGTTAGAAGAAGAAAAGTTGGAGGGAATTAACACAACCTTCATGAATCAATTATGATCACAATTGAGAGCAATTCGGAAGATATAAAATTTGGAGGAAGAGTTTACCTTCGTTAGGATTTGAAAATAATCGGCCACTGTACAGAGGAGAGTTGTTCGTCAATGGCTTCAACAAGGGTGAAGACGATCCTCTCCACGTAGTCCACTATAGTTTGGTCAATCTCTAGATTGAGGTCGAAGAACGGTGAGTTGAGGATATCGACGTGACCTTGGTTGTCGTAAACGAACCCGTGATCTTGTTTAGGATGGGCCATACCATGATGAACAACAATTCAAGGTTCAGGAACCTTTTGGACAGCGATCAGAGACTTTTCGGACAGTGGGACAGCAATAGGAGTTTGCTGCAATTACTGGATAGCAGCTAGGAACGTCCGGACAGCAGCTAGGAACGTCCGGACAACAGCTAGGAATGTCCGGACAACAGCTATGCAACATCTGGACAGTAGTTTTGGCACCGGAAAATTCTGGACAACATACATAATATGTCCAGAAATCTGGACATCAATTTGGGCAATGAAATTTCAGGGTTTCGGCCCTCTAGATGCAAGGAAACTAGAAGGGTATTGTGGGGGAATTATGTGAACAACAGTGGAGTAAAACCTGGAGTTAATTTCCTTGCCTAGGTAGCATGCTAAATAAGTCACAAACTAGTTGGAGAGAGGGAGGAAGGGGCCGGCTGGTTATGGGAGCATTACTGGGTTGATTGGAGGTTAATTGGATGCATTAATTAGAAAGGAGAGAGGGTAGGGGGGCCGGCCAAGAAAGAGGGGAGAGAAGTGACCGAAGGGGCAATCAATGCTAATTGATTTAGATTTTAATCAATCCAAGATTGAAGAGGGTTTCCTAGAATAGGTTAATTAATTTAAGAAAGGATTTGAATTTCAAATTTATTTGGATTTGAATTCAAAACTTTCTAAATTAATATCAACTAATTTAGGAAATAGGGAAATTAAGGGGGGAAGGGGACTAGGGGCCGGCGGCTTGGGTTGGTGGTAAAATTAGGGTGATGGGGAGTTAGGCTGATGGTGGTGGGGATTAGGGTCGGCGGGTGGAGGAGGAGGAAGGGGTGGTGGTGTTCGGCCGAGAGAGGTGAAAGAAGGGAGAGGTCCGACCTAGGGTTAGTGCAGAAAATTTCATAATATCATTCATTTGCTCCTCAAAAATGGAGGAGGGTTTAAATGGCCAATACAATAGAAAAATAAAAGAGACCAACTTACCCCTAGGGCATATACATGATTAGGCCCTCAAATGGGGGCATAAAAGAATAAATATAATAAAACTCATAAATTAATACATCAATAATAAATCTAATATAATGATAATCAAAAGTAAAGCGGTGCAATCGTGACCATAGATCGACGACCACGCCTCTGGTAGACTCTCTAGGGTCGGATGTCCTCATTATTACACTCTAAATGAAATAAAGATTTTTTTTATCGGCATATTAGTAAAATCGAAGTTAAAGAAGTTTTAAAGAAATTGAAGTGTGGAAAAGCTGTTGGACATGATGATATTTCAATAGAGGTATGGAAATGCTTAGGAGATGAAGGAATTTTCTGGTTTACTGAACTTTTTAATATTATTTTGAAGACTAAAAAGATGCCAGATGAGTGGAGAATGTGTGTATTGATTCCTATTTTTAAGAATAAATGTGATGCATAACATTGTGCGAATTATAAGGAATTAAGTTAATGTATCATGCTTTAAAACTATGGGAGAGAATTATGGAGCATAGGTTGCGGTGTGACACTAATATTTCTCAAAATCAATTTGGATTCATGCCAGGTAGGTCTATTATGAAAGCTATATATGTATTGAGAGGTTTGTTGGATAAGTATAGAGAGAATAAGGAGGATCTACATATGATTTTTATTGATTTAGAGAAAGCATATGATAAAGTTTCAAGAGAAATGCTATGGAGAGTTCTACATAAGAAAAAGGCTAATAATTCTTATATTTAAGTCTTTAAGGATATGTATGCAGGAGCTGTTATTTGTGTTCAAACATAAGGTGGTTTGACCAATTATTTTCCTACTTCAGTTAGATTACATCAAGGATCAGTCTTAAGCCCATATCTTTTTTGCTTTAGTCATGGATGTTCTCACTAGACATTTCACATTTGCAAGGGGTTGTACGCTGGTGTATGCTTTTTGCTGATGATATTCTTCTTGTTGATAAGACTAGAGAGGGAGTTGAAGGTAAACTTGAATTATGGAGGTCAACCTTAGAGTCTAAAGGCTTTCGTTTGAGTAGATCTAAAACTGAATATATGGAGTGTAATTTTAATAATAATAGATCTAGTGGGGGGATTGTAACTTTGGGCAATCAAGTCATTATAAGAGCACTCATTTTAGATATCTTGAGTCTATTGTTTAGAGTGATGGTGAAATAGATGTGGATGTTATTAGTAGAATTCAAATTGGATGGTTGAAGTGGAGGAATGCGTCGGGTTTGTTGTGTGATGGAAAAGTCCCTCTAAAACTTAAGGGAAAGTTCTATAGGATGGTAGTGAGACCTGCAATGCTTTATGGTGCAGAATGTTCGTCATTAAAAGCGAAGCATAATATTAAATTTTGTGTTGCAGAGATGAGGTTGCTCGGGTGGATGATTGACTTTACTCTTAAAGATAGGATACGAGATGAGCATAAACGTGAAAAGGTTGGAGTAGCTCTAGTGGAAGATGAGTTTAGAGATAGTTGCCTTAGTGGTTTGGTCACATAAAATGGCGGCCTTCCGATGACCCGGTTAGGAAAGTAGTTGTATTAGATTTGACTTATGTTAAGAAAGGTAGAAGTAGACCTAAAAAGACTTGGTTATAAAATATCAGAAATGACCTTTCTTTATTAGATTTATGATGTGAGCAAAAGTAGAATAGAGAGACAAATTGGAGAACACCAGGACAAGACTTAAACCAAACTCGATTCAAATGTTGCTTGCAAACATCCAAACAAACTTAGGAGAAACAAAAGCCAAATTGAACAAAACAAAATAAAAACATAAAAACGTTATCCTCAGTAAAACCGTCTAGTGGTCTCCTCACATGCAACGAAAGTAGGAAATTTAAGAAAATTGTGCTTAGGCTTGCAAACCAAGGGTCCACCACTGCAAAAGAGTCCAACGTCCTTTTCAAACTCCTCCGGCAAATGTCTCCAAATTTCAACCAACATACACTTCTAAAGCTCAAGAAGAAGGATACAAATGGAGTGGAACTTGCGTAGATAAGAAGGGGTTAGAAGCCAAGACGAAATAGAGAGGAGGAAAGGGGCGGAACAAGCTCTCAAGCTTTTCCAAGAGAAGAAACCCTCAGGTTTTTGTAGAGACTTTGCTCACAATTTTCAACAACCTTTTCCATACCAAAACATCTCCATTTTATGGGCAAAAGAAGGTAGACAAATAGCCATAACACGTTCAACCAAACCCAATCAGAATTGGGGAAATGAAAGGCCAAAAGTCACCAAATAGAAGGCCAAAAGACAGCAAAACTGCTGCAGGAAAACTGCACAGAAAACAGAGAAAATGCCATAGAATTCCCCCCAAATAGTCCACGGGAAACTAGCCAGCAGGAGACCTGAAAAGCCAGCACAGGAAACCAGCCAGCAAGGGACCCGAAGAACCAGAACAGGAGACAAAGGGGCAAGGCACGGAAAACCAACCAACAAGGGGAAACCGAGAAGACAAAGGGGAGGAGAAGAGTCACAAGTCCACTCCAAAATGAATTCATGAAATAATAGCATACCTTTTTGAATTAATGAGCTAGGAAGTGCATTTAATCTCCAATCATTGAGCTAAACTTCAGCTCAAACATTTATGAGCTAACACCAAGTAGAATCCATCATTTTTTTAACTCAACACCAAGCAACCAAGGCCCACCCGAGAAAAGCCACCACACCAAAACAGAAATCAGCAAGCAGCCCAAGGACGAAGTGGACCCAAAAGCAAGCAAATCCAAGGTTTGTCATGCCTAGCACATTCCTACCATGATCATTGGAAGCCCAACCATCATAGGATAGCATAAACAAAAATAAAACACAACTAATATTGTTCAAAATACAATAACACATAAATAAACCAGAATAATTGAATGCATCAATTTAGAAGGGAATTTGGTTCTTTACATGAGACAATAGGGAAAAAGAATTTATGTAGCCGACCCCACATAGTTGGATAAAAGCTTCTTGTTGTTGTATTTTTTGTTGGGTACTTCAACATTGTACCACCTGGCTCTCTTTCTTGTTATCTTGTTTTGAATTCCTCAAAGCGAAGGGCTTCACACAACAACTAATCTAATATATTTTAGGAAAGCTGAAATACCTTTCATGTACCTTGTGAATGTCTGAATCTATGCTTATTGATTAATCACAAATGGCGAACATGTAGTTTTCCTTAAACAAGTCTCATTTCTCGAAGTTCTTCAGTCATGTTTGGTAGACTTTTGTACTGTCTATCCTAGGTTTATGTTATCCCTTTTATTGATTTTACAATAATAGTTTGTGTATTTTGACGGCATCCATTTAATTTTTGATACTACATGAAATTTTATTTTTTCTATTATTTATCTTGTAACTGCGTGATGGTTTTCCTCAAAAACTTTTTATCTGTCATCCTCTATTGTCTCTCTGCATTGGGAGTAGATTACTTGTTCATTGGATTGCAGTTTGGTTGAGATATCCTAAGGTTCCTTTGTTTCTGTGTTGAACTCAGACAGGCCATGGTTGGGATGTCAAGAGTGTTGACTGGCACCCAACGAAGTCATTACTTGTATCAGGTTGCATATCATTTATGTTTTTATTTACTTTATTCTTGTTTTCCTGCGTAAGAGGCATTAATATTCTTTTTTTTACATCTTGCGTTTAAAATATGATGAAACAGGTGGAAAAGATAATCTTGTAAAACTTTGGGATGCCAAAACAGGGAGAGAACTTTGTTCATTGTTAGTGCACTTTCATCGCGGTTGGTGTACTTGTGTGAATTCAGTTCATTAACTCATTCCTATTTTGCAGTCATGGCCACAAAAACACGGTGTTGTGTGTCAAATGGAATCAAAATGGAAACTGGGTTCTTACTGCATCGAAGGATCAAATCATCAAGGTTTTTCCTCTAATTAACCTTTTTATTGGTTCTTTAGTTCAGTTGTACAGTATATGACTTGTATTATACCTATTTGATTAATAAAGTTGAAGGATTTGCTTTTTTGTGCTCAGACAGTGGGGAGTGTAGCTTTTAGCTGTTTCTTTTTCGGGTTCCTTCCTATTTAGGATGCATGCAAATTTGAAGTTAAACTGTATGATTAGCTTGCCTTATTACATTGTGTCACATTAAAAGGGAAATTGCAATAACTTATAATACCGATTTTGAGGACGGGCAAGGGAAGAATAAGATTTCCTTTGAATTGAATCATTTACAGGGTTAGTCATTTCCGAGCCTCTTTATTCACGACATGAAGATTTGGATTGAAAGTTTTAAGATTATACAGACATAATGGAAATTGCATAATGTTAAATAAGAGTGAATTACATAATTAGCTTGAATATATGAAATGATCTGTCTGATGGCATTCTTCAATTCATTTTCAACTCAATATCTTTTATTTACCCTGCTTAAAATTCTTTTAGTGAGTATTTATGCTTCCTACATTTCAGTTTTAGAATATCTTATCCCTAACAAAACAGCATTCTTAAAAACTTTTGGAAGAAGCTTCATGAATTTAACCATATATTACATTAAATCTTGACCAGAAAATTAAGAATTTACCTGATCAAAAGAAAGTTTCCCTATACATTTGTGAATTACATCAGATATTGCTATTTAGTTTGACTATTGGATTTTAAACATTGTGATTACTATTAAGGATACAGTATTGTTTACAATTTATGTGATCTTTTTTTCTATAATGCATCTGGTAATTAGAAGAAGACTATCATGTTTTCGGCACTTGGCTCTCTCTTTGCCTATTTGCATTGTCAAGCATCATCAAATGCTATCCATGTTCAACCTCCCAATTATGTGTCTAAGCCGAGCCTCAGAAAAACAAGATTCACTTCAAAAAATGTGTACGAGGGCAGTGTAAGTGGGTAGTCAAGGCATCATTTGTAGGCTTCATAAAAGCCTTTTTTTATCCATTTACTGTTGTTTCACCTTATTTATGCAAAACAAGACTATGGATTTCTGGTCCAGTTAACTCTAATCCTTAATCCTTCCAATGTAGCAGCAGTGTGAAAAATAAGTGGAGCAAATTTTCCTCAATGCATTTTATTTTCTTAATTGTTCACTACCTTATCAAGGATTTTAATCTTAAACTATGCCAATGACAACCTTCTGCGGCTCTTATTCCAAGTCAATTCCAGTTAGGAATATCTCATCTGTTTGTTTCAGTTTTTACTGATTTTTCATGGCCTTCTTTCATAAATCAACTCGTTCTCAAACTAATTTATCAACTGAAGGCTTTATGGAGCATTTGATTCTTTATATGTTAGTTTTCTAGGTGTAATTTCATGCCAGTAGCAAGGGTACTAAAATAAGTTGGCCCCATTTTGTTAGCCCTGAAATGATAAATAAGGGAAACGATACAGTTGCACTAGTAGACGCATGCATTCAACAAGTTGTGTAGGCTTTTGTTTCTGTGTAGTATTTAGAATATATTATGGTTTTGCTTTTCATAAGCAACACGGATGGTTAGTTAATCGTTGACAGAAATATGCACGGTGAATAAAATTTGTTGAATACCATGTGATTTTTTTTTTCAAATAATTATTATAAAGAAGATGGAACCTGTAGTTTCCAATAAAGTCATTTATATGTTTTAAATGAAATGGTCCATTATAAAATAGGATTCAATAGATGGATTCTAGCACAAATTCTATCAATGTTTGTCAATCTAATGTTAGTGTTTAATCTTATTGAAACAGATACAAAAGTTTATTGAAATAGACAGGGGAATTTGATGGTAGAATGAGATTATTCAAAGGATAATTGATGCAAAGGAATTTACTTTTAAGTGTATCAAGTAATATTGAGACATAAAATAAATATAACCTAGAATAGTTGACAAAACAAGGTAGAAAGAGAAGTCAAGGTTAAAGCTTTTGATGATATTATAATTGGCATTAAAGATGGAAAAAGGGTAATTATATATAAAATAAGTCATAAGAAGAGTAAATGTAGAGAGTAGAGCCTTTGATCATGTAAAGTTTATTGAGAGTGAATTCATGAAGACATTAAAAAAATGTCTAATTATTTTTTTAGAAATTACTGATTAAAGCTTTAATAAAGTTATTCTCAGGCAAATAAAATGATGGGAGTTATGAAGTTCATTATGAATTATTAAAAAAAGTTAGTGATGTAAACAAGGAATATAGGGGACCCTATATTTCTTGAACACAATAGCCACACAAGAAGAAAACTGACACAATGAGTAGAACTTAAAACAAACTTTATTAAATAAATGCAGACGACCCAAAACTTGACAAACACAACAAAAGATGCTAGGAGATTTTTTAAAGAAATAAAGAAATTTAAAAAGACGCTATCCTCAGACAACCGTCAGAGCGGGTTCCTCACATGTATCGAATTTGTAGGTTAAATAAGTAAAGTGCATAGAACTAGCAAACCAATGGTCCACCACTGCAAGATTGGCCAATTTCTTCAATAGATGCTTCAAATCAACTCTGATACGACACCCTAAAGTTGCTTCACTGTTGAGAAGAAGGATACAGATGGAGTGGCACTTGCGGAAAGACGAAGAGATTAGAAGCCCGAGAAGAAAAGGTGGAAAGAGCCCGCAGGATTTCCGGAGGGGATGAGAAAAGAAGGTTGGAAAGAGCCCGCAGGATTTCCGAATAAACCCGCCGGTTAACAGCAAATATGCTCACAAATATCAACTCTTCCCTTCACATCATCATCTCATTTTTATAGGCAAAGTAGGAGAATGCCAAAAGCCACCTTAGTTAATGTTCACAACATCCCAAGCTTCTTTTTTCATAAATTTCCAAAAGCCATTTCGAAAACAGCCCAAGCTATTTCGGAAAATCAGCCCAGCATAAATTCTGTTACGGGAATCATAGGTAATTCACGGCACCAAGGAGCCAAGTTCTCGGAAAGCAAGCAGCCCGCCAGAATCCAAAGCAGCAAATCAACGGGAAAAGCAGCACAGATCGGGAAAACAAAGACTGGCTGAATTCCCAAAGGAAAATCAATAACTTCCCAATGAATTCTCAGCATAGAATTCAGCCCCCATTAAATACAAGCCACGGAATCCCAAGAGACAAGAAGAAAAGGGGAAGGGGAAGGGACAAGGCCACTCCAAAAGTAAACTTCATAATGATGTACCTTTTTGGATATTAATGAGCTACTAAACTTCAGGTCAAGTAACTTAGGGAACAAGCTCAAAATCGAATGCTCCAAAACAGCCAACCCGTGAACCACCAGCAGCCAGGGACCAATCAAACCAGCAAACCAAAGGTCTACCAAGCCATATGCACTACCTACCATGATCATTGGATGCTTTCCCATCATTGGATAGCTAAAAAAGAAAAGAAAACAAAATATACTATTGTTCAAAATAAAATAAAAGTACATAATTTCTTGATAGCATCAGTTTGCTTGAAGAAGGTACATGAAGGCAAGTTTTAATCTTTAGATGAGATACCTACATTTGGGACGTCGTTGATGATAATGGAGTAATATGATTGCTATATCTTTTTGATGTAATTTAAGACTACAGGGTACAAAATGATTATATAAGAAATGTTTGGGTGCTAGTTTTTAAGGAGATTTATGCTAAATATTATAACTATAGAATAATTGTGTGTACGAGTGATAGAGATTTGCATGTTTATTTTCTTTAGAAGCAGAAAATAAATCAGTTGTCTAAGGAAAGTTTTATTTAATTCCTTTAATTGGTTGTTCTTTTATTTTGTATTTTTTTTTTTTTTTTTCGGAACATGTCTCTGATGATGCTTATGTGATATGCTTCTTGGAGGGCCAATAAGAAGGGGGGGGGGTCACATTTAGAGTATGTGTAAACTCTAAGAGAAACTAGAAGAGAGAGAAAGAAGGAGAGAAACTAGAAATTATTCATTCTATGCCTTTTCTTACAATAAGCGGTGTATTTATAATTCTTGGGTAGACCAAATTTACAATATAGAACCGGCCTACGTAACCCTAAGAAGAAAGATTAGATTAATGTTTTTACATATATGAACCCATTTGTCATTTAGCTTGTGGAATGTGTTTGTGCCTTCTTTTTTGGTCAGCTTTATGGTTGTTGGTTGTCCCACCATGTTTGTAGCCCATGTTTCACATCTAATTTTTGGATCCAATACCGTATGTTGATGTCTAACACTCCCACTGCCATGGAAAACAACCTTGTCCTCATGGTTGAGAGAAGGAAAACATGAAGAGAGGGGGAGAAAATAGAAATTCAAGGTGTCTATCAGGAATAGTTTGATGAATATTTTTTTAGAATGTATCCTAAGTTTTTGAGAGGCAGAATGAAAATAATGTTTGGAAAAAAAAAACTCTATGTAATTCATAAAATATTAATGTAATATTGGTGAGTATATTAACGAGACTAGAATTGATGCAAAATTGCTAAGTACTAACCAATTTATGAAGAAATAATATTGGAATGAAAAAAAGAGAGCCCTGATTATGAATAACATCTTTATCGAGAATGATAAGGACGGATGTTAGCCAGTTGAGATAAGGATGGAAGATGGGTACGATGGGCAATGGTCAGAGAAGGTGGCGATTTTGGAGGAGGGATTCGTTCGGAGGAAGTATCTTGTTAGAGTGTAGTATGTGGAAGGTCAATACATAAACTATCAAGTTTCTTGTCTATGGAATTCAGGAAAGCATGGATTGGTTGAAGGGATGAGCCAATGGAAGCAAATTGAACATCGGCTTGCCCAAATTAAATCAATTTTGGCCCCTCCCGAGTCTTCAAGCTCAAAGAATTTTGAGCTGGAATTTAGCTCATTTATGAGCTGATTTTTAGTTCATTTATTGGACTAGAGGTTAGCTCATTATTAGCTAAGTTTTAGCTCATATTTATTTTTTATTTAATGCACTTTTATTATAGTTTTTAATATTTTAAGTTATGGTGTCTCTTGGGTTCCAAAAGGGCTTTTGGAATCCCAAGATTGATGTTTTATTTTCCCATGTGTGGCTCCTTGAATTCCACCATGGCTTTTAGTGTCTTTGCCCCCTTGGATTCCGGCCGGCTGCTGGTTTTCCACGCCTGGGCTCTTTCCCGTGGCTATGGCTCCTCGGTTCCGTGCGGCCTCCTTGTCTCCCGTGGCTGTGGCTCCTCGGTTCCGTGCAGCCTCCTTGTCTCCCGCGGTGGCTGCTTCGGTTCCTTAGCTTGGGTTATTTTTCCGTGAAAAGCAATTAAGTTTTTAATGTTTGTCTTTTAGAATTCCTATGAGAATTTATTAGGAGTCTTTTTGTATTCTCCTTTCATACCTATAAATATGAGGGGCTTCTTATGTTATAAAAAAAGTTGAATGGTATGTTATTTTTGGAAAAGCTATAACCTGCAGGTTTGCTTCGGAAATCCTGCGAGCTCTTTCCACACTTCTTTCTCATCCCCTCCGGAAATCCTGCGGGCTCTTTCCACCCTTTCTTCTCGGGCTTCTAACCTCTTTCGTCTCTTCACAAGTGCCACTCCACCTGTATCCTTCTTCTCTAAGTGAAGCAACTTTAGGGTGTCGTCAAGTGATTGAGTCAAGTTAGTAGTTCATTGTAATTTTGTTGTTTTTTTTAAATTTCTAAGTCGGTCTTTTATTTGAAATGTAAGAGTTTGTTCTTCTTTGTTCTTCCTCTTCTCGTCTTTGTAATTTGTTTTTGTTTTGCTTCTGATACCAAATTGATGCAATCTAGAATTTGGGGAGGGACCCAAATTTTTTATCACAAAAATAAAGACTACCTATATATAAGAAACTCACAAATACCACAAAAGACTCTTTTATATCATAATAGAAAGACACTTACAACTTTTGACACTTACAATAAAGACGATTACAAGACACTTAGAAAAGGACTTAAAAAAAAACACCTAAAGAAGCTTTGCCTTGAGAAGAAAGATACAGGTGGGGTTATGGAGAGACGAAAGAAGTTAGTAGCCAAGACGAAGGGTGGAAAGAGCCCACAGGATTTCTGTTGACCTACGGATCAAAACCAAAAGAGCAAAAAGAGAGAAGAAACCATGAATCCATCATACATACATCACATACCTGTTGGATCCACAAAATCGTGCCGAAATCCCGCTGCAAACGGCGCCGCTCCAGTCGATTTCCCGCGATTCCTGCTCAAACTCCGCTCGAGGAGGCTCATTCGCGTCGTTAAATAGCCACCCGAACAGAGCCTTCGGTTGCTCTCTCCGACTTCGCTACCCACACGACCCCCTGCTTCCTCACGATCTCTGCTTCCCGATCTCCCTCCTTCCACGACACTTCCACTGCCGAAGCTCTCTGCTTCCACGATCCCTCTCCACCTCCTGTGCCGACCCCAAGCAGAGAGAAAGAGAGAGAGGGAAAAAGAGTGAAAGCCTCTCCCTATCTTGCCGACCGAGCTTCCTCCTTCGATCTTCTTCGAACCCGAAGCTTCGAGCTCCCAAAGCCTCCGACCGAACTCGAGCCCCCTCTCCGTCTACCTGGTCGCCGCTCGACTTCGCTCATTTAACGACTCTCCCGTCCTGTTCGGATTGGAAGTTACGACATTTTTTGGTCGGAAGCACGAACAGGAGCTGGCTGGAAGTGAAGGTAACTTTCTCCCTCTCATGCGTGTCCACGGCCAAATCCCGCAAATCTGCCGGGCCAGGGGATTTTTATGTTATTTATTTATTTAATTTTATTATTCTATTATTATAAATAACCTAATTATAATTATATTAATTAAATATAATTAATTAAAATTATTATTTTTAATTAATCAAAATTTATAAATCAATTATTATTAGTTAATATTAATTAATTATATTTTATTAAAATTAATTAATTTTAATTAAGTTATAATTAATTCTAAATTAATTATAACTATTATATTAATTAATTTTAATAATTTTAATTAATTATAATTAATAAATAATGAATGATTAATCAAGAATGATTATTTAATTAATCTTATTTAAATAATGTTAATTATAATTAATAAAAGAAAATACAATAATCCCCCCACTCTCTTTCCTCGATGTTCGTGTCGGACCGGCAAACCACATATGCACGCCTTTGTTGGCCGTGGTAGGAGAGAACCCGGTGCGACACCTACAACGAGGTAGGCGAGTGACCCCTCGATCCATGTGTCATCCAGGACTACCCCGCAGAGGTATGAATCTTTCTAAACTCAAAACCCTACTTCAATATTCGTGGCAAATCGGAGAACTGTCCTATGCACGCATTTGTTGGCCGTGGTAGGATGGGACCCCAGTTTGGCACGTACGGCAAAGCGGGTCACTTATAAGTACCCCCGAGCGGGGGGAAAGCAAAACTGTCATCTTTTCAAAAAATACTTTTTAAAACCCCATGCACGCCTTTGTTGACGTGGTGGGAGAAAAAAACAAAAAAATCACTGCCGCGGTGTCTCACCAACACCAACCGTGCACGTCTTTGTTGACGTGGAGGGTAGGCGGTCTCTTGGTTTCCCCCCTAAACGGGGGAGACGCCGGGAGGTTGCCGAAATTTTGTCTGAAATATGAACAAGGACTTGAAGAAAAATGGGATTTGTGGACTTGTTTGAATAAAATGAACTTGGTGCAAAGAACCTGAGCCAAACAAAATTACAGAGGACTTTGACATCAAATCCGAACTCAAATGTGACATGAACTACAAAAGTCTTAATCAATGGAACTCAAATTTGAACTCAAATGACAATGAGCTTGGTACAAGAAATCTTAACTTGAACTTGAGCATTTGAACTCTAGTGAGCATGATTTGAACAATAGTGGGCTTGGATGAATGGAAGAAGCTCATCTTGAGCTTGAACTACATTTCTACTCAAACTCATACTAGAGCTTGAACTCAAGATTGAACCTATTTGAACTTGAAACTGGATTGACCTTTTAGATGCATACTAAGCTGAAAAATACAATATGCTAAGTTATAATCCAATCCATTTGAATGAGAGTTTAATAAAGATTGTGAGCAACATCAAGTCATGAATAAAATGATGAACATCAACGGATAAATGAAAGAATTGTGGTGGACAATATTGCAAAAGAATTATTCACATGCCAACATGGGACACATAATAAGAGGTCTTCATATGAATTCAATTGTCATTTGATTGTAAACAATCCTCAACGAGAAACTTTTGGAGGACATTCAAATGAACAATTAAGATATAGAGGTTCAATAATCAAATATTGATCATTCAAGCGGGTACAGATGACCAGATAAAGATGTATAGTGGACAAGGAAGGTCCCTACTACATCTCATTCACAAGTAACAAGTAAGAGGAAGGCCTATGCATAATCAATGATGTTCAACTCCAAGAAGGTTTATTAATTCTACTACAAACAACAACACTTCATGTAGTGGTTTTATAAGTACATGTGGAAGTCCCTACGAGTCGCCGCAGAAGACTTCTTATTTATACAACAGTTCCCCTTGGATAAAAGAATTCAATATGTAATAAATAAAGTGGATTTTAATGCTTGTAGCACCTCAAATGATGGCAGAAGCTTCTACATTTGCAATGTATATAACATCCCTACAAGCAATACTAGAAGAATTGACATACAATGAACATACGAGCTACATGATGACAGTGACACTCTCTACAAGCATACGTAAGAAAGATGAAATAGAGATGCACTTAATAACATTGTGAAATGTGCAAAGATGTCTCATACACTTGGTGATATAGTAGGAATGCTCCAGGCATCCGGTATCAATATAAAATGAACTAATAATGAAGAGGCATTCGAGAATTTGGAATGAATACTGCCTTCATGCAATCAAATGTAGGTGAATACATCATTCTCTAATCAGTAAGCATGTACGACATGCAGCAGATAGAAATACCCACAGGCCTTTGTAGGGGACTTGCTATGTACATGAAATGTCATCTATGAACGAAATGCAAGGAGAACAAGGTTTTAAAAGGTGAAATCGGGAATCGAGGCGTTTTTTCTAAGCGAGGCGAGGCGTAAGCCTCGAGGCGGATCGAGGCGTAAGCCTCAAAATGATTTAAAAAAAATAATTTAAAATTATAAATAATGACAAAAAATAACAAAATATTATGTAAACTATGAATTTGAAGATTTGTTTTAAGATAATATTACTGGAATACAAGATTTAAAATAAACTCACTTAAAAATAAAACATTCTCTTAGGATCAAGACCCAAAGCAGGCTCATCATCACTTTGATTGTCTTCAGAAGAATCTTCATAATTAATGTCAAAGTCATCCTCCAACTCTTCTTCATCTATAATATTTTTTCCTTTATCTCCTATATCAGTTAATATTTCATTAGGTCTAAAATGAAACAATAGTAACATACAAAATAATTCATTATATTTAAGAATACCTTTAAATTTTTTTGAAGCTCCAATCTCACTTTGTTTCTTTCTTTTATATATTTGGGTAGTCGCTTGATTGTCTTCTTCATTGACATTACTTTCTCCTTCTGCTTCAACTTCAGATACATCAGCATTTTTAGGAGTAACCCATTCATCATCAGATTGTAACTCATCAACAAGCAAAGGGTCGATTTCATTCTCAATATTTCCTTGATTTTGCAATTTGAGATGTCTATCTTTTAGTTTTTTGTTAAACATAACATAAACTAGTTTGTTCATTCGATCTGCCGCCAATCGATTTCTTCTCTTTGTATGAATTTGATTGAAGATACTCCAATTACGCTCGCATGCAGAAGCCGAACATGTTAGGCTAAGAACTTTAACTGCAAAAGCTTTCAATTCAGGAACATCATCTCCAAACTGAGCCCACCAACGTTCTATATGAAGATAAACATAATATTTTATGAATATTGGTTGAAGTAAAAGACTTGAATATAAATATTAACATTAAAATTATAAATACTCAAACTATAAACATACCAGGAGATCGTGTTTTGTAGCATGCTTGTGCTGCTCTAAATCCAAACATTCCCTTCTTCAAATGAAAATCCTCAAGTTGATCATTCACTTTGAGGTAGTCTTCTTCAGAAATAAGTCTGTCCATACATGCATACAAACCAGTTTTCACCTCTTTATCAACATGAAAATCCTTATCATAATGAAATTGGGGATTTAAATAATATGCAGCAGCATGTAAGTGTTGGTGTAATTGTCGATCCCACTTTTCATCTATAATATCCCATATTTCTTTGTAGGCACTTTCTTGACCTCCCAATTCTTTTGCAATGTCTTCTTTAGCCCTATTCATTGCTTCATAAATAAATCCCATAGCTGGGGCCCTCTCACCATCAACCATTCTAAGAACCTTTACTAATGGTCCTGTTGTCTTCAAAGCATAATTTGTACTGCGCCAAAATGAATCGTCTTTCATAACAATCTTTTTAACATATTTTCCTTCTTGTTTTTTGGCCCATGAACTTTTATCCCACTCTTCAGAAGCAAACATTGCTTCCAAAGGTTGTCTTAACTCCTTGAATCTCTGCAATGTTAAATATGCAGTAGCAAATCTTGTAACAGCAGGTCTAATAATTTCCTTGTCAGTGAATTTTCTCATCAAGCTGAGTACCCATGAATGATTGTATATAAACTTACTGACGAATTTGGCCTTCAATATGGCTGATTTATGTTGAGGCAACTGTCCCAACCTCTCAAGCATCAAGTCAATACAATGTGCAGCACAAGGAGTCCAGTAAAGGTGAGGTCTCTTCTCCATTAACATTCTTCCTGCAGCTTTGTATGCACTTGCATTATCAGTAACAACCTGTACTACTAAGGCATCTCCCACTTCCTCCACAACTTCATCCAACATTTCAAACAATAATTGTGCATCCTTTACAAAGCTTGAAGCATCTATTGATTTAAGAAAAACTGTTCCATATGGATTGTTAACCAAGAAATTAATAATACTTCTATGTCGAATATCTGACCAACCATCTGACATTATTGTCACTCCTGTCTCAATCCAAGTCTTCTTAACATCATCCACCATTTTTGAAGTTGTCTTAACCTCCTCATTCAGCATCCAAGTCCTCAGCTCATACATGCTTGGAAGTTGTAATCCTCTTCCATAGCTTCCAACAGATCGTAACATATTGATCCACGACGGACTCCTAACAACATTAAATGGAATCCCATTTTCATAGATGAATCTGGCGATATCCAAACAAACTCTGTTCCTGAGTTCTTTTGTAGTTGTTGGAGGCTGAATATCCTGAGTATTTATGTTTTCATCGTTATCAATATTTAGCATAAATCTATCCATGGGCCCCCGACTGCCTCGATCAGAAGAAACTAGATGGCTTCCAGTACTGGAACCTTCATGTTGTGATCCATAGTAAGAAGAGTTTCCTATCATCTCTTCCATATTTCTTTGTGTGACCTTCTTTGTGGTGGCAAACTTCTTTAAATAATTTGTACATTCCTTTTTCACCTCATCAGGAACTTTTGCACATGGTCCCACATTGACATGAGTGCAGGCTAGATGATCCTTCAATCTCTTGACGCCACCAGTTATGCGTTTCTCACAGAAATTACATTTCATGTAAACATATCCCTTCTTTGCACCTTCGCCTGACACTTCAACTTGAGTTCCATATTTCCATGCAGGATCTTTCCTTCTTGTGCCACTAGTCATTGCTAACAATATGACATATTTTAACAATTATTTACATCACTAATAATAAAACAACATGTATAAAAAAATATACCAGTCTGCCGGGGGTCCAAGGGGGCGCTGCCCCCTGGCGGGGTTCGACCTGCCTGGTCAGGTCGCGGGGGTTTCCGGGGGCAGCGCCCCCGGAACAAAATTATATTATAAGAGTAATTTTGAAATTCTGTTTGTTGTATATGCTCAATACCGAGTGTATCGAGCATGTATCACTCAGTACCGAACATGTACCGCTCAGTACCGAGCATATAATACTCAGTACCGAGCATGTACCGCTCAGTACCGAGCATATAATACTCAGTACCGCGCATATAATACTCAGTACCGAGCATGTACTACTCAGTACCGAGCATGTACCGCTCAGTACCGAGCATATAATACTCAGTACCGAGCATATAATACTCAGTACCGAGCATGTACCGCTCAGTACCGAGCCTGTACTTGCTCGGTACACTCGGTATTGAGCGGTACCTAGCATGTACTGAGTGGTACCGAGCTTGTACTGAGCGGTACCGAGCTTGTACCTTCTCGGTACCGAGCATGTACTGATCGGACGAATGAAAGAAAGCCGAATAAGGAGTTATTCAAGCTTTCGTTACTGCACGTCAAAGTCAATGCCACAACACCGCGTACCTGCTCTTCCGACCTAATCGATGCCTGAACGTTTCCTGCACTCACAACTTCGGCTTCGTTTCTTTCCCTGCGTCGTCTCCTTTCAACTTCGTCTCCTACACTCACGTCTTCGTCTCCTTCCCTCACAGCTTCGTCTCTTTCCCTCACGGCTTCGCCTCTAGTTCGCCTTTCAATTCTCACAGGAAGCCCTAATCCTATGCGCGAATACACGAACACGAATCGGCTGTGTCGTATTTACATATATACCGAAGAAAAAATTTCGAGGCGGTGCCTCATACTGCCTCGAGGCGTTACGCTCTAATGCGTACGCCTCATGCGAAAAAATCGTAGGCTTCGCTGGATGGTTCGAGGCGTAAGCCCCGATACGCATGACTTCCGCCTCGACTTGAGGCGCGACTCAATGCGGGCGCCTTGTCCGCTTTTTTAATGATTGAAGGAGAATACAAAATGAATGAAAATTCCTATGGACCGCTGTGGAAGACTTATCATATACGTCATATGTTACCTACAAGCAAAATACCAATTGACTACAACAAGTTCAAGTTCCTACAACCTAAGACAGGAGATTCGTTAGTGCACTACGATCCACCTGCAGGAAGCAACGTGTAGTGCACGACAGTCTACCTGTAAGAAGCAGCGAATAATTCTATTCAGAAGTTGCTACGCCACGCCATCGGATCTGCAACATTCGTGCAAGTAGACAGAAGGCGTCCACAACTACAATGACACGCCACCGGATCTGCAACATTCGCATAAGCAGACAGAAGGCGTCTACAAATACTTTCAAAATACCCTTGCACGTGCATTATAATTTGTATACACATAGGTACACTAAAAGGGGAAAATACAATCTGAACCCGCATGGGCCCCGACGAGCGTATTATTGATACACACGTGACGTCTAGGGATGCTGCGCGGGTTATCAAATCTTAAACCCGATCCTCCTTAGCAGGTAAAAAGGAGTCGACAGGGTTTAATTATAAAATGCCCCCACACCCGTATGGGCCCCGGCGAGCGTGTTATTGGTACACACGTGACGTCTAGGAATGCTGCGCGGGTTGACAAGTGAATTCAGGTTCGAAACCGATCATTCTATGCGGATCAATAGAAGTCGACAGGATTCGAACCATTAAGCTAATATAAAGTTGTGTCGACTGGTATATTTGCTTTAAAATATTCATATTAGGCCTTCAAGGTCTACAACAATATGAATTCACTAATAAGGGCATAAAGCCTACGAAACCTGATCCTCTATCGACCAATAGATAGAGTTGACAAGGTTCAATCCAGAAAATGGAAATGCTCCCCAAACACCCCGATGATGGCCGTGTTGAATGTAGATCTCAACCGGGGGGGTTCCCCAAAATTTTTAAATATCTCCCAAATATCCAAAGTTTTATTTCAAATATTCCAAAGCTCCACCCAAAAATCCAAAATTCCAAAAAATCATCAAAGTCCAAAAATATTTAAAACTGAAATCCAACCATTCAAACGCTTAAAGCAAAATCCATCCACCCTCCGCAACAGTTTGCCGGGGCGGACAAATTAAAGTTTACTTCAGCTCACAAAGAGCCAAATGCCTAGTCGAAAATATCACTAGGATCCATTCTCAAACAATTTCTTGCCAGTAAGGACGTGGTACGTGTCCTCTAACCGGCAGTTTCGCCGCCAAATGGCACTGCGGGTAAACGTTTATGACCCGGGGCCCTCTGAACCGAGTGGTTTTGCCGCCAAATGGCACCACTTATAGCGGTTATGGCCAGAGCCAATACGCTCCTTAATGGCGTTAAATCCTTGAGATATGAATCAATAGGATATGATTGATAGGGCACAAAGCCCTCTGTTAGCTAAGGTGGATTCAAATTTGTCCCCTTAGATAAACATTCACCCCAGGTCTACAAGGTCCCCTTGGATGAAGCAACCCATGGCTGCCGACAAGGATCCTTCTGTTAGGTTGGGTCGACTACCTCCTCTGACTAAGTAGACCAGGGTCCACGATGGCTCGGGACGACGGAACCATGGGATCTTGATCGGGCCCATCATCCATTCCCCCACCATCCGCTTTAAGTGCACGATGGTGAAATTTCTTATTTTAAATATCAAACATACCCAATTTCCAAATACTAAACCCATTGCTGCTACTATATGCCAGATACACGTATTCTCTACGTATCTGATTGACGACTAGCCTTAATCGAACGTTCTCTCTCGTGATCGGGAGGGGTAATTAACTATAGGGGCTTGCGCCTATAGGAAACCAGAACTCAGATCATAAAGTCCTCGCAAATGAGGGTGAAATCTCTGGGTAGTGTCTTAGCTACAAACCCATCTGCCTTCCAAAATTTACCCTGGAACTTAGTTCGTTAAAACTCCCTCGCCGAATAAAGAAGAAAAGCGGGCGGAGGCCGGGGCCAAATTTTTGGAGCCCACAATTTCCATAGAAGTAGAAGAAGAAATGGAACAAAGCTCTCAAGCTTTTTCCAAAGAAACCCTCAGGTTTTCTTACTCCAAAAATAACATTTTCACCATCTAAAACATCCACAAACATCTTCTATATATAGGCATAAAAGAGGAATACAAACAGTCCCAAAATATTAATTAAAAGCTGAAAATAGAAGGCCAAAAGACACCTAAAAACTGCAGTAGAAAACACATAGAAAACAGTAAAAAACTCTTGGAATTCTCTCCAAAATAGCCACCAAACAGTCACAAAAAAACTGTTCAAATTCTGTCCAAAAATAGCCCCCAAAATCCCTTCAATTCCACACATAAATGGGGAATTGAAAAGCCAACAGGTTTTGTACAGAAATCCCAAACGGCACAACAATTCTTAAGGAGGAGGCCATGGTTCCAACAGCCAAGCACAGGAATCCAACAGGTAAGTATCGGGTCCAGCAGCCAATCTTAATTTCACGGTAAAAAGGGGACCACAGGAAATAAAGAAGGCAACAAACCGAATAGTCAGCTGCATTCCGTGGGAGGAAAACCAGCAGGAAAAACTGCAGTAGGTCAAGAGACAAAAGGAATATGAAAGAACGAGTTCCACTCACCAATTCTTGCTTCTTTTCTTTTTAATTTCATTACTAAACATCTGCTTATAATGAGCTTCATCATTACTTGATATTAATGAGTTGGAGAAGTCAAAAATCAAATATTAGGATTTGATTTGACCCCCCCCCCCCTCTTGCCTACATCAGACTCCCCTTCTTGAAGACTCAGCTCCCGATGAGTCAGTTCTTGTTTTCTTCCGAGGAGGCGAAGACTGAGCTTCCAACTCTTTGATCTTTTCTTCATATTTCTTCAGGATCTCTTCTCGTTCTTGCATAAACTGATCTTGTAAATGTTGTTTCTTCTTCATGTACCTCTTCGTACACAAATGCATCCATGACTGTAGCTTATATAACTCATATTCCAAGGGATTTGATGAATCTGGAATCCATCTGTTCATCGAGCCTTGATCTTCAGAATCTTCTTGCTTATTTTCTTCTGTCTTTTTGTCTTTTTTCATTTTTTTAGACGACTAAAAAAAAAGACTAAAAAAAAAGGACTCAAAAGACTCAACCTAAAAAACTTTAGACTCACAATTCTTTTAAGACTTAAGACTCACAAAACTTAAAAACTTAAGACTCACAATAAGACTCGCACAACACGACTTGACAAATCAAAACAAAATTTGACAAACTAAATTTTAAAAAAACCAAAATTTGACGACCAAATCTAAAACCTAGGACTTCCTAACCTGCTCTGATACCAAATTGATGCAATCTAGAATTTGGGGAGGGACCCAAATTAGATTGATTTTTTTTAAGTCTTTTTTGAGTCTGTCAAAAAAAAAAAAATGGAAAACTACAAAAATATGGCTACATTCAAGGAAGAAAGCGATCAAAATAATCCTGATGTCCCACTTCCATTAGACAGATGGATTCCTACAGAAGGTGACTCAACGGATCCACTTCAAGATCGTCTATACAAACTTCAGTATCACATGTTCCTATGTAATCAAAAATTCGAGAAGTACAAAAGGTATCTACAATAACAGTTCGAAAAGAGATATGAAAGAATAAGTTCCACTCACCAAATCTTGCTCCTTTTCTTTTTAATTTCATTACTAAACATCAGCTTATAATGAGCTTCACCATTACTTGATATTAATGAGTTGGAGAAGTCAAAAATCAAATATTAGGATTTGATTTGAACCCCTTCCCTTGCCTACATCAGTATTTAAGAGAATTTTAATTTTTGATAGGTTTGTCATTTATGTTTGTGGAATGTGTTTGTGCCTTCTTGGTAGGCTTAATAGTTGTTAGTTGTCCCGCCATATTATTAGCCTATGCTTCGCATATGATTTTTTTATCCAATTCCATATTCTGATGTCTAACACTATGACATCAAGAATTAGCATTAATGTTGTTTGTTCTATGTATTGTTTGGAGAGTTTTTGGCTTTTGATTTTATGGTAGTGTTACCTCTTATTTGATGTTTGGGAAATTGTAATTTGCTCAAGGGATGGTTATGTCTTCTATAGCTTCGGGTCTTATAGCTTTAGGTAATGTAGTAGCAAATGACTCTAGGACTGTAGTGCTAGTGGTGATTTTGTTGGGTGTGGTTATTATAACAATGTGAATGCGGAATGTATGCTTATTTAGGCATTTGGATGACTAGGAAATTTTTTCTTCCTTTGGTGTGCCACCCAATGTAGCCGATCAGAATTTGACGGCAACCAATTGAGAGAATAAATGATTATAGTACAAATTATGTAGCATGTAATTTGATACTTTTGATTAAATAAAATTCCTTCTTTTGATTTTAAAGTTGTATTTGTGATTACTGCGAACGTAGGACAAGTACAACTACCTAATTTTGGGGTAGTCATTTTCTTATTTTCACATGATTCCTATTTTTCCTACTTCTTTTATTGGCTTTATTTCTTTTTCACTTCATTTGCCGAGGGTTTGCTCGTGCTCTTAATTTTTTCATATCTAACACTTTTAGAATTTATTTGTGGTGATTAAATTATAATTGCTCAGTGATTTTGTATGAATCAATTTTCTTGTTGTTTTCTTTAGATATATTTGATCAATTGCATTTTCATTTGATTTTTAATTCTTGTATTTTTTGTTTACACCTAATGAAGCTTTTTTTGCATATTTTGTGGTCTTTGACTTGTGAATTCTTATTTATTTTGTTTGAATTGCAATTATTGCATCATTTTTGCCGCGTTATGAAATCTAAACCCAAAATCAATTTGCATCAAATTGGTATGAAAGATTATGATTGTGTCATATTTTTAATTGAGCGTGGGATATTTTAATTGTGTTAAGAAATATTAAATAAAGCGATTTAAATGAATCCAGGTTAACTATGTTCTACAACAACAACAACAACATGATTATCACGAGGTTCAAAATTATATTTGTACATTTGATGTACACGTATTTGGACTAACAAATAATTTGCATTTAGTCAATCATAAATGGTCAATACTTAATTGAAGCCATCATGATGCAGGACGTAATTTAAAAGATAATGGAAATGAGGATTTTGTACGCCTTTATTTCAAGAGCAAGTTAATTATAACTTTATGTTGGATTTAAACGACAAAATAAAACACAATGAGCGGTCAAACAAGTTTAGGCCAAGTCGCGTAGCTAGAATTAGAGTCACCACAATAATCAATTAATCAAGCAACATTTGCATGGAAGATGTTCAACTAAAATCCCTGAATTAACAATAAGAATAGTCACTATGAAACAAGTCCATTAATCAACTCCCTACGATTACTAGGCTTGGCGGTTAAGTTAAAACAATTTGCATGACTTTGATCAATTTCCACAAACTAAAGTGAGTCTTAAAGAAGTATTGATTCGATGGGGAGGAAGTAGTAAATACCCGCGGTTGAGACTCCTGGACAGTGAAATTCTTCGGTTGGAGCAGCTGGGCTGGGGTTGGGAACGCTCAGTACAGCAGCAAGTCAATTCTGGATATGCAGGACTTTAAGACAGCAGGTAGAATCTGTCCAGAATGCAGAAATCTGTTCTGGACAGCAAACTATATTGCTCAGAAAAGCCTTGGGCAGCTACTTTATGATGCTGGAAACTTTGGACAGCAATTTGTGATATTCCGTGATACTTGACAGCAAGATATTCTTGCTGGAATAGGGGGACAGCAAGCAGAAAATCAGGGAAAACTGAGGGCCACGTGGTAGAGAACTGGGAGGGGCGGCTGGGGCTGAGAGAAGGTTGGAGATGGCTGGTTTTGAGAGTCTAGGGAGTTAATATGGATTGATTGAATTGGGGAATTTAAAAATCCTTTTCCAAACTTAGGATGTTAACTAAGGAAAGGATTAGAGGCAAGTATCTAATTAATTGATTGAATTAAATAGATAGAGGGGGCTGACCGTGCATGGGGGGAAATTGATTGGGGATTTAAGACTCTTTTCAAACATAGGATATTAAATAAGGGAAGAGAATTAAAGTGAATCTCCAATTAAATTCAGATTTGAAGAGATTTGGAAAGTGTCCAAATTAGATTAATCTTATTTTGGGAAAGGATTCAAATTCAAATTTATTTGAATTTGAAATTTGAAATATTTCCAAATTTAAGAATATCTAAATTAGGTAAGTCTTCAATTCTTTCTTTATAGGAGATTTGGAAAGAAAGGAAGGAGGGGCAAGTAGGGCCGGCGGGTGAGGGCTTTGGTGGTGGGTGAAGTTGGCCGGCGGCAAGGTGGGGGGTTGGCTAGGGAATCCGGCGGCTAGGAGGAAAGGAGATTGAAAGAAAAAGAACAATAAAATAAACCACGAACCCAGCCGTCTCCAAGGTTGGTGGGTGATCCGTTTTCCCTCCCTAGGGATTTCTCCAAAGCTCTCTCCAAGAACTCTCACAACTCAAAGAACACATGTGCAGGAATTTTCTTCTAATTCATTCCTTAACCTCTCCAAAGGAAGAGGGTGGCTTTAAATAGCCAAATGCATGAAGGAAAATAACAAAGACACTATTGCCTTTAGGGCATACATAAGACAAAGCCCTCAAGTGAGGGTAGAAAAGGAAAAAGAGCAATAATAAATCAAATACATAAAATAGATCAAAAATAAAGAGGCAAGATCGTAGCCGTAGATCGTCGGCCCTGTCTTTGATAAACTTTCCATGATCCGATGTCCCCATCACATAAATCTCTATTTATGGAAATAGGGTTCAATGATAAGTTCAAATAATTTAAATTCAAATTTAAGTCTATCCAAAATCAACCTTATCAGATAATTGAAATTTAAATCTACAATTATCAAAAAAGGATAATTTAACTTAATTTAACATAAAATATATTTTGATAAAAGATGTAAAACTCTGCCAAAATTAAATATAATTAAAAAAGACTTGAAAATTGTTGTGATTTAATTCTTTTATAGGTCGATTTGATTCCTTTTTGCTGACCTATGCAAATGTAATATATATATTTTTGTGCTAAACTAGCTTAATTTTGCTGTATTAATATATGGTTATCTAAGAAGTATATAATGCTAAGTGATTTGAGTTAGAGAGATTGGGATTACTACTCGATGAAAATAGATAAAGGTGGTTTGGGCATATACAATTGTGAGCAAAAAATGCACTAATAAGGTACAAAGATGGAAAAATATGTAATATGTTGGAAGGTAAATTGGCCCAAAAGTAAGTGCGCTTAAAGTTGTAAAAAGTTTGGTGAAAACTGAGTTAATAAACATGAAGTTCCCTTTGAGGACTTTTGCTTTACCTTTACACCATCATCAAACTTCCCACCCTTAGCCAATCCATCTACTCTACCTCTCCACCAATCAGCCAACTACTGCTTCTCATTTCATGAAGTCTCCACGAAAATTCTGACCAAATCCATCATGAATCTGTTCGTGAATTTGGATTCAATTAAACCAAAAGAGATTGAATCTATTCTCCTTCCATGTTCACCTTTCGAATTTAGTTTGATCCACTTTCATTTCATTTTTTCCGTTGTTTATTCTCCAAATCAGGGCAATTCTCCAAAATTATCAGCACGTGCACACACATGCTTGGTCAAATTTTAGTTTTATTAAAGCTACGTTATTTGGGTTATTTTGTGGAGATATAGTGCTTATGAATGGCATTTGGCCTTTGCATTTTGATTTCTTTATAAGCATGTGTTGTGAGTAATGTCAGTTACTGGATGCAGTAAATAGAATGGTGAGATAATTCTTTTTATTCCTTGCTATAAATGAATTCATTTTATGTGGTATTTAGTTGTGTGCATTAATTTTTTTTATTGTTCCAGCTATATGACATTAGATCCATGAAAGAACTTGAATCATTTCGTGGACATCAAAAGGATGTAACAGGTGAGCAAATTTCCTAAAATCTGCATTTTCTTAATTTTTTTAATCATATGCCTGATTTTATGCAATTAGAAAAAATGTTTAGTTTTACGTACTTCAAATTCTAATTAATGTCCTCTCATATTTTCTTTGATGTGGATGATTTGTATGCTTTGGAATTCTGTTGGTAAAATTTTCTTGAAAAATATGAAGCAATACTAGAAATGGAATTTTCTTCCTTTAGAGGGAAAACTGAAGTGAAATCCAGTTGCTCCTTTTCCTGAGCAGTGTGTGGATTGATACTCAATTGAACCAAATGTATCTTTGCATTTTAAGTGATCAAGGGCTTCTTAGAGTTAAGTTATAGCAAGATGCTTGGTTATGCAAGCTATATTTATGGTTACTGATGGATGGGGCAGTGATGGACTTGAATTATGCACCAGGAGGATGGTCTATATTAGGGGTGTCAATATTTGACCTGAACTGAAACTTGACCCGAACCCGACCTGAAAAATTTTGGGTTCGGGTCAACCTGTTTGCCAAATGGGTCGGGTTCGGGTTTCATTTTCCAACTCATTTGTAAAATTGGGTTCGGTTCAAGTTGACCCGGAAACATGAAATCAACCTGAGTTGACCCGAAAACCCGCACCCCGCTCGCATCCCGTCTGGACTTTGTCGTAGTCCGCAATCTGGGATCGGGTCCGTCTCTCCTGCACAACGCAGTGGCGCACCGCGCTCGCCTCCCGTCGAGGCTCCGTAATCCGCACCCAGTCGACAGCCACCTAGATGGCCAGACTCCGCACCGCGCCGGCTGGCTTGCCTCACCTCCAAACCCTGCCCGCAGTCTGTGATCCTCCAGCGCTCGCCTCTTGTCTAGACCTATTCCGCACCGCAATCCGCTTGCCTCGCTTGCACAGCATGATCCCACACCCAGACTTCGCCATACTGCGCTCGCGGGCCGGTTTGGATCAACCTAGTAACCTGACAGGTTGGGTCTGAATTTCCGACCCTTTTATAAAACCAGATCGGGTTCGGGTCAATCCGTTTAGACCGGGTCAATTTCGGGTTCGACTGAACCCGACCCGACCCGAAAACTCATTTTGACACCCCTAATTTGCATAGATTTAAACTGTGTAGGTGATCTTATATGTGTTGGATGCATCTACCACTTGTTCGTCCATATTTTTATTTGATTTTCAAATTTGATATCAATATTTGTCCTGCATGGCTACTATTATGAACAAACTTAATAAAAATAGGGCAGTGGGTATTGAAGAAACTTCTGTAACAAAAAAAAAAAAGTTGTAAGTTGAATTAAATGTTATATGTAGTTTAAAATTTTGCAAAACGCTACTTGATATATATTAAAAAATTAATTGGTTTAAAAGCTGCTAGATGGATGGTGAAAATGCAAGAAAAATAAGGGTATGCTAGCTACAGATATATGAAAAATATTTGATTTTATAAACTGTGCATACATGTTTAAATCAGGTGAAAATATTTTCTGTTATGTTTGGAGTAGGCTTCAAACTTGGATGAGAAAAGTTGACAATTGATGTCGAGTCCATAGTTAGTGACAAAGCTTTAGCAAAACTAATAAAATGAATGGGCATCACCCAAAAGCAACGTGACACTAACAAGAGTATTCTACGTTATCACCCATCAGTGATGCATCACAACTTGACTCAATTGAGTTAAGCAAATAAAAGGTTTTGCTAGAATGTCACTCACATGTGATATTCTACAACATACACCAATTATGGTGAAAAGTTAGCAAGGGTTAACTAGGTAGGTCTAAAACTAAGATTTTATTTTCTATATGAAATATCAGTCTTTAAATAGGATGCCAAGTGAAATTGGCGGACACAGTAACTAAAAAAATAATAAATAACACTTGCTTGTCAAAAAAAGTGAAAGGGAAAAAAATTCAAGGAACATAGAATTGGTACTTAGAAATGAGAACGTGATATATGAAAATATTGATGGCCTGAATTATATGTCTAATGGCTCTGACCAAGTTAAATGCTTTAGAATTGAAGATAATACTGTGTTAATTGAAGATGAAGGCATCAAAGAGATGAAATTCTACTTTAAGAATTTGGTAAAGTGAATTTTCAAGGAAATTATTACATTCAAATAGTATAATGAATAAATAATAATTTATATTATAGATTGATGTACAGTAGTAATGCTTTCGGGTGATGTGAGATATATTTTTGATTTGGATATTTATGGGTTATAGAATAGTGATTTGGTTAATATTTTTTTTCAATAGAGTTTTAAATGCTAAGAGGATGCCAACTTGCTGAATAATAAGCTTTTTGGTATCATTATTTAAGATGAGAATTTTAATGTCGTGCCAACATATAGATGAATCAAACTTATGAATGATAAAATAGAGACTTTTTAATTAGTAAGAAATCTATCACATTGATTTTCAATTATATTGATTTCATATCTTCTTATATTGTTTATGTAGATGCTTGCAAAGGAAATTGAAAGTGAGTTGCATTTGGCGTATCGATATCATAATTTTAATCAATAAGAAATCTATTAAATAAGTGAAGCAAGAACACGGATGAAATATTTTGAAAATAGAGACTTAGAATAGTAGATTAAAGATTGTGTATATGATTTGCAGTTTTAATTCGTGTGATATTTACACTGATCAACAAATATATTTTGAAGATAAATGATTTGGAGATATAAATAAATAGTTGTATTTTGGATTTGTTATATATATAAAAGAGTAGAGATATAAATAAGAATATAATTTTTAGATTTAAGGTTGGGTCATGAAAATGGAGAATTATCTCAGGGGTTTATGCAGTAATAGGATATTATTGAGATTTAAATATAAATATCATAAATAACAATTAAGAAATTGGATAAATATGTGGTTGTCAAAAAGTTAATGAAATTGATCATGTTGAAAATGGGAATACTAAGATGGATGTGTGGCAGAATAAAAAAATGATAAATTAAAAAATGATAACATTTGAGGAATGGTTATGGTAACTTTTATTTAAGATATGGTGTTTAAAAATAGACATAGGTGGTTTGAACGGGTAAAATAATGGATGGAAAATACACCTATTATATGGGTAGCTAAATTAAGTTTGGGAGGATTGGGAAGGGAAAAGGGGTTGACCTTAATTAACATGGATAGTTCAAAATAATTTGTGAAGAATAGGCCTAAACACCTCATAAGACACTCAACATGTATGAATGTAAAATTGGATTCATATTGCTGTCCTCAAATTGTTTGGGGTATGACTAATGATAATGATGCTGTATGCTGGATTCTTGATCCGAATCTAATATGCTGTTATGATTTAAATTCATTTAAGACTTGTGATTTTGAAGGTTCATGCTAATGTGGTTGAATTAGATCTGTCAATTTTACGAACTGGTTCTTGTTAATGCAGATTGACTTACAAGCAAAATGATTTGTAAGCTCCATTGGCATTGATTCCCATAGTTTTTCTTACTAGTGTTTGCCAAATATGAAATTCCTCAAGGAGCCAATTATAATTCTCTTTTTCATTTTTGGACTTGAAATACCTTTGATGCAGGACATAAATGCAAAAACGATATGATTAAGAAATTTGCACGCTTTCAAGTAACAGCAATAAATATTAAAATGTTAGCCGCTTATCGAAAATAGAAAACAAGAAAGGGGTGCCTTAGCTTAGGCCAAGTCACACAATAATACTTAGGATCACAAAACAATTAAAAAATTCAACATAAGCAAATATAGAGGATTTCCAATAACATCTCTTGATTAACAACGAGATTAGATGCATAGAAGTCCTACTCATTCCCTACGTTTACTAAAGCTTTAGCGGAGAACAATTAGCATGATCTTCACGAATCAAAATATAACCACAATTGAGAAGTAAACTAGGAAGATAAGAGAGTTGGAGGGAGAGTTTACCCGAAGAAAGAAGTTATACGAAGCTCCGGTGGTGGTTTGAGGGCTTGGGAGGAAGTGGACAGCAAGTGGTGGCTTCTTGGGGGCTGGACAGCAACAAATTCAGGCTTGAACCCTTTGAACAGAAACCAGGAAATCTGGGCAGCAATGGGGAGGTGCAGAATTCTCTGGACAGCAACTTTAACATCTTGGATAGCAGCTTTGGCCTACGGGAAACTCTGGACAGCAGGTTTGCAAGCTCTGGAATTCTAGCCAGCACTTGATCTCCTTCGGGACAGCAACTAGGAGCGTCTGAACAACATCGACGCCAAATCTGGACAGCTGTTTTGGCAATGGGAAATTCTGGACGGCACACAAAATCTGTCCAGAAATCTGGACAGCAACTTGGACAAGGAAAATTCAGAATTTCGGCTCTCTAGATTCAAGGAAACTAGAGGAATATTGTGGGGAATTTTGTGCCCAGCAGTGGAGGGGAGTCTGAAATTAATTTCCTTGCCTAGGGATCATGCCAAATAAGTCACAAACTAATTTGGAGAGAAAGGGGAAGGGGCCGGCTGGTTATGGGAGCATTAATGGGTTGATTGGAGGCTTAATTGGGAGCATTAATTAGATAGGAGAGAGAGGGAGGGGGCCGGCCATGCAAGGGGTCTTGATTGAGGAATTTTGGAATCCTTTCCAAACAGAAACTTTAATTAAGGATAGAGAATTAAAGGGGATATCCAATTAAATTCAGATTTGAAGAGATTTGGAAAGTGTCCAAATTAGATTAATCTTATTTTAGTAAAGGCTTCAAATTCAAATAAATTTGAATTTGAAATTTGAAATCTTTCCAAATTTAAGATGATCTAAATTTGGCAAGTCTTCAATTCTTTCCTTAGAGGAGATTTGCAAAGAAAGGAAGGAGTGAGGGTAAGTAGGGCCGGCGGGATCAAGAGGGGAAGAGGGGCTTGGGGAAAGAAATCAAAGCTTACTTGATTAGGCATACTAAATTATGAAGGATGAATCTCATTCCAATCTAATTTAAAATTCAAATATGATTGATTTTGGAAACTTTCCTAAAATTGAACTTCGTATTTTAGGAAACTAATTCAAATTCAAATTGATTTGAATATGAATTAAATGGATTGCCTAAAATATAAAGGTTAAATTAGGAAAGGCTTTGATTGCATGCTTTGATTGAGAGACTCAAGGAAGAAGGTGATATGGCCGGCGGCTAGGGTTAGGATGAGGATGTTTTGGTGGTGTGGAGGTGGAGAAGGGGAGGCCGATTGGTCTTTGGAATGGTGGCAGGATTTTTGGTGGGAGAGGGAGGAAGGGGAAGGGGCTTGGAGCTTGTGGTGGCCGGTGGCTATGGGGGTTGAAAACCCTAGGCCGACGTCTATGAAGAGTGGGGGAAAGAGGAAAAGAAAAGATAGGAAGAAATAGTCACGAACCCGGATGCTTCCAAGATTGGTGGGTGATCTGATTCCCTCTCCCAAGGTTTTTCCTCTTCAAGAACTCCTAAGCTCGCACAAGAACCCAATTTACTGAAAGTTTTTACATATTCCTTCATTAACTTGAAAAGAAACATAATAGGCTTATAAATAGCCTCAAACAATGAAAGGAAACTAAAAGACAATATTGCCCCTAGGGCTTACATGTGATAAGACCCTTAAGTAAGGGTAAAACGGGAAATGCTAATAAATCAAATACATAGTGCAAATAAATAAAACAAATACATATGATGAATCAAAAATAGATTGCCGCGATCGTGGCCGTAGATCGTCGGCCATGTCTCTATTTCCATGATTTGATGTCCTCATCTTTCTTGTTTTTTCTTCCTCAAGGTTAAGTTTGTGTGCATGCTGTCATGGAGACGCTATAGAGCAAACTAAGTTTCTTGTTTTTTTTAGTGTTTCAGTAGTATAATATTTGTGTTGTTCTGCTTCCCACCCATTTAGATTCCTAGTTTACTTGTGATTATATTTGATGTATACCATAGATACTTGCACAATGGTTATGTCCTCTTTCTGCTTAGAAGGTTAAAATCTGATGGCTTTCTGTGATAATGTTTTTTGGTGAGTACATTATCGGGTAGGCAGATTCTTAATTTAGTACAAATAACTTGAGGAACAAAAACAAACTGTTGGTTGCATGCCTTATGGAATATATAATCTAATTTAGTAGAAATGAATAAAATGAATGTGTGATTCTTCAAATTGATTGTATTTGCATGCTAGGATTGTTTTCTACTAGGAAAATTAATGATTAATGGTTTGATGTTGATTTTCCTTTCCAATTCCCATCACTGTTGGTTGAGACTTGACTATTTTGGAAGCAGGATTTCTTGAAGTATTAACAATAGCTTTTCTCAATATTATAAAGTTTTCAGCTTATTTCTGCAGAACATTATTGAATATTTTGTTGTTTTAATTTTATTTATTTAGGCCAAAAATGAAACATTTTTTTATTTGTTATTCTTGGTGAAAAATTGGTGATATTTTGAACATAAGAAAGAAAGGGTATGAAATAAAGAGGACGAACAATGAAAACGGGAGAAGAAACCCACTTTTTTTTAATCATAGAACTTCAACTGACGGTTGCTAGTGTTATGAAGTTATATGATTTTGGTCTTACATTAAGTGGACTTATTTGCTTGATGGGACATATATGTTCATTTAAATATTTATTTTGTATCCATTAGTTTTGAATCTTTGTTATCAAGTAGTTTGTAATGATCATTTTTGTAGATAAACAGCACTCTTTCTTTTCAAGTTTGAGCTGAGTATTAACAATGTTGTATTGTTGTTGCCTTATTGTGCTAGCTTTGGCTTGGCATCCATTTCATGAAGAATATTTTGTTAGCGGGAGTTTTGATGGATCCATCTTCCATTGGCTTGTAGGGTAATCCTTCTACGACAATCTTTTAGATTTTCAATATCCATGATACTTATTTATAGCTCTTCACATAATAATCTATTGGTGTTGAAGTGCCAACGTTATGCACTTTCGATATCTATTTATTTTTTACTCGATAATGTACTTGTGATTTTTTTTCTTAGATTTAAGAAAACTGATTGCATGAGAAATCTACTTATTGAGTGGCAACTGTAACTTTTCTTTAGGTTATATTTTTTAATAATCTAAATGCACCACAAAGAACCTACATTGCACAAACCTGAGATATATATATCACAATGAAGATATCGGGCACAACATTTCTTGAAAAACATGGAGCTTGGTTATGGTTTCGTTACAGTTAGTTGCATAGGAAAAGCACCTCTCCTAAAGTCTCCTTGATGTATGAGAATTTTAGGGTAATCTTTTTAGATAGATTGAGTTTGTTTCAACTAGATTAAGTTTATATAAATTTGGGGTCGGACTTATTATAGGTGCATGACTGACCCCATAATTTTTCTTTCCAATTGTGGTAGACCACACTCTTTATATAGTCCACTAGGCTGAAAGTTAGGATTTATATTTAATTTTGATTGATTGAGAATGATGGATGGAGGTAAACTCGATTAAGATATCATGGTTTAGTTTATCATGAGTCTACCTATAGAACTAGTTAGCCAATGTTAGTGGGCTTGAGTCCTCATATCCAGGGAGACTCGTTAACAATCATAGGTTGTCTCCTATAAGATGTTTTGAGTAAACTAGGGTGAAAAATGTGGGTTGAAGTGCTTTCAAGATTGATGCTGTCTTGTTCTCTCACCCAGGGTTCATTGTACCTACTGAATTTAATTGGAGGTGTGCAATATGATCACTTATATTTCAAAGGTACTCAACAAGCTTAGAGGCACTCAATTGCCCTCAATTTCAGTGTGAGAAATAAGCATAAACATATTTAGGGCAAGTTTTTGTTAAAGCCTTAAAGGGATTGGTGACATAGGAGTTAGCTTTGAATTAATATTCAATTGGCAGACTTATTAGTATGGTAATTGGCGTAACTTATTATTTGCTGGGCTTATGTCATTGTTACAATCTTAGCTAAATGTTTGGTTAAGATACTTGAGAGGGCTCCAAAATCAAGCATGAGTTGATGGGCTTACATGTCGTTGGGTTGTTGAGGCTTATGTGCAAAAAAATTTCATTGTTGGGGTGAGACCAAGGTTTAAAATTGCGTATTCGGGTATTGAGGCGTTTTTCGTTCGTGAGGCGAGGCGTAAGCCTCAAGGCGATCTGAGGCGTAAGCCTCAAAATCGCAAAATTGCGTAAACATAAAATAATAAATTTTGTATATACTAATGAGTAAATAATATATAAAACATAAAAATGCACAAGAAAAATAGCAATGACATTAACATATCACATAAGAAGTTAGGAACTCACTAGTCATTAGCATTATCATCACTCATCAGTCATCACTAAGGGGGTCTTCATTTGAATCATCATTATGATGAGCTGCTCTCTCCTCTTCCCCCTCTCCTATAGAGTCCAAAATCTCCCAATCAGCTTCTTCTTCCTCATTAATAGTTATCTTCCTCTTCCCTAAATAGTAAATATTTTTGAACAATATCATAATGAATAATAGTATAATACATTAATAAAAGTTTAAGAAAAGAAAACTATATTATTTATATACCTTTTTTGATTTGTTCTTGAGTTGTGGTGGATGTGGATGCTTTAAGACCATCAAAGAAATCAACATTTAAATCTTCATCTAGTAATTCAGACGGCATCACTTCAACTTCATCATCTACAAACCACTCATCATCAGATGCCACATCATCGCAAAGCAAAGGATCTTCATCATCCATTAATCCTTTTTTCTTCAAATTTCTATCTCTGAGTCTCCTATTATACATAATGTACACCAGTGAGTTCATCCTCAATGTCGACAAGCGATTTCTCCTCTTTGTATGCACTTGGTTGTAGGTACTCCAATTCCTTTCACAGCCAGATGAAGAGCATGTCAAGCCCAAAACTTTCACAGCAAAACATTGTAACTCTGGAGTCCCATCACCAAATTGAATCCACCACTCAACTGGAGATCGTTTGGCAATTGTATCTTTTGCTTGTTGTAATCCAAAAAAACCTTCTTTGTTCCTAAAAGGTACCAATTGCAAGTCAGCATTTGATCTTTCAGTTGTATAACTTATTAGACGATCCATGCAATGATATAATCCCAACTTTATTTCAGGGTTTGTAGACTTGTTCTCTGCATATTGATACTGAGGGTTTAGGTAATAGCCAGCGGCATGCAAGTGTCGGTGAAGCTGTAGTTCCCACCTATCATCAATAATATTCCAAATTTCCCTAAAGCTTCCCTCACTGCCTCTTAAGTTGGAGGCAATCATCTCTTTGGCTTCATCCATAGCATTGTAGATGAAACCCATTGCAGGCTTCTTCTCAGCATCCACCATCCTTAAAACATGAACCAAAGGTCTAGTGGTTGTAATGGCATATAAGACACTTTGTCAAAATCTGTCATTTAAAACAATCTTTCTAATCTCTTTTCCCTCAGCCTTCTTCGCCCAAGCACAACTCAACCACTGTGTAGATGTGAACATAGCCTCTAAAGGTTGTCTGGCATCCAGCATGCTCTCTAAGGTCAAGTATGCGGTGGCAAATCTTGTTGCGGCTGGCCTTAGAATTTCTTTCTTCGAAAACTTTCTCATAAGAGCTAGAATCCAAGAGTGGTTGTAAATAAACTTGGTTATTTTTTTGGCTTTAGTGAGTGCATTTTTATGTTGAGGTAGATCCCCAAGCTTCTCAAGAATCAGATCTATGCAATGTGCAGCACATGGAGTCCAATACAAATGTTTCCTCTTCTCCATAAGTTTATTACCTGCAGCCTTATAAGAACTTGCATTATCTGTCACAATTTGTACAACCAAATGTTCTCCAACCTCATCAACAATGCTATCTAATAATCTAAATATGAACTCAGCATCTTTGACCTGGTCAGATGCTTCAATTGACCTTAAAAACACAGTACCATAAGGATTATTAATGAGGATGTTGATCAGACTTCTATGTTTGATATCAGACCACCCATCTGACATAATTGTTACTCCTGTTTGGGCCCAAGTCTTCTTAATTTCTTCAATGCTTTTATCAGTGCTTTCCAACTCCTCCTTCAAAATCCATGTTCTTAAATCATACATAGTTGGAGGTTTAAACCCTCTCCCAAATGCTCCAACTGAACGAATCATGTTGTAATAAGCAGGTGATGTTGCAACATTAAATGGAATTGCATTTTCGTAGAAGAATCTGCCTATATCCTTACACACTCTTCTCCGCGCCTCTCTTGCATTTTCTGGGGCCATCTTCTGTGTAGTAGAAGGCCTATCCTCTGATGTGTCAACCATATAATGATCCATAGGCCCTCTAGCACCCCTAGATGAAATGGGCTTCATAGAAGAAGATGAATCTCTGACGCTGCGCTCACTCCCGTAGTAAGATCCAGCATCAACTCTATCCTCAAATTGCTTCTGTGCAAGATGTTTTGATGTGGTAGACTTATTCATGTATGACTTTATCTCTTCCCTTACAGCATCAGGAACTTTGGAGCATGGAGCAACATTCTTGTGAGAGCCTGAAAGGTGTTCCTTCATCCTAGTCACACCACCTTTCACAACTTTATCACAGTAATTGCATTTCAGATAGACATGTTTTATCACCTCCTACATCTACCTGAGTGCTATATTTCCATGCTGGATCTTTTCTATGACCTGATGCAACCTTATCCTTATTTTTGACCATCCTGAATGAGAGAAATTTTAGGAAGCAAACGAGTTCTTACTAATCTTTTATATGACCTGATGCAGGTCGGAGGAGACAGCAGCCTCGGAGGCTCGGACAGAAGCGTATGCTGGTCAGACGGAGAAGACAGCAACCCAACTCGCAGTCTCGCAGTAGAAGAAACCTCCAAGCCAAATAAGTTTAGGGTTTAATATGCGTGCTGGATGTGTTCAGTATTATATAATGTCGAGCCGTCGATAAAGCAGAACACTGCGTACTCTATGCATTTTTATTCGTATTTTGTGCGTACACTCTACGTGCACATTGCGTGTTTTGGAGCAGATGTAATTTAATGTATAATTTTGTATTAATAGTTAATAAAACATGATTTTCTAGGTATTGTTTGAGTACTGGGAGTGTTAATTATTTTATTGTGCGTACATTATGCGTATCTTATGCGTTATATATTGGTAAATTATGCGTTCACCATACGTTTTTTGTGCGTGGTCTCTGCGTCAACATTGCGTATTTTTAATGAAAGATGAAGTCAAAGAGAAAAAAAAACATTTAATGTACATCTTTAAATAAAAAAAAAAAGAACATATAATGACTATGTACAATATAAAAAATATCAGAACAAATTAAAAAAACATTTATAACAAATACAATTTTACAAGAGACCCTAATGTACATCTTCAACAAGACAACAACATCAACTTTCTTACAGGAATTATGATTGATGTCTTGTCCAATATAAATCACCTTGACAACCAAGCCCTCCATCACTGCGATACTTATCCTCCTCCCATGTTCCTGATGCCAATAACTTGTTAACAGAAACCTGGTCAGGTTAAAGAGGTTTAAGTTTACAAGTTATTGGTATCAATTTCATGGGAGGAAGATAAGTATCGCAGTAATGAATGGAAGGCTTGGTTGTCAAAGATTATTTATATTGGACAACAGAAGGTAAGATTTTTTACAAGAGAAGCTTGCTTTGACACTTTGCCATAAGGCAAACGTTCCCGCATTATATAGTGAAAAATTTAATGTTGAGCAATAGTAAGTAATAAATTGTAAATAAAGGCTCAACCTACCCTATTATCTTCCCAACCATATCTGCCACCCGTCAGTCCACAGCTAACGAAAATTATTATTCATGTCACGGCCCCTCAGTCCATACTCCATACTAAATGTAAGTAATCAAAAATATATTAATAGAATGTGTGCGTGTTTTATGCGTGCTAAATGCGTAATTTATGCGTTTGTTGTGCGTGTTTTAAGCGTATGTTATGCGTAGTGTATGCGTTCGTTGTGCGTACTATGTAAAAACATTTCAAAATCATTTATAAAATTATTTTTTTTTGCTTTAAAACAAATAAGAAATTCAAACACTAATCTTTGAACGAAATTGCCAAACACAAACTTCCATTCCAAACATAATATTCCTTATTCCTCTTCCCTAAATACAATCCAACAAGAGCCATAAACCATTTGTACTTGTTCAAGTATCATGTTCAAGATTAGAAAATGAAATCATACAAATCTAACAAGAGCCATAAACATCATATATTCCTTATTTCTTCATCATTTTAATGTAAGTAATTTACAAACAAAGATATATATTAATTAAAATATTTAATAGAATTTTATAAATAAAACTTACTGCTTATGTGTGCGTGTATCATGCGTGCGTTATGCGTACTATATGCGTTCGTAATGCGTATTTTGCGAGTTCATTATGCGTATGTTATGCGTTCGTTGTGCGTTCTATGTTTAATATGTAATTTTTTACTCAAACCAATGTAAATAACATTTATACACAGAATTGAAAGATATATTCAAGTGGTCCCGCATTATATAGAAGAACAATGAATGTTGAGCAATAGTAAGTAATAAAAGTTCATAAAAAATCAACCTACCCTATTATCCTCCCAACCATACCTGTCTAAAGGCTCATAAAATATATAATAGAATTTTGAAAATAAAATTTACTGTTTATCTCTGCGTGTATCATGCGTGCGTTATGCGTACTCTAATGCGTTCGTAATGCGTATGTTGCGAGTTCATTATGCTTATTATATGCGTTCGTTGTGCGTATTATGTTTAAATAAGCATTTATACACAGAATCAGAATGAAAAACATTTATACACAGAATCAGAATGAAAAACATTTATACACACAAGCATTTATACACAGAATCAGAATGAAAAACATTTATACACACAAGCATTTATACACAGAATCAGAATGAAAAACATTTATACACAAGCATTTATACACAGAATCAAAATGAAAAACATTTATACACAGAAGCATTTATACACAGAATGAAAAACTGTTATTTTGACAACGTTTTACAAAATACTTCATATGCAAACTCTGCCCTATACTTTGGCATGTCTTGTTGCCAATCTGTACTATCAGTCCAATCAGTGTTGCCTTCAAGAATTATTCTTTCCATATATTTACAGACATACATTCCACAATCAAAAGAGTTCTGCTGTTTTGGTATTCCTTTAATGGTAGAAAGCTTCCATTTTCTGATATCACTATCAAAAGCTCCTTTCGTGTCAGAATATAGGCCTTTAACCTGAAATATACGTAGAGCAAGGATTAGTTCTATAAATTTTTTAAAAATTGAAGAGTTTATGTTCATCTAATGACCTAAGTATCTGTCAGACTAACACTTACGATTTTTGGAACAACAAGCCTATGCTCTTTGACGCGGTGGACCAATGAGTCATAAAATTTTCACTTATGTTCTTTCAGCAAACTAACCAGAAGGGTAATGTGATTAGAATCAATGATTGGTTGTAATAAAATGTTGTTTGAAGAAACATAAAGCTCGGTTATGTGGTCGATTTGCAATTTGGACAATTTCTCCCTTCCTTTGTTATCCTGCAAGTGCAAGTGAGTAAATGTAAGAACTAAGAATGGATACAAAGTTACTAATCCAATAGTTAAACTGATAAATTGAATACTAAGTTACTAACCCAATAGATTGGAGAGATGTATAGAAATTTATGGTACTTGTCTGGCATAAGGTTACACTTCTCATCTAAGAGATAGGCAAAAATATCTACATGTTCATTGCCTAAACAACTGTCGCTTAATAAGTCATCAATCTCAGATCTGCAAATAAGATTGTTAATAACAAACAAGATACTATCGTCCCTGCAAAAAAAAAAATAAAAAAAAATAAATACGCATTTCATAAGCATAACCCACGCATATCATACTCATAACACACGCATATCATACGCATACCACACGCATATAATAAGCACAACCCACGCATATCATACGCATACAACACGCATATCATACGCATATAGATCTTCAAACAAAAATAAATTTTGCAATTTTTTACCTTTTAGAGTACTTTTTCAAACATTCTAACACAAAATTTCTCTTCTCAGAAGTCAAACACATAAGTCCTCTGTAATTTTCTATTTCAGTTGCATGAACATAAGTTACAGTTTTTATTTGAATGTTATCTACTGGTATTGGTTCATTTGGTTTTGTATATGGAACAAGTTGCATTTCTGTTGGGACTGGCTCATTTGTTGGGATTGGATCTTTTGGTGGGATTGGATCTTTTGCTGGGATTGGCTCATTTGGTTCATTGGGGCTGTGGGGTTGGATATCTGATCTCTGTCTCTTATTGGAAGATGAAGAGTAGCTAATAGATCTTTTCTGAGGAACTACTTTGCTCTGATCAATGTAATTATTGAGCTTGACCTCAATAACTCCAACTCTCTCAGTAAGATCTTCAAACTTTGTGCTCAGCCTGTCTTCAAATTCTCGAAAAAGTTTTGTGCATGTTTCTTGGCAGGATTTCATGATTGTTTCTTGTATAGACTGAAGTGCTTCAGCAGAAAAACTTAAATGTGGTTGCTGAGGAGATTGGCGGGGGTCTTGCTGAGGTGGGGTATGATGGGGAGATTGAGGGGTATGATGGGGAGATTGGGGAGATTGGTGGGGGTCTTGCTGAGGGGATGTAGGGCAGTCTGGTGGATATTTATCGACATTAACCATATCCATTTCTTCCTGGTTGACTGCCTGTAGGACATTACAAATCTGACTTTTTCTTATATTAGCAAATAAATTAGTGATCACCTCTGTAGTATATACAATATCATCAGCCCATCGAAGAAAACGGGGCCTTCTGTCAGAATGCATAGGAGCATGAATAGTAGTATGCTCCAGGAACCAAATCTGCATAAGATGAAAGAAAATTTTAGCGCTCACATTGAGCCATTAAAATTTTGAATGAATTTAGCAGTTAGCACTTAGCACTCACAATTAGCAGAGGTACAAAACCGTTGATGTAACCTGCTGGCTTCTTATTTGAAATCTTGGAGGCTGCCTTATTAAACTCTCCAACTAAAAACTCCCTAATTGAACTAGCCCAGTTTATTGACAAAAAAACATCTGGACTATTTGCTATTCTTTGGATCAACCGAGGGGTTTTGAAGTTGTTAAGTTGAAAAAGTAAATTTGAAAATAAATACATGATAAACGTTCTTAACATAGTCTCCGGGGGGGTTTGTTTGTTCAACTCCATCATGTCATTCCTTATTTCCGTTGATGTAACTGAAGTATGTGCTAAGGAATGCCAGGATATTTCTTCTCCTTTATTTGGCAGACCAGTGAGAAGGGCCACTTCATCAGCAGTGAAAGGAATGGGTTGACCTTTTATAACAAAGCATTGTTTTGAAATGTCCCACCTTGAGATCAGCTCATAAATAAGAGGGACATTTTGCTCAAACCCAGGAAATACCAAAAACTGTATCATCTTTAAATGTTTCAATCTGTCCTTGACTTCAGGAGTAATTTGCCGAGCAAAGTTATCACAGACTGTTCGAAACGAAGAAACATAGCATCTATAGGTAATTGGACGAACATATGTCTGAAAATTGTAAAAAATGATAGATTAAAAATAAGTAAATGAGATACGCACAAAACAAGCACAACATACGCATAATATAAGCAACGGTCACGCACAGTGTACGCATATCATACGCATATATTACGCACATCACACGCACATTGCACGAAACATACAGCAAATTATACGCACGCATAAAGTACGCATAGTGTAAGCACTAAGTAAGCAACGTGTACGCATTGTGTATGCACAAAAGACGCATTGAGTACGCACAACCTACGCATATTTACTCGATGGTTAAAATTTGGTTAGGTTTTATGTTTCAAATCTCAACATAAATTTATCATATAAACCTGAATACAGAGAAAACACGATGGCATCACAGTATCAAACATTTAAAAAGTTTCGAGAAGCCATGCATACGTATAGAATAAGCATAAAATCGAAAGATCTTCAGACCCTTCAACGCGAACGCATAGCATAACCACAAAATACGCAATACGAAACAGAAAACATAGCATTAAGTTACCTTTTTCTTTGGTGGTGACGCCATCTTAGAAGAAACTGAGTGAAGAATGCTTGAAATTCCTCCGGGTGAATGCTTGAAAGTTCGAAAGTTTACTGTAACTTGAAAATCGAAACGTCGACTCCGCCATTCGACCTTTACAAGGGTTTAAATGTTGATGCCACGTCGACATTTCACTAGGCGCGCCACGTCGGCAACTGGGGGTCCGAACTGAAAAAAAATAAATTAGGTTAAATTTTAAAAAGGCGACGCCTTAAATATATGAGGCGAGGCGCGCCTTATGGCGCGCCTCAGTAAACTTGAGGCGTAAGCCTCATAAACTAAACTTATTGCGTAGGCTTTGAGGCTTAATTGGTCGAAAATGCGCTGAGGCGCGCCTTTTATTGCGCAATTTTAAACGTTGGGTGAGACGCAATATCTGCTTTCAAGGTTTGAGAAAGGGAGGCAGAATTTGTGAAGGTTATATCAGTGCCGCTTGTCACTAGTAGTTGTAGCCTTGTTCTCGCACAGTTGCGCCACCAGTGTACTCTTTACCAACCAGTGATTACCCTTTTCACAGGGATTGTAGGTGGTTTTAGTAGAGTGAGAAGACTCTTTTGGTTATTTAATAAAAAAGGTTAATCTAATTATTCAATTAAATAACAAATTAATTTAGATAATATTTGATGTAAACAATGGTATTTAAAATAAAGATATTCATATTCTTTCAAATGTCAAAATATTTCCCTTCAGAATCTAGTATGTATAATTCCTATTGTCATATAACTTTGAAATCAAGTATGATATTATAGCTAAAAAGAAAGAGTATGATATTTTATAGCTCTAATTATAAGATTGATAGGCTTTGTATGTAACATAGGCCCACTCAATATATAATCCTCTTGTTAAGTTTTATTTATTTTTTGATGTTTTGACTGCTCTTTAACTTATTAACTAGACCATAGAATTTATACAGGCATGAGACACCTCAGGTTGAACTGCCTGGTGCACATGAGAATTCTGTGTGGGATCTTGCTTGGCATCCTATTGGCTATTTACTATGCAGGTATGTGATTTCTTAGGATCCATATTAATGTGTAGGTTATTATTTTTGGAGTATGCTTGGTTTTTTCAAATTTCTTATTAATTGCTTCGCTACTGACATGGTTGTTTACTTAATATGTTTGGGAGGTTTTAAATCATTTTGCCATCAACTGTCTGCATCTCTATGTGCTCTATTGGTGATTATGATGTTTTTACAATGCCTTTGACTTACCCAACTACCAAAGCAACTGAAATTTAGATTTGCCATTATATTTTAATGTCATGCTGCAGCGGTGGAAATGATCATGCTACAAGGTTTTGGTGTAGAAACCGGCCTGGAGATCAAGCCCGTGATAAATACAATGCCTTCCATGCCCAAGGTTCTTCTTTTATACGCTTTGAATTGCTCTTCCATTATTCTCTGTGCAGGATAGAATGAGATTGCTTACATCATTTACTTCATAATATTTCCAGGTTATGGTGACCCCAATCCTCATCTCACTGGCCGACCAATGAGTGGTTACCCGATGCCCGAAGCCCCACCGACTCCTGGAGCTTTTGCTGCTGGATTGTCACGAAATGAAGGGACTATTCCTGGTATTGGAGTTGCAATGCCACTATCTGTTCAATCTCTTGATGGTTCTGATCAAGAGCAACGGCCTCAGATTCCAGGAATTCCACTTGGTGGAGCACCTCCTCTTCCACCAGGTCCCCACCCATCTCTTTTGGCAGCTGGGCAGCAGCAAGCATATCAGCAGGTTGCTCAGCAATTGCCTCAACAGCAGCAGCAGCTTCAACCATTTCCTCAGCAGATGGTCCCTATGCCTCTAGCACCTCCAAATATGAGCCACTTGCAGCCTCCGGCACATATACCGCTGCTTCCTCATCACTTATCTCGGCCGCCACCCCCTCAAATGCCATCCCTTGGCATGCCTGGTTCCATGCCCATGCCTTCATCTATGGTTCCATCACCCATGTCTATGCCTAATCCCATGGTATGCCAACCCACTAGCTTTTCAATTACCATCATTACTTTATTTAGGGTTCTTAAGATTTTGCTATTTAACTTTATTAGTGTCAAGGTTCTTTTGATTCACCATTGCTCTTCAGTTTCATTTTTCGATGTTTTTTTTTTTTTTGCGGAAAGTTTTTGAGCTGCAATCATTCAACTTCATGAACTTTGATCTTCAAACAACCTCGTTCTCAACTGATTTTATTTTTCACTTTAGGCTGTGTTCTGATGTTATCTAAATGAGCGAAAGAAAATGAATTATGAAATGTAAATGATATTGGATCTCAAAGCTACTAGTTTTTCTTTGATGTGAGTAAAATATATGAGTAATTAATTAAAATTTTCAGATAATGCAGGGTTCTGCTAATCAGATGATATCTCCATTGCCTCAAGCGCATATGATGGGTCTTAACCAAATGCAGCAGCCAATTGCAATCCCCAATAGTAACTTACAGCCAAGCATGGGAGGCTTTGCAGGTGGCCTGCCAAACCTTCAGAATGCGCCGAACTCAGTTGTACAGAATTTTCCTATGGGTGGACTGTTTAACCGACCACCAGCAGGAATGATTAATCCCATTCAGGGATTGAGTGCCTTTCAGGTATTAACTATCAACACTGATGCTTAGCTTACACGCTCTCTCTCTCTCTCTCTCTCTCTCTCTCTCTCTCTCTGGATTTTTATTTATAAAATTTTTATATTTGACTATGGAAGCCTGGAATGATGGATGTGAGGGCACCAGGAGTGGGCCTCGTTGGGAATATGGGACTTCCGCCGCCATCCCAGAGTTCAGGACCCCAATAAACTTAATTCACAGGACTTCCAGGTGAAAATTCGGATTGTTTGAAACTATACTGAAGGGTTCTTTAAATATCTGTTTTTTGTTTGTTATGATTTTTTATCAGGTACTCGCTAATTTAGCTTTGTTTCTAACTAATCTAAACCAGGATTCCTATAATTGAGAAGCACTTTTTGTTGTGATAGATGTTTGATAACAGTACTATTTAGATGAATTGAATAGTATATAAACTTGATTTTGTTACCAAATATTTGGTTTATTTAACATTTGTTTTTAAGTTTTTAATATCTTGTGATGTTAGTCTGATTCAAACTTCTTTTTTTTTAATTAAAAATGTAATTAGTTCTTTGTTTATATATTAATGCTAAATATAAGTTTTTGAGTCTTGATGTTTTTTAGAAATGAGCTTAAGAACCCTTTAGGTTTCAGGTCAGTTTGATTTCAAATTATCCAGCTAGCGAGTGAGTGAAATAAAAACACTCTCATCCTTATTAGTTTTGTATATTTTAACGGTAAGAATTGAGCAATGACAATAAGATGTGTGGCTTCTACTTCATCCTGCAAATATAAAGAATTGGAAAATCAGGAGAATTTATTATGTGTGGAGGCCGAATTTAAAATGCCGTTCGGAGATCAACCAGAATGTGTCATGACAGCGGTACCGAGTGGTACCGAGCGAATGGGTGATGTGGCGTCTTTTTGGTTGGTCTTCGGATGGTGTTCGGCGCCCGCACAGAATTATTAATCGAAAATCAAGAGTTGCTTCTTTAGAAGAGATTTCCTTGTTTGAGATGTAGAGCTAGAGCTACCTATGCATTGCTTTTGCTTCGAGATAGAAGATCCTTTTCTTCTTTTGTTCTTGAATATTTTATGAGAGATGCATTACTTATCTTTTTTTTGTTTCTTTAGAATTTAGTGTGGATCTTCTCTTCTCTTCTGGTCACTTTTTTTAAAGAAAATTTTATCTATATATTTGATAAATTTTTTTGGTTCATTTGTGCCTCTTCATTATCTTAATATGTAAGTAGATCTTATTACATTCTTTGGTGCTGTCAAGGAGAATATTTGAGCCTTGTGTTGTAACTTTATGTACTGCAGTATAGGTGTCATTAACTGCTGGAGATGATCGCCTGTGGCTACTTTAGCTCCATTGAAATCTTGATACGTTAGCTCCATTAGAAGAGCTTTCAAATAGTATATTTTATTTGATGATATTGCTTTATCATTGGATGATGATCATCCTTGTCTCGGAACTTCAACGTTAAAACGCTCCTTGACGAACCGAAAAATAAAGATAAAGGGGTCCGCAGAGAGGTTGGGGTGAGAATTTTTGGAGCTCACATGAATAAGTGACTTTAGTCTTAAAGATATGATATCAAACGAGCATATACGTGAGAAGGTTGGAGTTGTCACGACCCGGCCCGGTTAGCTCGTAGATACGAGGCGGGAACGAGATCGGACACGTAATAAAATTAACTAATCATTCTCAAGTAAATAAAACTTATTCAATGAACTCTTCTGTAGACAAAAAGTGCCTCTAAATCCTTTATATTTTTCATTCCAAAAAGTGTTTTCAAACATATACAAGATGGTTAACTTCAAATTTAAACATGCTAGGATAAGCCATCCAAAAGATAGGAAGTACAACAAGTAAAACTACTATAAATGAACCTGTCACCCGGAGTACGACGACTATAAGTAAATCTTGGGTTGTCAGCCATCTCTTCTACCAGGTTCTCTTGAAATTTCCCAAAACTAGGGAGTGAGCCTCGCTCAGTAATTGACAATATGGCTAAGTTGGTGAACATGTGAAATAAACGACTCATGAACTAGTAGATAACTTAATGCATGTGAACCATGATATGCTTGACTTAGAGAACATGAAATACTCGTATATATGTTATTTCACAATGTATACATCCGTCCCGGAGTACCGAATTGTACTGATCAGGTACACCTCGTTTATGGCCATTCATTTTCATTTCATTATGTATTGCCTCAAAGGCCGTCTTTGCTCCAAGAGCCACTTCTTGGTACTCCGTCATCAACATACAAGTAATATATCGTTTCGCTCGAAATTTCGAGACGAATCTAACGAAATTTATTTCATCGAATTCCGACAACGTCGAAATTTCACTTAAGTTCGTCGCGGCGCATCGATATGCGTGCGACGCACTCAATTGACGAATTTCGGGTTTTACAGGAGTAGCTCAGTGTTTGATAAGATTAGAGAGTCATCTTAGATGGTTTGGTAACATAAAATGGCGGGCTTTTGATGACTTAATTAGGAGAGTAGATGTATTAGATTTGGCTTGTGTTAAGAAAGGTAAATGTAGATCTAAAAAAATTTGTTATAAAATATTAGAAATGTCTTTTTCTTATTAGATTTAAATGAGAATTTGACACTTAATAGGACACCATGGAGTTAAAAGATTTATGTAGTTGATTCCATAGTGGTATAAAGGCTTGATATTGTTGTTGCTATTGTTGTATGAAATAAAGGCCGAGATTGCTTCAAAATTTATAAATGATGCCCAACTCTTCATCTTAGACAATTCAAACTCTAAAATTAAAGAAATTCTAGAGCTCTAATAGACTAGCTAATGTCACCCATTCTAGTGTTTTCTATTCTCCCTTCATAATAAACTTTTGATAATTCGGGCCATTAAACTCTGTTCAAGAGAATGATTGTCCTTGTCTTATATATTTGATCATTTTTATGATCTACTCTTCATTTGAAAAAGAATGTTCGCGCCACCTTATATTACCCCCCAACTCAAAGTTGTCAAGTTAGGATATCTTGATTGTCTCTAATCTTTGGTTAACTTTTAATCATTCAATCAATACTCCATTTAGTAGGACTTTCTCAAGCATCTCCATGTCTACTAACTTTCAATCATATTGCAAGCCCTTATTTAAAGGAACAATTATTACGTCATCTGACCGGACGTAGAGCTACGTTCGGCCGCCAATATTACGCGCGGCCCGACGACTTGACCCGGACCGGAACCCGAGAATGCTATGTTCGCGTATTGCGAGGTATTACTCGGTATTTGCTCGGTATTGCATGACAATAACGAGAAATATCGCTCTGTGAAAACCAATATCGAGCAAATACCGAGTTGTACCGAGTTTTTCTAGAATACCAATACCGAGTTGTACCAATACCTAGAAAAACTCGGTTCAACTTGGTATTACTCGGTATTGGTTATTGCCAAGCAAAATCGATCAATATCTAACAATACCAAGTTGTACCAATACCTAGAAAAACTCGGTACAACTCGGTATTACTTGGTATTTGCTCGGTATTGCTCGGTATTGGTTATTGCCGAGCAAAATCAACCAATACCTAGCAATACCGAGTAATACCGAGCAATACCTAGCAAAATCGAGAAATACCGAGCCATCATGGGTCCATTCCGAGTCGGGTTGTCGGGGCGCGCGGTAAATAGTGAGAACGTGTGGTGCGATTCTACTGGCGGCCGAATGTAGAGCTACGTCCTGTGACCGGACCAAATAAAAGTTCTATTTAAAGAGGGATTATGACAATGACCTTTATCACCTATTGACTTATGATAGTTTAGTCTCCCTTTACTTTCAAAAGAGAGACTGCTCTACTTACCGTCATTATTTGCTAAATTTGGTCATTTAGACCCTCCTTTTAGAGAGTAATTATTGTGTCCGGACATCGAATGCGTCCAGAGATCAATAACAAAGCGCCATGTCACTTGGGCGCTCGGTACCGTACTCGGTACAACACTCGGTATGGCTCGGTATTTGTCCGAATTTTCGGTAATTTGTTCGGACACAATAATTTTTCCCTTTAGGAAGAGGGATCATCCAATTATAATCAATCAATTACAAATCTTTGCTATTTGATCCCCTTGTTCTCTTAAAGAGGGAGGAAATGTCTCGATTGCCCGTCCTCTATCCAAGACAACACCTTTGGATTTTCTTTAGCTGTTTCCAATATCTTATTGCGACACTTTGCTATTTGATCCCCTTGTTCTCTTAGGCTCCATTTGGGACGGCTTTTTTATTACTGTCTAAAACGAAGTTTTAGTACAAATTTTTTTATTTTTGTACTAAAACTCCGTTTTAGTACAAATTTTTTTATTTTTGTATTAGAACTCTGTTTTAGAAAGCAGTAAAAAAGCTGTCCCAAACGAAGCCTTAAAGAGGGAGGTAGAAGCAACTAATTTTTATCTTTTTAGTATTAGCAACTTGTTCGGATTTATAGAAGGGCAACTTTTTAAATTTCATATCTAAAACTAGTCGACACTATTCTAACTGGACTAGACCCTTCAATTTTTCTTTCTAAATTTATAATGTAAAAAAATCTTATACCCCTTCCATATTTCAATTGCTTCTTTGATTTTTGTATATGTGGTCAATCATTCATCATCACTACAACAACAGCAACTACATCAAGCTTTTATCCCATTATGTAGGGTCGGCTATTCATCATCACTCATGCAACAAAATATTATCTCCTCCAACTCACTTATTCTATTAAAGATTTTTTTTTTTTCATAATTTTGACACTTTAAAAAGTTTCACAACCATGAAAATTGCATCTATGAAGCAATTCATCAAACTTTATATATATATATATATAGAGAGAGAGAGAGAGGTCAATTAAAATAAATTTATATATACATCACATACAATAATACGCAAATTCAATATTTCTTAGTTGATAGTCAAAATTTTCATTCAATAGATTAAAATGAGTTGTGTAGGTAGATTAATTAATTCACAGAATATTGTTACATCACCTCACTAAATGCTGTTTTTTCTCCACAAAATTCTATCAGAAATTTTAAATTTATGTTGAATATCCCAGAAGAATTTCAGTCCTTTTCACAGAAAAAACCTAGATGGTCTCTCATTTGAAGCATACATGTAAATCGAGTTGAACTGAGTATTTTATTTTTAAAATTTGTTCATTTATTTTCTTATTAATTTCAAATATGATTTTAATTTTGAAATTTTATTCAAATTTTGTTTGTTCAAATTAAAATTAAACGTTAATCAAATCTAACTAATTGTATATTTAATACTAATAATTTAAGCATATAACCTAATTGCTAGTTATTATCAAATTTATAAAATTTAATAAAAAATTAATATAATTTATTAGGTGTTATGTAAAGTATTAGATGAAATTTAAATAATAATAATAAAATATTTAAATCTATCTTGCTATTTATTTAATATTTTTAACATATATATATATATATATATATATATATATATATATATATATATATATATATATATATATATATATATATAATAACATGCATTTTTTTAATGTATAAATCATAAAAAATTGGTTTAATAATATAGAACAAATCATAAAATAAAAATTAAGTTATGATTAAACGAGTTAGTTATTATATATTTAAAATTTTTGTTCTTAAATCACAACAACGATAAGCCTCAGGCTTTGTTTGGGACGGCTTTCTTACTATTGCTTAAAATAATGTTTTAGTACAAAAGTTAAAATTTTTGTACTTGAAATCTGATTTAAGAAGCAGTAAAAAAATAATCCCAAGCGAAGTCTTAACCTCACCATGGGGGAATTTTTTTTTTTCTCCATTGTCTTATTAAGAATCAAATTCTCATTTAAATCTAATAAAAAAAGTCATTTATAATACATTCTAACCAATTCTTTTTAGATCCACCTCTACATTTCTTAATATATATCATATTTGATAAATCTATTCTTATAACTAGGTCATCGAAAGGCTAACATTTTTATGTGACAAAATCATTTATAAGACAACTCTTTAATGTTACATGCCAATGTAACTAACTACTCCAATCTTCTTATGCATATACTTGTTTCACATTCTATTTCTATATTAAAACCATTCATCCACCTAATCATTCTCATCTCTACAACACATAACTTGATTTTATACTTACCTTTTAGGGAAATCTCCCTATCTTTTAATAACTCAAATCTTTTAATATAATCACAACATAAATCCTTTAATATATTATATTAATTCTTAAACAACAAATAAATATCTTCATAAACATGAATGAACAAGGGAGTTAATATTCAATTTTATTTATTTGTATGATAAATTTTTAAAGCTTTGTTTAAACCTATAAATAAAGAAACATAAACAAATATTATATGAATGTATATCAAAATTTTCATTGTGTATTTATTTGCTTAGAACCCAAATGGCATAAAACATTCATGTGTAAATGGTAAACCTTCATTCTCTTGCCAAAAGATAGAAAACTAAGTCCTAAATTATTGTTACGATAAATTAGGAGTGTCAAAATAAGTCGATAGGTCAGATTTGGATCCAACCCAAATTGACGCGGGTTCAAACGGATTGACCCTAACCCGACCCAATTTTACAAAAGGATCAAAATTTCCAATCCGGACCCGACCGTGCGGGTTACAGGTTGAATTGACATGACATGCAAACTCGAACGCGCTGTGCAGGCAAGCGAGTGGACTACGATCTGGACTTTGGACATGATTCACGAGACAAGGGTAGGCAGACAGCAAGCAAATAGTGGTCTGCGGCATCAACCGGAGTCCAGTCCGAACAGACCAGACGTGGGGCAAATGCAAGACCTAAGGCGCAGGAGAACGCTGGTCGGCAGGTGGACTGGACGTGAGGCATAGGCATTGAGGCGAAGTGGAAGAGGATGTGAGGCAACGCCAAGCTAAATTAGAGCAAAATTGAATGAGCCACCTCAAGCTTAACTTGCTTGCACCCCTCTTTGCACAATTGATTCTAAGATCTATTAAAGTTGAATTTTTTTATTCATTCTTAAAGTAACTTTTAGTACAAAAAATTATTGAACAAAAAATTTTGTACTAAAAAACAATTTTAAAAATTAGCAAAAAAACTATCCCAAACGAAACCCTGAAACAAACGGCTATCAAGATAGTCTTTAACAAATCCTGTTGGCATGCACAAAACATGAAAAAAGGAAGATCTGAAAACTGGAAATGAAGCACAATTGCAGCAGCGACAATAAATCACAAGTTATATTACAGCATGAAAATAATTTATCGTCAATAATAACCTTCATGACTTGGTCCAACTTTATGGCAAAGATTGCAGTAACAATAGTGCCATTAATCACAAGAATATAACTTATTAGAACTTGTGTATGTCAACCTGAAGTTCGACTACTTAGATTTCTTTTGACAAAAGAGAGATTCAAATCTCCTCGGCAATAACTTTTAAGATCCTTACCAACCGGATTAACCGGAATCCAGTGCTATTCACACTATGTTATCATTATTAGATTTCAAGAGAAATATTTTACTAATTACATGTAATCCCGGGAAGGCCATTTATCTTCATACCTTCCAAATGAAGATTCCATGGCAGGCACACCAGTTAGATGGAGAGGATCAGGCTCTATACCATAGTCTGTTAATGGCCTGTGCTCAAGAACTTCGTCGTGACGCCGAACAAACTCGGGGATCTCAACCTGGCCTTTCTTTATGTCTTCCCACAGGTACTGTAATCGGCTTACATACTTTATTTTCCAGTATATGCTGCAAGGTTAAACATAACACATTAGAAGTGGTGGATTCAAATTGTTTGTTGTCAACTATGATGCTCCGACACTCCGCCTTAATAAGGTGTGCAGTGTCCGACATGATTGGGATACGTGTCAGACACGATAGAGGAGTGTTCAAATAAAATAATAATTTAAAAAAATTGGGCAAGCGTGTCCTCTCAAATTGCATCCTGCCCCATCGTGTTCCTGCAACACTAGCGCAGGTGTAGCGATTAGGGTTCCACTCCTGTGACAAGTTCCGCCCTAGCGACAGGTTCTACTCCAGTGATGAGGAAGATGATCGATGACAAGCTGATTCCATTCCAATCCTCCATTCACGATCTCAACGTGCTCAAGCTCTAAGATCAACGACAAGAGACGGAGAGAAACTCCAGCTCTAGTCGCAGGCCCACCCGTCCTTCACTTCACGTGAAACTTCAGTGAAAATCAGATAAGATAATACTGTACTAGAAATTTTTATTTTTCTAAGATTTAAATTATATAGTTATTTTATTTTTTTTCCGTAGTGTTGTGGGTGATGTAATACCACTTTGACAAATAATCCTCAACACATTATGCTATAACCACTGTGAGATAGTTCAACACATGACACCAACTAATGGGTAAACCTTAGATCAAACCTTTTTAGATTTTTAATTAGGTTATTTTAGACATTTAGATGACAATGGACATGTGGCAGATCTCAACCATCATCACTTTATGCTAAATGGTTAATACTATGGAAACATAAATGGTTTTTATTGGAGCCCAAAACTAATTTGAGCTTGATTCAAATTATGATAATGTCTATACAGTTTATGTATATGTATTTGATATTAGATTAGATATTTTATGCTTAATTTTTTTTGATATTATAAGCTACATAACTACTTATGATTTTGCTTTATTATTATTTTGTCATTCTTAATATTATACTTTGATTGTTTTCTTAATTTTGATGCATGATTTGTAAATTATAATGTCGTGTCTGTGCTGTAATTGTATCCTATATTTTCAATAATTGCCATGTCTCGTGTTCGCGTTCGTGTCGCTATGTTCATATGAGTACAACATATATTGTCAATAAAAGAGTACAATCAAATGGAAAAATACAAGGGGGGGGGGGGGCATCATGCATGATGATTGTCATAATTCTTGGGTTCAACATTATCGAATTAATTCAATTAGGCCAGATAGTGGGGCATCTTGACTTGATATGATATGAAATCCGAACAAATCATTCACATATACGTATAATAGTTCAGACCCAACTGCCAATCCAACCAATGAACCAATCCAAAATATAATGCCAGATTAGGTCACTAAACGTTGCTGACCTAGGCCGATTGAGATATACACATATATCATCTTATATAGATATATGAGTAACTATAAATATTTATATGTTAATTTATATAATATGACAATTTAACTATACAAAATTTAGCCCAATAAAATTTCTCTAATGGTCTAAATCCAATACCTTAGCTCCAATCCTTTGGTCACTTGCTTCGCCAAACCTCATTTTTTTTTCCCATCTGCCAACCCCCATTTGTTTTTCCTTTTTAGCAATTCAAACCAAAAAAACATCATTCCTTATGTTGTTTAATCAAGTAGACTGAAAGCCCCATCCAAACATCTTAACATAGTTCATGAGTCAAATTAGGTTTGAGCTTGACCCTACTCAAATTATAATCCTATCTAACGGTTATTCAGACCAGATTCATGTCAAAATCACTGGATCCAAACCGAAACAGCTGATAAGACTACGATTAGTTGGGCTCGACCACTTTACTACCAAGCAACACATGTTGATGTAAGCTCACAAAAGTTGATGCATTGTTGTAGCTAGGGTTATCAAAAAAGCTGTGTGTTCATATTTGATTGTTCGGTTTGATAATTAGCTTGAGTTTGACTAGTTTTAATAAGCTCATATGTTAAACAAACCAAACACGAACAAGGACATGTTCAATCATGTTCGGTTTGATATAAGCTTAATTATATCTATATAAACATAAAGTCATGCATACATATAAAGGGGTGAATGTATACTCATAAGTTTTATGTATATATGCATGCATATGCAAGAATAGATTGTGTATGTTCAAATTTACATATTTATACTTGCATGAATATATGTACATATATGTAGCTACATGTTTATTCTATAATTTATCCATTACTTTCAAATAGTATTCATGTTCATGAATAGCTTACATGCGACACAATAAGTTAATGAATCAAACACAAACACTAGTTAGAGCTTCAATCATTCTTTATAGAGAGTTGAGTAAGTTTAAGAGAAATATTAAGTGGAGCCGTTATGTCTGCATAGTACAAAAGAGAGAGAGAGAGAGAGAACAACAACAACATCAAGCCTTTGTCCCACTACATGGGAAGAGAGAAAACAAAATAAAATAATAAAGAAAATAATAGTGGTGATAATGTTACGACTGGTCTTGCAACAGTCAGCCCAGCAGCCAGGGGTGGACCAGCTACAGGGGGCAAAAGGGCTGAAATTTCGGCCCCCCTTGTGGGGCCCAGTAAACCAATTATTCCATATGTTAGGAGGAGGATTAAGAAAGGAATTGAAGATTGGAATTTGAATTCAAAAGAGGGAGGGAATTAATTAAGGCAAGAGAGATCTTTTAGGGTTAAATTCGAAAGAAGAGTAGGGGCTTATATAGGGATTATTATTTTGTGCAAGGGTTATGTTTTCTTTGAAGTTTTCTGCTGTAGTTTCTTCTGTGAGGGCTTCCTAGAGGCGTCTAGGTTGACTAGGAGAGACAATCTACCTCTCTAGTTGTAAATCACTTGTATCTTTTATTTCTTGTTGAGTTATTAATCGAAATCAGCCATTATTTCCTCCAAATTCTACTGTTTTCTGAGGATTTCTTGCTGTGATTTACTGAAATTGACTCCAAGGCGTATCGAATTGGCATTAGAGCACTTTTTTGGGACCTATGGCAGCAAAGAAGATGGAGGCATTCGAAAGGAAGATGGAGCAAATCAAATCCGATGTGGAGAAGAAGTTCTCAACCATAGAAGGAAGGTTTACATCTATGGAAAACCGAATGGGAAGGGTGGAGGAGATGCTAAGGAAGCTCATGGAGATGCAATCCGAAACACCAATGGCGGTTTCGATTGCTAAACCTAACAAAGATTTGACCGGGATTCCCTTGGCCAAATCTAAGGGCTTGGCCAAATCTAAGGGAAAGGAGATCGGGAGGAGTTTGATAAGGGAGGATCGAGAGGTGAAAATTTTGGTGGAAGAATATGAGATGTCACATTTGGAGCCACTTCCAAGAAGGGGAAAAGGGTGAAGGAGAGATTTTTGGTGGAGCTACAGAGTTTAGAAGGAGAAAAAGATGTGGAAAGATAGAAGCGCCAGACATGGTAGCTATTCCTACAACAGTATCGAGAGGTGTCCAGCTAGTTCAAGGGTTGCCTTTTCTGCGAAAACACAAGTATGCTATCATTTTGAAGGAAGGACTCTCACATATTCGTGTTCATCCATACCATTCTCCTCAACTCCAGAAGGATAAGATCGCGAGATTGATCAGGGAGATGCTGGACACAGCGATCATTTGACCCAGTGACAATCCATTTTTTAGTCCAGTGCTTCAGCGGCAGTTTTCTTTATTCCACCTTGAGGACAAATAAAAGTGAGCCTAAATCCTCAACTCTAATTGTCTCTCCTCTTCTAAGATATATTATCCTAAAAAGATGTTCAGCAAAATTTTTCTTTTTTACTTCATCGCTAACCATATTACTTGGAGAATACTCACGTTGGATTTAAGAATTGTAGATCAAAACTTTTTAATACATTCTATAATACATGATGTTGAAAGAGAGAATAATTTTGGTGCTTTATTTGTTAAAATATAGTATTATATGTAAAGGATGTTGGTTTCAAAGTGCATATAAACATTTTCAACATTTTAAATGATTTATAAATGGCACAAAAAGAAAGGCTAAAAAGCCGAATGGTAAACAATTAAGATGGAAGTGCTAGCTTTATGATTAGATAGACTTCTTCATAAAATTGCAATCTAATTTCATTGGAGCTAATCATTATGGTAGTTTTGAGGATAAGTGACACGGTAAATTGACGATTAAAGAATACTTTTAATCCTTTTTAGTTTAAACCTTATTTTAAATTCTTTTTTTGTTTCTACCTTAAATATCTTGTATTACCAAAATATTTGGGTTATAATTCAGTTTTTTCCTTTCCATATTTCCCTCCCAAAAAATTATTAAAAATTTCTAGAACATTCCTTGTGTTTTCATCACCACATATAACAGTCATTATCATCATTAGCCTTATCTAACAATTTGGGTTTAGCTCCCTGAATCCTCATCTTCATTTGTTCATGTGGAGTGTTGTATAAGGAGTTAAATATATTCCTCACAAATCATTTTGAATAAATTATAGACCAGTAATCTTAGGGCTACCACTTCTTATTAAAACTCTAACATTATTTTCATCTATTTATTTAATTAACGCATTTTCTATCTTTCTTCATACATGCCAAAACTATCTAAGTTGTTTGGTTGCACATTGGAATCTAATTTTAATCTAAATACAGTGTGAACTAAAGTCAATGTATTTGAAATACTTCTTGATGTTGGATTTAGGGCATGGATCAAGTGCTTAGAAGCAACAGAGAGATCATGGTGCCGTTGCGAGCAGCTACTAAGTTGGAGGTGGCGTCACAACGAAGATAGGAGGTGGACGTCAACGAGGACCCTAGCACTAGTAAGCAACAATGTTATAAGCAAGGTTGAGGGGATGAAAAAGTTGTGTGAGCAACGAGATTACATGGCTGCATAAGCATAGCTGGCGTGAGCGCAAAGTCACATCATCTGGCACAATGTGTTTGGAATTTGCGTGAATCTGAAAAATTTCAAAAACATAAAAAATAAAGCAATTACCTAAGAAAATACATTAAATTTATTGTACACTCAACCAAATACATAAACACCTAAAATTCTTGGATTTGAAATGTTGTGCACTCAAAGCTGTTGACCCCTAAAATGTGTTGGACAGTAAATGCAAGCACATCTGATGAAATCAATGACCAAGTGATGCGACATCGTACAAGTGGGTACAACGTTCCTCGAAGTTGCGCAAAATCATCCAAAACATCGTCCGCTAAGAAAATGAACATCTACGACATATTTGAAACATCAAAATCATCGAAGAGACGCCCTCCGTGCACAACCTGAGTGGATGGTGCAAATAACGAAATACAAGTGCACTTGTAAGTGAATTTCTACAAATAACCTTCGATTATGAAACGGATTGCATCATTGTGGCCGGAATGTCAAAATTACCCAAAGAGAACTTCTATCAATCAACTCGAGCTAAATGGTCGAAAATATCGCGTGTGCGATGTTACGTGAACTTGTCTTGATGACCTATGTTCGAAAAACGGATTGAACAAACACGTTCAGAACATATCAAATACTAGGATACAACAACCATATTGCCCAGGTGCCAACACAAGAAAATTGATGAAAAAACCGCAGGCGCGTATGAAACGAGACAAAATCAATGGGCGCGAGCGAGTCACATTATTACCTAAAGCAATCTGGTTAGCATTGCATACAATATGATTATTGATGCCCGAGAATTTGTTATTTTTTGCATAGAAGTGTATGATTCAATGACAAGGAAGAAAACAAGAAGTGGGTGGTGGAGAGGGGTTCTGAATGGCGAAGGGTAAGAAGAGTGTTTGCAAAATAAATGATATACGCATTGATGCCATCTCCAGCTTGAAGTCGGCGATTGCAAATGGGTTGAGCAGAGGAATAGCATGACGACAACACCAAGTTTTATTATTAGTTACTTTGAGATGGGTTCTCCTAGTGGAGGAAGTAAAGAAGGTTGGTATTAGGAAATTTTAAATTACCAAATAATATGTCCCACGAATAATGAATGCATTTTGGTTGAAATAGTAAAATATCAACAGGCTTTTGGAATTTTAAATGAATTTATTTAAATGTATGTAAAAGGATGGAAGAACTTTGACAAACAATTGCTAGCAATAGAGAAAAAACTACTCATATAGATGTTTGTAGCTAGATTTTATCTAATATAACATTTCTAGCATAAAAATCCCAAAGGACCCAGATATTTATATCACACTTCAGGTAAGCCCGCATTTAAAATAAAAGCTCCATTTTAATCCCTCACATAATTCTTTCATGAAAGTCATGCACTTAACATAATCGTTAATTGAGAGAAAAATGACAAATAGTGCCCAAAATATTAGCTCTCTATTTTCTCATTAACATCCTTATGTTGACCTGTGGGCTCCGAAAATTCGGCCCCGGCCTCCGCTCGCTTTTCTTATTCGGCGAGGGAGTTTTAACTGAATAAGTTCCGAGGTAAATTTTGGAAGGCAGATGGGTTTGTAGATAAGACACTACCCAGAGATTTCGCCCTCATTTTGTGAGGACTTTATGATCTGAGTTCTGGTTTCCTATAGGCGCAAGCCCCTATAGTTAATTACCCCTCCCGATCACGAGAGAGAACTTTCGATTAAGGCTAGTCGTCGATCAGATACGTAGAATATACGTGTTATCTGGCATATAGTAGCAGCAATGGGTTTGGAAATTGGGCTTAGATTTGGGTATTTGGAAAGGTTTGAAAATTTGGAATTTGAAGGGTTGAGAGATTGATATTTAAAAATAGAAATTTCACCATCGTGCACTTAAAGCGGAAGGTGGGGGAATGGATGATGGGCCCGATCAAGATCCCATGGTTCCGTCGTCCCAGGCCATCATGGTCCCTGGTCTACTTAGTCAGAGGAGGTAGTCGACCCAACCTGACAGAAGGATCCTTGTCGGCAGCCATGGGTTGCTTCGTCCAAGGGGACCTTGTAGACCTGGGGGGAATGTTTGTCTAAGGGGACAAATTTGAATCCACCTTAGCTTACAGAGGGCTTTGTGCCCTATCGATCATATCCTATTGATTCATATCTCAAGGATTTAACGCCATTAAGGAACGTATTAGCTCTGGCCATAACCGGTATCTGTGGTGCCATTTGGCGGCAAAACCACTCGGTTCAGAGGGGCCCGGGTCATAATCGTTTACCTGCAGTGCCATTTGGCGGCGAAACTGCCGGTTAGAGGACACGTACCACGTCCTTACTGGCAAGAGATTTTTTGAGAATGGATCCTAGTGATATTTTCGACTAGGCATTTGGCTCTTTGTGAGCTAGAGTAAATTTCAATTTGTCCGCCTCGGCAAACTGTTGCGGAGGGCGGATGATTTTGCTTTAAGTGCGTTGATAGATTGATTTCAAATTTTAAATATTTTTGAGATTTTTGGAGTTTTTTGGGTTTTTGATAGGCATTTTTGGTGGATATTTTGGGTAGAGTTTGAAAGTATTTGGAATGGACTTTTGGGAGACAATTGAAAGTATTTGAGAACCCCTCCGGTTGAGATTTACAATCAACACGGCCATCATCGGGGTGTTTGGGGTCACTTTCACTTTATGGATTGAACCTTGTCAACTCTATCGGGCTGTCGATAGAGGATCGGATTTCGTAGGCTTTGTACCCTTAAAAGTGAATTCTTTTTGATTTTAGGCATTGAAGGCCTAATATGAATATATTAAAATAAATATTCTGGTCGCCACGGCCACATATTTATTTGTTGGTTCGAACCTTGTCGACTCCTATTAATCCGTATAAGAGGATCGGGTTCGAGCCTGAATTCACTTGTCAACCCGCGCAGCATCCCTAGACGTCACGTGTGTACCAATAACACGCTCGCCGGGGCCCATGCGGTTTGAGATTATATTTCCCTCTTTAGTGTACATATGTGTATACAATTTATAGTGCACGTGCAGGGGTATTTATTTTAGACTTTGTTGACGCCTTCTGTCTGCTTGTACAAGGATTGCAGATCCGGTGGCGTGGCGTAGCAGCTTCTAAATGGAGTTGTTTGCTGCTTCGTACAGGTAGACTGTCGTATACTACTCATTGCTTTCTGCAGGTAGATCGTAGTGTACCAACTAATCTCCTACCTTTGGTTGTAGAAGCTCATAGGAGCTTATATTTATTGTAACTCTTTGGCACTTTGCTCATGAACATTATATTGGGTACACCATGGATCTTCTACAGTAGTTTATAGGAGTAAGCATCTGTCACCAACCCCTCCATGCATACTAATTGGTGTTGACTATATGAGGATATTATACCCACTACACATATGTTGCTATAATCTATAAAAGCTCTTTTCATCGTATATTGCATCATATGTATCTTCCCTTTCATCACCGCCTTGTGAACAATCTGTCAGACATATGAGTGTATGACTATATTTGTATAGAACCTATCACTTCCATATCATTTCAATCGATGTCACTTATGAGTGGATTACCAGTTCTATTTGTATTGACTTCAAGCATGTCATTATCGTTCATGAATGATCACAAGTATCCCATAGTTGTTCGTAAGGGATTTCATTCTTCCTTTACTAGGTAGTTGATGTTGACTGCTATAATATTTTGATGATCATTTCCTTTGTGCTTGTAGGGAATGGGAATGTACGCTTGCCACGATATTAGCACAGGTGATATGAACAACCATTGTAGGCTTCTATGTTCACCATACTCATTATAGAGATATTGCTAGATCTCTAAAATTTGGTCCATGAGCATTTCACTCCACTATCCATGGATGATTCATTTCGTATATTTGAGAATCATGCATAATTTGCTTAAGCTTGATTTTGATCTTATACACAAGATATGGTTCATTGAGGCTTAAATTTGAGTTAAATATGGCAAGCTCAAGTTATAAGTCCCCCCTTTGGTTTAAATCCAGCTCATAAGTTTTATGTGATCTCTTGATTCGAGTCAAGTTCAAATCAACTTTGAGTTGAGTCTTTTGATCATTTGAATTTTGAGTTCGAATGATCCGAGACATATCTACTTTGGTTTCAATTGGTTTGAGTCCCAGAATGAGTCTTCAACATTTTTGCCTGTGTTCAAATCATTCATTTTATGATTTATTTAAGTGAGGTTCAATGTCTTTGCTCACATCATTTGACTTTCAAATCAAGTGTGAGTTCAAGTTCAATTAAAGCTCAAATCAAGTTTCAATGTAATCCTTCCCTTGCTTCAAATCAAGTTCTTGTTCATAAGTCCTCTGCTCTTGTTTGAGTACAAGTTCTATGTCCTTGCTCAAATTGTTCAAGTCAAGTCCTTTGTAGTCTCTTGAGTTCAATCAAATTCTTGTCTTATCGGCTTAATGTTCCTCATCATTTTCTTTTATTTGGATTCAAGTTTGATTAAGTAGATTAAGTCAAGTCTATAAATCTCATTCTGCTCCAAGTCCTTGTCTGTATTTCAGACAAAAATTCGGCAGCCTCCCGGCGTCTCCCCGTTTAGGGGAAAAACCAAGAGGCCGCCTACCCGCCACGTCAATAAAGACGTGCACGGTTGGTGTTGGTGAGACGCCGCGGCGGTTGTATATGTGTTTTCTCTCCCACCACGCGCACTAAAGGCGTGCTTGTGGTTTTTTTTAAAAATCATTTTTTTGAAAAGCAAATTTTTGATTTCCCCCCCACCGGGGGTTCTTAAGAACGACCCCGCTTCGCCGTACGTACCGCACCGGGTTCCACCCTACCACAGCCAATAAAGGCGTGCTTATGACAGTTCTCCAGTTTGCCACGAATATTGAAGTAGGGTTTTGAGTTTAGAAAAGTTCATACCTCCGCGGGGTTGTAGTGGTTGACACGTGGATCGAGGGATCACTCGCCTACCTCGTCGTAGGTGTCGCACCAGGTTCCCTCCTACCACGGCCACTAAAGGCGTGCTTAGGTGGTTTGCCGGTCCGACACGGACATCGAGATAAGAGAGTTTAGGCGATTCCCGCCTCGTTCTAGGCGTCAGACCGGGGTCCCATCCCACCACGCGCAATAAAGGCGTGTATAGGCGGTTTTCCGATCCGCCGCACACAACGGAAGCGAGGATCTGGGTTTAGGACTTCATACCTTTGCGAGGAATGTCGGTGTCGGCCCGAGGATCGAGGGATGAGAGAGTAGCATTTTTTGTAATTAATGATAATTAATCATTTAATTATAAATAATCCATTAATTATATTTAATTACAATTAATATTATCTAATTATAATAATTATAATTAAATAAAATATTAAATAATTAATCAAAATTAATAATGTTTAACTATTATAATTAACCTATTAATTATAATTAGTTAGGTCTAATTATAATTAATAATAATTAATGATAATTAGGGGTTAAACATAATTAATAATAATTAATAATATTTAATTATAATTAATTATAATTATTAATTAATTATAATTAAGAAAATAATTATTAGATTAATTATAACTAATATAAATTAATTAATATAATTAATAAAAAAAACTAATCTCTCCCTCTCTATTCTCTCTAGCTTGGCTGAGTTACAGGATTTGGCCGAATAAGAGCGTGATAAGGGAGAAAGTTACCTTCACAGCTGACGAGCTCCTGTTCTTGCGTCCCGATCAAAATGTCGTGACTGCCGATCGGGCAAGGAAGGGGCGACGTCGGAAATCAGAAGGGAGGTCGGCTAAAGTAGGTCTTCCCTTTTCCCTCTCTCTCTCTAGCGTGCGACCTGGGTGAGATCGGACAAAGGCAGAGGGAGGAGGCGGAGGCTCGGGTAGGTTGATCTCTCTCTCCCTCTCTCTCTCTCTGCTTGGGGTCGGCACAGGCAGAGGATCGGAATAGAGGAGGAGTTCGGCCGGGGGAGCGGGATCTGAAGAGGGTATCGGGAGGAAGAAACGAACGAGAAGAGATCGTGGAGGAAGAGCTTCGTGTGTTTGTTCGAAGAGGAGGGGTTCGGTCGCATTTTAAAGGCAGAGGAGGGATGCGATCGAAGCGAAATGCGGGATTTGGGCTGGATTTCCGCAGGGATCACGGGAAGTGACGCGAGCGGCGCCGAATCAGCGCGATTTCGGCAAGGTTTTGAGGATCCGTCGGGTAAGGTATGATTCTGAGCTTCTCTTTCTTTTTTTTTTGTTCCCTTTGGATATAGCATACAGGTCAACATGACCTCACTGACATCACCTCCTCTCTCTCTCTCAACATTTCCTCTTGCTCCTCCACCACCCAACCTCATTCACTCATTCCTCCTCTCCAACTCCTACAAACTCAAAAACAACTTTGTTTGCCTCACTGCCAATCACCACCTTTTTCAATTCCCCATCGTCTACCTCATTTGTTACTCCGTCGGCCACTTCCGGTTGACGACAATGATGACTCTTAGTGATACCAAGTGAGAATCATGTGAAAGTAGCAATAAATCCTTCTATAAATGTTTTAGTTTCAATTCATCCCTTCACCGCTAACCACACAATTCATAATGGACACACCTACCATCACAACTAAAGCAACATCATCACAATTCTCTGTCCCCCTCCCTTTCCATTACCATCATGTCCTCGATCACCCACTACTTAGAGCCCCTCCCAACCTTCAATGGTCGTCAATGGTGCATCGACATATCATAATAATGAAGCGTTGTCATTTCGAATACATATAGGATACGTGCACTTGCTTGAAACACACTTGACACATATCGAACATACACCTACATGCCTGATTAAAAGAAATTAATAAAATTAATGGACATGGGGTTCCAACACGTTTATTAAATATTAATTTCAACTTAAATATATCATATAAATAACTTAACCCATCACTTACTTTTATTTTAAAGTATATTACTTAAATAACTTAATAGCTTCTTTAACATTAGGTTTTATTTTCCTTATTTTTCTCTACTTTAGCGTGATTTCTAATAATTTTTTTTTTATTTTTCTACAAAAGAATTAATTTATACAACTTCAAGCCAATTATAATCTAAAATATGATGTGCAAATTTCTTTTTCCATTGAGGGAAAAGTTGTTATACATTTATTATTATATGAATTCATTTCACATTTAATTCATTTGTTTAATTATTATGCATATATTTTATTTATACGATATATATTATAATGATGTGTCCATTATATCTCATTTTCTATATTTTCAATGATAGCTGTGTCCTATGTCTATGTCCTCATGCTCGTATCGATGCATCTTAGATTATCGTTCATCCGCTACCATCTTCAACGTTGATTCATTCATCAAACAATCTTCTTCCCCAAACCCCTTTCTTCCCCCACACTATTACGCCATATCTTTCTTTGCATCATACCCCATAGCCTCTGCATTCTCACCACCTCCTCTACGTCTGTCATGCCATGCTTCACCATCCTCCTCAACGCGGACACCATCATAACGACAATGGTGATGCAAGGATTAGCATGGATTTTATTGTGGGATGGTGGTTGGGTGTGCTGAGTGAGGTGATTAGAGCACTAGGGGATTATCCAAGTGTGGCGATGAAGATGAGGAGGGAGAAGAAGTGCATTGGAGAGGTAGGGTTTGTCAACAATTATGAGAAGAGACAATGAACCAATTAGGGAAAGATGTCCCAAGCAAGCAACATTTTTCCTTCCCAAACTTCCCTCAAATCACCTTTGACCTTCTGCGACAACACTCCTCCCAAACCAATAGCAACACTTAGATTGTTGAAAAAGAACTCTTAACCCTATAACATGATAAGAAGATAAGAAGATAAAAACTTCACCTTTACTTTATCAGATAGAACATTCTGAATTATAAATGAGTGTGGTCATAAAATTTTATATCATTTAAATTTACGTAAGAAAATTGCAGCATATGAATGTCAAACTAGCTAAAGTAACTGTAAAATTAATGTCATTAATTAAAAAAAAAAAACTTTGCAAAACTAGCATTTAACCACAATGATCAATTTCTAAGTAAGAAGTGTTCCGTACCAACATGGAGGGTTTCTAAAAGCCACAAACCTATGCGAAGAAAAATATAAACCTTAAGGGCATTAAGTGAACTTTACACATTTCTATTTCAAAAAAGATCCACTTGCACAAGCTACTTTGACGAACTTGACAAAAATAACGATGGAATAATTGATCTTGAAATATGGCCTATCATTACTGTGTTATGTTTGGAAACTACTACTATAATGGTCATTTTCAACATAGCTCTCCAAAAGACACCAAACTAAAAAAAAGGACACCAAATGCACACACAAACATTAATTGCACTCAAGAGAGACCTAGCATTGTTCATGCTTATCTCCATCAAGACAAAATGATATATATCAATACAATCAACTGATTAAAGAACATAAGCCATTTAAAGCTAGTTAATTTTAAACTGATAACTATGGAATTGGAAAAATGGGGGCATGCATATCATATTTTAATCAGAAAAGAGAATTTAGCTTTGCATAACTATGCAGAAATCAAACTAAATCAGCCATGCTAATGCATCATTCTTAAAATTTCAAACTCAACTTTATTCTAATACCACATTACAACAACAATAATATCAAGCCTTTATTCCACTATGTGGGGTCAGCTACATGAATCCTTTTTCTACATTGTGTCCTGTTAAGAGTCAAATTCTCATTTAAATCTAATAAAAACTATCATTTCTAATATTTTCTAATCAAGCCTTTTTAGTTCTACCTCTATTTTTTTTTTAATTATTTTTTAGTTCTACCTCTATCTTTCTTAACATAGGTCAAGTCTAACACATCTACTCTCCTAACCGTGTCATCGGAAGGTCGACATTTTATGTGTCCAAACCATCTAAAACGCTCCAACCTTTTCACGTATATACTCATTTTGCATTCTGTCTCTAAGAATGAAACCACTCATCCACCTGAGCATTATCATCTCTGCAACACTTAACTTAGTTTTATGCTTCTTTTTTAATGGCCAACATTCTGTGCAATAAAGCATCGCAAGTCTCACCAGCATCTTATAAAAATTTCCCTTAAATTTAAGGGGTATTTTTCTGTCACACAACAAGCCCAATACATATCCTCCAGTTTAACCATTCAACTTGAATTCTACTAATAATATCCTCATCTATTTAACCATCACTTTAAATAATAGACCCAAGATATTTAAAACGTTAACTCTTATTAATGATTTGATCGTCCAAAGTCACAATCCCCCCACTAGATCTATTACTACTAAAATTATACTCCATGTATTCGGTTTTAGATCTACTCAAACAAAAAACTTTAGAATCTAGGGTTGACATCCATAATTCAAATTTTCCTTCAAGTCCCTCTCTAGTCTTATCAACAAGAAGAATAGCATTAGCAAAAAGCATACACCATGGTACATTCCCTTGCAAATGTCTAGTAAGAACATCCATGACTAAATCAAAAAGATATGGGCTTAAAACTTATCCTTAATTCTAATACCATATTCAGCAAACATTAATTAAACCCTAAACTACACCACCAAAGGGAACTTCTCAATTATAATTGTCATCATAAATTCTATAGCATGCAGCTCAGGACAATTATTATAAAGAAAATAGAAGTAGTATTCAAAAGCAAACAAAACGTAGCATGGTTTCAGCAAATACTTACTCTCCACTTAAGAAGAGGCGGCCAAGCGTGGCAATTGCAAGTCTAGATCGAAGGCCAGGATGAAGAAAGTAAACAACCTGAAGCCTTTCTTTATACTCAACAGGTAGCTCTTCATATATCCACCTCAAGATAGACATTCCAGGATTATTATCCTCTTTTTGTACTGTAGTATGCATGTACAAAATGCAGAATGGACCATCGGGTAACTCGGCCATTAGCTTATGGAAGACATACCTCTTCAAGCGCTCCCCAGCAATAACAGTAGCTGAAGATTGAGACAAATAAAATGCTAAGCAATGAAGTTGGACAAAATTTATCAAGTAATAAACTCCCCTAACTTTATTTTGTAAAGAAGCATTGTAGAGCATGTCCAGGAATCCTCATCAGTTTATCCTATCTCAGGTGGGTTTTACCTAAACTACATTTATATTTTGGGGGATTTCCATACGTAGCACTCAAAACATTAAGTTTTACACTTAAAACTTTAAATAGCATAAAAATAATACCCTCTCAACCTTCTCCGTTACAATCCAGCCACCAACAGAGAGGGAGAGGTTTGTGGTGGAGAAATCGCAACGGTGTGATTTCAACGAGCAGTTGCCTCCGCCTACCAATTTTGCTCAAAACTCCCACAGTTGCTTACACCTTCTGTTACTGATTTTGTCCAGCTCCCGCAGTTGCCTCCGCCTAATCCGTGAGATCCACAGTCACTGATCCCCACTTCTTCCACCCAAAACCTCCAGCCTCCCACCACCGTCCAACACAGATCTTGCCAGAGCCTTCTCACCGCAGGTGGCCTCTACCCCGATTCACCCATTCAAAGAAAACTCAGGCCGCCTGTAGGTCCAGCATCTCCGACCGCGGCAGTTAGCCTCTTCATGGTTAACGGGGTGCTAGGTTATGTAAATAATGAAGTTTAGGTGTTAAATTTGCAAACCAAAATATTTTGGATGGCATTTATGTAACTACTGGAAATAAAAAACCTAAACAACAAAACAAACCAATACTCAGATTAGTCTTTTGAACACAACAACTTTCGGGAATGCTAGTGAGCAACTTCCATCACCGAAATATGCTTAATTGTTGGAAAAATCAACAGGATGAACAATCTTCCTCATGCTCCCAACAATCCACACACAGCCCAATTAACTAGGAAACTAGTAAGCAAAAGAAAACATCTCAAAACGGAAAAGGAAAAGGCGACGTACCAGGGAAATACTTCCCGACGATTCGAAGAATACGATTCCCAGACTTATCCAATCCCTCAAATCGCAGGATCTGAAGCGCTATCAGATCGGAGAAATCCTCTTCCGAGCAGTCGTGCCACTCCTCCGGCGCCTCAGCGGCCGCGTCTTCTGCCACTCGAGTTCGACGCTCCGCCGGACTGAGGAGGGATCGAGCGTCTACGCCGAGGTCTGAAGCTAATACTACCACCGAGAAATCCTCGCCAGAGTGACGCTCCATCATCAGTCGGTTCGCTTCGCCGTTCCTCAGCCTCTCCAAGTACGGCAATGCAATCTTCACATCCAAATATCTCCGTTAAAAGGTCGCATAGCGATTACCCGCAGCGGCCCTCAGATTAATCTCGCTCGTTTGTAGCTAACCGTCTAAAGGGAGAGACTATTTGGTGCGGAGTCAGTCCAATTAAATTCATTCTGACATGCAGAGTAGCCACGCGAATTTTTAATTGAATTTTTTTTTTAATTATATCACTGATCCGACTTGGCCCATAATTTTTTAATTTTTTTAAGAAAAGTTTAAATTTGACGCTTCATTAAAAAAAAAAAAACTGTAAAAACTCAAATCTAAATATTAAAACTTCCGATGCCTACAAAAAACCTTAGCCGCTCTGTGTTCCCTTCGGTGCGAATTCCTTCTAGGATCTGGCTCCGGCATCTAGCCGGAGGCCAGTTCAGTTTCCCCTCTAACATCATGGATTCATCCCTCTCTCCACACGATTTCCCCCCACTGCCTTCCTCTTCTACCTCCCCCAATGTTCCTATGGCCCTAGATCGTCTGTGGTCTAATATAGTGGTGGCTCCATAAACCTCTATCTTGTCTCTCCCGATTTCCTTCTTGGACACTCCTGAAGAGATTGTTCCATTCAACAAAGAAAAGAAAGCAGCTGCTGCTCCGGAATGGGATCTCTGTTTGGTCGGTTACTCTCTTGGTAAGCGCCCTTACTATGAGTCTCTGCTTGCTGCGGCTAAAAGAGTTGAAAACTGAAAGGTAATTTCCAACTTATAGCTCTTAGCGATGGCTTTTTCCTTTTTGAATTCACGGTGATGGAAGATTTTGACATGGTTTGGTCAAAAGGAGCTTGGTATTTCGTAGGAAAACTTTTTATTTTTAAAAAATGGACACCTCTGTTTCAACCTACTAGGGAAAATTTCTCCTCGGTCCCTATCTGGGTAAAGATTATTGATCTACCTCTTGTCTGCTGGAATTCTGATGGGATATCAAGGATCATTTCTAAAATTGGCATACCTATAGCTGTTGATGCCTTAACTGCGGAAAAAACCAGTCTGACTTATGCTCGAATATGTATCCAAGTATCTTCCTTGTCTAAATTTTTGGATTTTATTCCTATCTCTTTGGAAGATAAAGTCATCCACCTCAAGGTGCAATACGAGTGGAAGTCGGAGTTGTGCTCTCATTGTAACTCTATTGCTCAAACATCTTCTGCATGCCCCTCGAATTCCACACCTAGTCCTCCCAATTTGCCTACTAACAGAGGTCGTAGCTTCTCCCGACAGCCACGGAATAGGACCCAATCTAGACCCCCAGCGCTTAAAAACTAGTTTGGAAAAAATTCAATACAACTTCCTTCCACTTCGATCACCAAATCTCCACAGAAAATTCCCTCAACCCCTCAGCCACCAAACTTCCCTAGACATAACACTTTTCCCAATCCCTCAACATCCTTCACTCCTCCTCAAGTTTTACTGAATGAGCCTCCCACTATCCCCGACTGTGCTTATGAAACCTCCACTCTTCTCAGCTCTTCCACTAACCCACCTTCCATGACTTTTTCCCATATTTTAAAAATTAATACTATGGCACATCTAACCCACATCACCCCCACCGTCCCCAACCTAAATTCCCCCATCGAGTTATCTTCTGATCATAAGGAAGTGGTGCTACCAAAAACCATGATTCCCTCTAATGAGGCTTCTAAGAATAAAGAGATACAAGATGTGATGCGTCAGAATTTATGATATCCTCAAACAAGGCTTCTAAAAATAAATTTGATGTTCTATAATTCAGTAACATTGAGCAAGACATACTCTCCACGGATACATCCTCATTCTCTAAATAGGAGTTAATTGACAACTCTTCAAGCAAAGTCAACACTTCCACTCAATCCAAGTCCACTAGGGGGAAAGCCAAAAAACCCCAAAACTCAAAAAATAGGTGATCAGTCCATTCATTACAGCCTGGAATATCAGAGGTTTCTCCTCCTCTAATAAGGTGTTTTGCCGCAAATGTTTAGCCCCATTTTTGGGTCTTGACATGCTTTGTATTCTGAAAAGTATGATCCACCTTTCAGCATTATCTGTTTCTTTTTTCTTCAACAACCACATAATCTTTGATATGGAAGATAGTTGCAATAATTTTCATTGCTCCAATTCGGGTAGAATTTGATAAAAATGGTCCAGTGACTGGATTGCCTTCAATCTGTCTTTTATTTCCTCTCAGATGATTTTTGGCATGGTTAATTTTGCTTTATCTAAGCCTTTTTTCTTATCTATTATCTACGCCTCCAATGATCAAGATGAAAGAAAAAACTTTGGGAGGATATTAGTGTGGTTGCTCTTCTGGATGATACCCCCTAAATTTTAATGGGGAATTTCAATTGTTGTAGATTTTCATCTGACAAGCTTGGGGGTAATGCCCTACATCAAAGTCAACTTCATGATTTCAATGCTTCTATTTTCAATTTGAAGCTCAAAGACCTTGCTTTTGTGGGTAATCCTTATAAGTGGTTTAACAAAAGGTTGGATAATCACATTCACATCAAGCTTGATCGTATGCTTGTTAATGATGAGTGATTAACTTCTTTTCCCTACTCTCACTATGTGGTTAAAAGTCCTGCCTGCTCCGACCATTGCCCTATTGTTCTTCAACCTAGGGAAAAAGCATCCTCTCCACACAAATTCCTTTACAAAAATTATTGGGCAAATATTGATCAGTTCTGGTCAACTCTTTTCCACATCTTCTCTGCTAACTCTTATGGGCATCCTTTGATTGATTTATGTAATAAGCTTAAACAGTTGAAGCTTGCTATCAAAGGAAAAAATTGGGCTAACTCCAACCTGTTGGGTAGACATATGGAGGAGTTACAGGAAAAGCTTGAGTACTTCCTCAAAATCTGAGTTCGGGTCATGATAATCCGAACATCACTCTTGCTCTCAAAAATGTCAATATTCAAGTCATGATTGCCAACTCCAATTGGACTTCTTGGGTTATGCAAAGGGCCAAAATGAAATAAATGTCACACGGTGAAGATGACTTAAAGTTCCTTTACTCTAAAATACATATCAGAAAGAATTATAAAAAAATGGCTCTCTCACTTACCATTTCTATGGGATCATCTACATATACTGATGTTGTTAATGCCACTATAAACCACTATCAAGCTCTTTATAACTCCCACACCCAACAACATGTGGATATGAGACTTTTCCCCCTTGGTAATCCTATTCCAACTGATTTGGATGAGCTCCTCATCTTGCCTATAACCAATCTTGAAATCAAGAAGGCGATTTTCTCGGGAGCTTCTAGTTCTGCTCTAGGACCGGATGGGTTCAACTTTAATTTTTATAAGAAAATATGGCTTAATACAGACCCCTCCCTTTGCAAAGCTATCAAGGCCTTCTTTCAAAATGGCTTCATGCCTAGGGTGATTAAGAACACAATAATCACTCTCATTCCAAAGAAAAGACATGCTTCTTCCTTAGCAGATTTCGGACCAATCCCACTCTGCAACACCATCTATAAAATCATTGCCAAAATTTTGGCAAACAGACTCAAGCCCATTATGCTAATTATTATCAAAGGGAACCAGACTGGGTTTATTCATAAGAGAGTATAAACTGACAACATTATTTTTGTTAAAGAGTTGTTATTTCACTCTAGAATTTCCTCCAATTTTAGAATCATGTGTGCCAAACTTGATTTCAAAAAAGCTTTTGATAGTGTCTTTAGAGATTTTATATCTACGAGACTCTTGCAAAAGAGATTTCCTAGCTTATTTATCAAATTGGTTGAAGCTTGTATTAAAGATGTCTAGTTTTCTCTTTGCATCGACGGGGCTCTTGAAGGTTTCTTCCCTTCTACTGTTAGGGTTAGACAAGGGTGTCCCTTAGCCCGTTACTCTTTAGTGTGGTTATGGATGCTTTTTCTTGCCTATTGGATAGTGGTGACTTCTTCCAAGTTCCTCAGGTTGGTAATGTTTGTATTTCTCATCTTTTATATGCTGACGATCTTCTCATTTTTGGCAAAGCTGATGTGTAAAATAGTGATAAGTTGGTCTAGCTATTGGACATCTTTTCTGCTGCTACCGGACTCTACATAAATTATGATAAGAGCTCTATTATTCTCCCTCCGAATTGCCCCAATGTTGATTCCATTTACTCTTCTCTTAAAATTCCCAACCACTCTAAGTGCATTAAATATTTGGGCATTCCGATTTCCCCTTACAATCCTAAAGTGCCAGATTTTTCTAGGTTGATGGAAGTTATTTGCCATAAATTGTCAGGATGGAAGGCAAATTCGCTTTCCCTTGCTTGTCGTTTGCAGTATCTTCGCTTTACTATCTGGAATATAATAGCTTATTGCATTAGAGGTGCGATTATTCCTAAAACCATTTTTAAGCAAATTGATAAACTCTGTGGAAAGTTTCTCTACTTTAGTGATACGTCCCTAAAGAAATCGCATATGATTTATTGGAAAAAATACCTGCAAACATAAACAATATGGTGGTTTGGGCATCCCATCTTTACAGGCTCTACAATTTGGCTATAATTGTTCACTAATTATTAGAATGTATAACAACAAAAACCTCCTTTCAAATTGGCTTTTGTCTAAATACATTTCTCCTTAGAAGTCACCCTATTCTAAAGCTTCTTCATTTTGGAAGTCTCTCTGTAATCATGCTATTAGTGCCAGAGATATGTTCAGCTTCAATGTTTTTCATAATTTCCCTATATCTCTTTATTGGGATAATTGGATTAGGGGAAAAAAGTTGGAGGAGCTATCGATTTTTTAGCCTTTACTGGGTATTTTTCCTCTTAACTCAACTTTGGATGTTTTACTAAGTAAGGATGGGTGGGTGATTCCCATTGAACACGCCAATGTTATACTTGAAATTCTGCTACAATTAATGGTGGATAACTCAACTTGCATTGTTTGGAAGGAGGAGAATAATGCTACTGGGCTTCATAAGTTCCTTAATTACTTCTATAGACACTTACCCGTGGTTAACTTGCATCATTTGGTTTGGCATAAAAAACATGCTTTACGTTTCTCTATTTTCTGCTGGTTGGCTCTTACCAATGGACTAAAAATTGCATATAACTTAGAAGAATTTTTGTTAATCTCATTTGTGTTCTGTGCAACTCTTGTCCAGAATTTACTGCTCATTTATTTTTTTGAGTGTGATTTCACTTATAATATCATTATTAAATTGGTGCCACTCCTTGAGGATCATCTGCTTAGACCAAACCTCTTCCAGGTTTTTGACTGCTTATTTAAGACCAATGCTAAGATACGTTCATTCTATTATCTTTTGGTTTGTTGCACTGTTTACATGATCTGGAAAGAAAGAAATGAAAGGATATTTGGGAACTCATATGCATCAATTATTACAATTTGCCATTTGATTCGAAGAGCAATATCCATCAAAATCTCCAAATGGAAAAATTCTGAATTTCTATATCACTTGTTGTAATGCTGTCTTTTTGGCTGAAGCTAGTTTTTGGGTGGATCAAGTGCGGTTTTATTACCTTGTCTTTTCCTCTGGCCCGAGATTTTGGTATTGATGGCTTTGCAAGAACAGCTATAGCCTTTTTCTTATTCCTCTAGCTTGAGTTATTGGTATTGGTGGGCTATGATGTGTGGATTGCCTCCCCTTGGATGGCAAAGTTTGTCCCTCACTCATTACAGCTGCTCTCTTCTTTGCAACCAGAGGAATGGTCTTCTTTTGCGGCAATTCCTTTAGAACTGAGCCCTCCTGCTCTTCGGATAGATTTGTTCTGGTTTTATTTTTGTTAGTTAGCTTTTGTATGTGTAGCTGTTTACACATAGCCTCCTTTGGCATCCTTTTTGGCTGGTTTTTCATTGATTGGTTTTTATTTCATACATGTAACTAGTTTCTTTAATAGAAATGAGTTATGCCCTCAATATTTCCCAAAAAAACTTCTGATGCCTGCTCATACAGAAAAAAAAAGCAAGGAACAACATTGCAATATTCACTGAGATGAAATGTTCATAGGACACGAAGGCTAAAAGGAGGTATGCAAACGTTCAAGAATAGAAAGTTAAATTGGCTAGAACTATTTTAAATTTGAACTTATCGGTAAATTTCTACCACATCCTAAGTTATTTTAAGGGTTTCCAAAATTTTATAATTTTTTAAAGTTCTAAAATAAAGCACATAAATTCTTAGTGCAAGCACAAACGCATAGAAAAAGCAAAAGAGCATTGCACATTTGCGACTGCGCATTTATTGTGGATTGCAATGCTCATGCTGTGCTTTCACAACATTTTCACTGTGCTTTGACAGCGCTTTCATTGCGCTTTTATTGTCATTTTATTGTGCTTTTGCTAATATTTAACAACAAATTTATTGCGCTTTAAATATACTTTCGCTGCGCTTTGTAGATCTAAAGAGAAGTGAAAGCACATTGAAAGCACAATGAAAGTATATTGAAAACACGCCAAAAGCGTAATGAAAGTGCCGTGAAATCACAACATAAGCGCAACAAAAGCATGGTGAAAGAACAATGAAAGTATAGTTGATATGTAGTTTTATCATTTCACTATGCATTTGCTTCGCTTTCATTAGGCTTTTACTGTATTTTCATTGAGCTTTCACTGCACTTTTCTACACTTTTATTACGCTTTTGATGCCTTTTTGATGGGCTTTTATTGTGCTTTACTTCATTTTATAATTTGTGTATAGAGATGAGAAAGAAGCATATTATGCTTATTGCATTTATGCTCATAATATTGGTTTTTGTGTGCACAAGAATCATTACATTTACTAACCAAATTAAAAAAAAAAAAAAAGATAAAAACCAAGGACTTTGTCTGTTCCAAAGTTGTATTCAAGAAAAATTTTGATCTAAATTCTAAATTGAAATATCAAAATCAGAGACCAAAACGTGTTGTTCATCTTTAGTTAGGTTTGTAGTTGATAAAGCTGTAAACTAGAATGTGAAAAAATTTATTAAATCCCACAATCATGAATTGGCTAGGCCAGAAGACTGACACCTCTTGAGATCTTGCATGAATATTGATGATGTGAAAGCTCCAATTCTGGAATCAATGACATAAGCGGGGATAAGATTTGTTGGTGCATTCTCCTACCTTGTAGAAGAAGTTGGTGATATTGAAAATGTTGGATTCTTTAAGAGGGATGTATACAACTTTATTTAAAAGAAGAAAAGAATAAAAATTGAATTTGGGGACACTAAGATTTAAAGATTGTATAGTTGATGAAACATGCTCTCATGGGTATTACTAATTGGTGAATTTGTTAGATTATTAATTTTATTTTTTGGTTGATGGTATGGGTAGGATATTATGTTGTTTAAGAGATGGGGTGATTTTTGATACTTTAGTTCATGCAGTAACATTTTTTCTCTATGTATTACTTCAATCATGGTAGTAAAATTTTACTATAGTAAAATAGTGAAAGAGGATCTAAAACGCAGCAAAAACACAGTGAATTTTAGTGAAATAATTAACTGTACTTTTGTTGTGCTTTCACTATGCTTTCATTGCGTTATTGTTGCGCTTTCATTGTGATTTTGCTACATTTTGGTTATAACTTGTAAGTGTTCAATATAATTTAGTTTTATGAGAAATTTTTTTAAAACAATAAGTGTTTTCAAAATTATTAAATTGTAAGGAAAAATATTCTGAAAAATATATATATATATATATATATATATATATATATATATATATATATATATATATATATATATATATATATATATATACTCAATATTTGAATTACATTTATTGTAATAAAATTATTTTTTTCCGATAGCTCATGTTAGTAACGTTTTTTTACTATGCATTGCATCAATTAATGCTAGAAATATTTTTACAGTATGCATTACTTCATATCATGGTAGTAAGTTTTTACGCTAGTATAATAGTGAAAGAGCATCTTAAGCGCAGTGATAACACAACAAAAGCATAGTTAAAGCACAGTGATAGCGCAATAAAAGAGCAGTTAAAGGAAATGAATTTCAACGAAATAATTAACTACACTTTTGGTGTGCGTTTACTTTGTTTTGACTGCGCTTTTACTATGAGTGTCAATTTTTGACACGACCCGAACCCGATTCGGAAAAATCTGGGTTCGGGTCAACCTGAACCCGAAACGGGTCGGGTTTGGGTTGAACAAATCAACCCGTTTTAAAAATCGGGTCGGGTTCGGGTTGACCCAGCAACCCGAAATTGACCCGAAAGTGACACGAAAACTCATATTTGACCCGAAAACTCGAGATTGACCCGTTTTTTACCTGATTTTGACCCGAAAATCGAATATTGACCCGATTTAGACCCGAAAATTAGCAATTTTAGGTCAACTTCGGGTCGGGTTCGGGTTGACCCGAACAGTGCCGGGTCAGTTCCGGATTCGATCCGAACCCGACCCGCTGACCCGAATTAATACCCCTAGGCTTTTACAGCGCTTTGATTATAAGTGTTCAATATGATTTATTTTTATAATGAAAATTTTTAAAATTATTTAAAATTGTAAGGAATTTTTTTTGGAAAATGGCTAATATATGTATTAAACTAGATATTTGAATTACATTCATTGTAATAATTTTTTTAAAAAAAATTAGTTCATGCTAGAACATTTTTACTCTATATATTGCTTCAGTTCATGTTAGAAACATTTTTAGAGTATTTTTTATTACTTAGATTATGATAGTTTGTTCTTACACTAGAAAAGCAGCGAAATAGTATCTAAATTGCAGCGAAAGCTAGTGGCGGAGCGAGGATTACTTATCTAAGCTTTTTCATTCGAAGTTGAAATTGACATTTATATTTTAAATTATTTCAAAATATCTAACTTGAGGTTTTCGTATCTAATTTAAATAAAAAATAATTAAAAATATTTTATAATGAGCAAAAATATATAAAAAAGATGCATCTTACTAATATAAAAATAAATAAAAATTATAATTAACATATTTAAAGCCGCTTGATTTATATTTAAATATTGTAATCTTTCTCTAGCGTAATTTGTTGGATTAATTATATAATTTTTTTTTATAAAAGTGAATTTGGATATTTTAAAATGATTAATAAATTTTGATGAAATTTTTAATTAAAAAAACTAATAATGTGAAGATAAATGATTGAAATGAGAAAATATATAAATAAAAATATGATTTAGTAATATGAAGCAAAAGCATTGCTAAAATGCAATTAAATTCAGCCAAATAATTAACTGCTCTTCTACTACCATTTTATTATGCCTTCACTATGCTTTTGTTACCTTTTCACTACGTCTTATAATTAAAAATATAATATAAAATGAAAGGAATAGTGCATATGAATAAGTGATAGAATATAATTAAATTAATTAATCAATGAATACAAAATTAAATGAATAAGCGATATAATATAATTAAAAATACAAAATGTACATAATTAATCAAACAATTACAAGTAGATACAAAATTTACATTTTGTTTTTTTCATTAAAAGGAAGAGAGTGTATACGAATTCTGCACTAAATTTTGGCATTTTATCTTGTCAATTTTTTTGTTCAGTCAAATCCACTTTACTATGAAGAATAATTTTTTCCATATATTTGTAAACGAACTTTCCGCAATCAGCATTATTCGTTTGGTTTGGAAGTCCAGAGATGTATTATTCTATTTTGTTATATTAATTTCTAAGGATTCTTTCGTGTCTTCGTATATATTTTTTATATGAACAAATATTAATTCATTGTCCCCATATCGAGAAAAGAATTAACATACTATAATGCTCTAACTTAAGACTTTTGAAAGTATTTGCTTATGTTGCGGATTTCCATATGTACTTTCTCCTTCAGCATGCCTACAAGAAGGGTCTAGTGCTTATTGTGGATGATAAGTTGAATTACAAAATTTGTTTCGTTCACCAAACCATGTGAAAGCGTAGTAGAAAATGCAAAAGGAAAGAGCAGTGAAAATGACTAATAAAAAATTTACTAAGATATTTTAAAACTATGCAACCTAGTTTTGAAAACTTGAAAAATCGATATACAAACTGATACTATGAAATACAAAGCACACAAAGCGAAGTGAAAATGAGGCTAAAATGAACAAAAATAACTCAGAAATTTTTAACTTATGTAACATAGTTTTAAAATTACAAAAAAGTTAATATACAGGAAAAGCGCAACAAGTTCTTGTGCATGTATGTAAAGGAGACGAACTTTTGCAACATCTGCAATGCCGAGGGATTAAAAGAACATCGTTTGGAATACCGAACAAGAGATCTTGAGCTGTGAAAAATATCGGGTGAAAAATAAAAGACATAGCTTCGACTCTATTGAGGGCAATTTTTTAAAAGCAACATGTTAATTATCATAATTAACAAAATCAGCTTATTTATTTAAAATTTTTTTAAAAAAGCTAATTTACTAAATTGATTAGCGCATTTAGAATACGCTAAATTTTTTGGCGCATTATTAATGTGCTAATTGTTTTGGCGTGTTCAGAAAAATAGAAAAAAAGATGAAGAGAGATAAGAATGAGAGAAAGTTGGCAGAAGTTTTAGACAGAGATATGGAAAAAGGTAGAAAGAGAAAGAGAGAAGAGAGAGAGTGGTATTAAACACTGCTGGCTCTCTCTCCTGTATAAATTATATATATTATTTTTAATAATTAAATAATGATTTATTTGTTTAATATTTTTTGGTTAAAAATTTTCATGAAAATATTAACATATAAATTTTTTTTAAAATTACATTTAAATATTATTTTAACTATATTTTAAATGTAAAAAGTGTAAAAATGAGGCTAAAATGTATATTAATGCGCTAATTGTTTTGAAAATATTAACGCCTAATTCGAAGTAAAAGAAACAGTAATTTCAGAATTCAAACACATCATATAGATCACTTATGATGTATGCAAAATCGAGTGAGTTCGATCTATTTTTGAATGCAGCACAAGCCATCACCATCATCATCACCCATAATCCCCAACCCCCGGCCGGCCAACCATTACTGCTAGGCTTTAAATTGTATTTATTTTACTTCAAATTAAATACAAAAGATATTCTCCTTTATTTATTTTACATCCAATCAAATAATTCTAAAATATTTCAAATATTATATTTAAATTCCAATGTTACTTATACGTACAATATCAAAATAAAGTTGACAAAAAACTCATACAACGAAGGGAAAAAATTATGTTAAAGAAGATAACCGTATATGTCCTGCAAGCCACATTTGATGCCAAAGTAAACCAATGTTATAAATCCAAATAAGCAAAATTTATGGCTTTCAATACAATGCCCGGTCTACATGAATTTCCCATTTCTTTGAATGAGAAATGAGTCTCCGGTAGTAGTCATCTGCTATAAAAAAATTCACAGAAATAAACTGAGAAGAAGACAACTAGCCGTTGGATACATTAATGATCATCTTGGTACTCAGGGTTCTCCTTCAAGATAACAAAACCTTCCAAAACTGGAGTAAGGGGAATGTACCTGAACACAAAGCACCATTCAGAAGCCAAAAATGTCAAATCATTTTGATAAAACATTATATTTGATAAGCATTTACACAAAGACTAAGGCTTCGTTTGGGACGGCTTTTTTATTGCTTCTGAAAACGGAGTTTTAGTAAAAAAATTAAAATTTTTTTACTACAACTCCATTTTAAAAAGCAATAAAAAAGCCGTCCCAAACGAATCCTAAGGCTTCATTTGGGATGCTTTCTTAGTGCTTCTTAAAGCAACTTTTTAGTATAAAAATTATTTTTTTTACTAGAAAGCTGTTTTAAGAAACAGTAAAAAAGCCGTCCCAAACGAGGCCTAAAGAACTTGTATACGACACTTCATATAAATTAATGACAGTTGATGCGATCTATTAGGGGGGGTTTAGAAGAATTAGAAAGATAAACTGTTATGAATTATAAGGGAAAGAAATTTTACTTCTCAGTTGCTAGCTCTGCTCGTTCCCCAGCTGCGAGCAGCACCGGAGTTGAATGCGTCTGGAATCCGGTGATAGTCTTAGGCCGTCCTGCTTGACCGACCACATCAACTGCCTGCCCAACTCGCACCGTGACGGATAGGGGCTTCAGGTTTTCATCAACAGTCATTAACATCCTTGGCTGCAAAACAAGAAAAAAAAAAAACCAATATCATGAACTCCAACAAAATATAGATGATGTAACAATGGAAATGAACAATCATAGTAAGCTTTATAATACATACATGCATAGCCAGGGCAAGGATGTAGAACATATAGTGATACTTCCCCAAGATGATTGATTTCATATCAAGACAAGCATGCAAGACTGTCACTATTCCAGCAAGTGCCGTCCTGTAATTAAGATTTCATTAGTTAGATATATTTTTCCTGAATATGATAAAATAATATTGAGGGAATTACTCACGGCGACAAAAGAAACCGATCTGAATGATAAGGAGATAGAGTCAGTAATCCCTTCCCAAGGTGCACAAGACCTTGAGCTATCCTTACGCAGAATAGGTGGCCAGCTTCTTTATAGTAATAACTTGAAAGGTTTCGGAGCATGCTAGCTATTCTTGCGTTATTGGTTCCGGCACCTATCAAGCCCAAGGATATTATCGCTGCCTGCAGAGAAGTGTTAGATTTGGGATTGACTGAAAGCGAAGTATTTAGATTCGGGAGTAAATATACAATCATTCTAAATAAATTTTAGTACATACCATAGAAACATCAGTATCTGCATCATGACTCAGTCGGCTTAATGTGTCCATGACATTAACCTGATCCAAAGGAAGCATGAAGGAGAAATACGATTACGTTAACCATTTCAAATAAAAAAATGTTTCTGGCTATTGGAGTTGCTGCAGGTAGAATATGGATTGCTAGCTGCTAGAAGGATCAAATTGTTACGGGGGTTAACCCTGAACCAACCAAACCGGCTCAGGAGGGTCCAGTTCCATTTTGCCTCCACCTCCTTGAGTTTCAGCTCAAGGCTGTGGGCCCCCTAGGGCGGCAAGTAGAGAGAGAGAGAGAGCGGCTAATGCATAAGGAAGGGAATTTGAATTTGGTTTATGTTAGGAAGCTTTTTCTTAAAAAAATTTGTATTTAAAGAACATGAGAGGCTAGATTTAGGGCATGCATGATTTTTGTTCTCTTGGAGTCTTGGGCTCTAGATCCACAATCTAGAAATTGGGAGAGACGATCCTCCTCTCGAATTGAGGATCAATTATATCTTGTTTGGACTTTATTTTGCTTTGATTCTACTGTTGCAATCTATTGTTTGTAGATTGATTTCATCCAGATTTTTCTTGCTTTCTCGCTGTTTTGACCAATTATTGTTAGGGTTGCTTGCGAATTCAAGTATTTCCTCTTGGATTACTTGCGAACTCAAGTATTTCCTATCACAAATCTGAAATGTGATTGTCACTCGTAAAATGAAAATGATTGTCACTGGTGGCATGAAGCATGAAGGGTAGTTTTCATCTTGATGGTACATTTACAACTAGTCTGACAGTGAGGGCATGTATTACAATTGATAAGCCAATGTTCGCAAGGATAAAAATGAGAAGTACCTTAGGATTCGATATGCATAAAATACCAAGGGCTAAAGGTACGGCCCGCCTGATATTCTGCTCACCATATTGTAGAAGATGCTCAAGAGATCTAATAGACATTTCAAGTCCCAATTCTTCTGCCATTGCGACCAAAGCAATACCAAGGACTGCAGGCCCCTGATGCACCTCACCCTTGTCAAGATGTTGAGCACAATAGCCCAATAACTTTTGAACCTGCAATAAAATACTATTTAGCAGTTGAAGTTACTGTATCAATATTCCAGATATAGGCATTCAGGCTCAGAAAGAAGACCTTCAGTACATTCCCTGTCCCAGCATAAGCCAAGGATAAAAGAATAACATCACAATATTTCCGAATCTTTTCATTGAACGTTTTGGAAACCTCTGCAGTAGCCTCAACGCTATCCTGCATAGAACAAGAGTACCATAAATCACATGCTAGTCCAAACAAAAAGCCCGATAATCAATAGCCAACAGATAGAAAATAAAACTATTGGAGAAAGAGAATTGAATTGGTACATGTTATCCATTAATCATTACAGTAGAATAAAAGAAAATTACCAAAACATTATTAGCAAAACAGAAAGAAATCTGCAGGTTCCATAAAATTCTAAAGACTCCCAACAAGGAAAATGAAATACAAATATTTATCTAAGAAATGAAAGAAATATCAGAAGAAGAGAGAAAGTAAGAAATAATAAGAAACTTGATCAACCAATAAAGGGATATAACATGTAGTAGCATTCGATCAAATCATAAAGTCATAATATTATAATAAAGCTGTTTTGAAAGTGAATGAAATCTAATATAATTTATAAGATGCTTCATGCAAAGAAAAAACAGAGAATCATAAATTAATAATTATCAATCAATCCAAAAACTCAATTGCTATAAAGAAAGCGAATAATACTAATCTTTAAACCAATTAATAATGAAATGAACATAATCATCTAGGAATTCTAACAAGAATTTGGAAGCAAATAAAATCATCGAGCTAATGAATTATTTTCTATGAAATCAGATTTCTAACATATCACTTTTCGATAAAATCAAGGAATAAACAAGCTAATAACAAACAACGTAGAAGAAATAGACAATGAACAAATTTATTGAAGTAGGGAAAAACTAGCTGTCACACTAGTAAAGGATATAACTTCACCAAAATCAAGTAATCAGACTTGTACCTCATTCAAACAAACCATATATCCAACTTGAATCGCAAATTAAAAAAAAAAAAAAAAAAAAAAAAACTAGAAGAGAATTACATGATTCATACCATTATTTATAGACTCCTGGTGATCCAAAGCCACCCAAACAACACTATAATAGGATCCATCAAACACGATGAGCACGCCAGAACATAGTGAGGTTCTTAATCAAAATTCCTGTTTTTGGAGCCAAAAAAAATTAAAGCTTCATCCACAAGATGAACTAGGCAAATTTACAATAAGAATATGATGCTTTCTTGAATCCTCAATATCTTTCTTTGGCTCTCCAACTCATAGAATCCCTTTAAAAACCCTCTCTCTAAACTCTCTAATCCTAAAAGATAATAGTTGTCGATGTCAATCTTCAATTTCCTTCTCGTCTGATCTCCCTAATTCCTAGGGCATCACTTTATAATAATGGGTTATTTTCTGCTGCATAGCGCCCACTTCAATGAAATTTTTGATATAATATTTCATCATTACAAGTTGTGAGGTGGAATTAATTGTGGCACCGACTTTGCGGACCCATGAAGCCAAGATGGCATAGCAACTGCTTGAAAACAATCTTATATCTATCATGAATGTGCTCAAGTTTTGGATAACTATCACCAAGATATTTAATTAGCTCCTCTCGGCATCGACTTCTCTCCGCAACATCTCAATCTTCTCGAGATTTCCCTCAACAACATCACAAATCTCTTGGGGAATCCCATCCTAATCTTTTAAGTACTCCTAACTTATCCTCCCTGCGTCATGTCAAAGTCAAATAATTTTCTGATAATATGCCTCATCTTTAGGAGGCAATTAACTACCGAGAATCAAGCTATAGGAGAGGAAATAACTTATTTTTTTTTAAGTTTATCATTTTACTTCGGAGGTCGCATGTTCTTATTGATTGATAAAGCACCTGGAGCTTCAACAGATCATCGTGGAACGCTTCAAAAATTGGCCTTTAGTTAATTATCTCAATATAGCAATACATCATTGAGCCGATATAAGATTTATTTCATGCTGTCATCCAACATTGTAGGTTTTGAATGGCTTCAAATATATCCACCATATAGTAGATCTCTATATAGGTGAGAAAAGCTAACTAGTATATGTAGTCGCTGATCTTCTTAGAACTTTAAATGGGCCAATTGCTTGTATCTTTTGACTTTCCTTCAATCTCCACTTATTGATGTGAAACCACACAAGGTCATCTTGAAATTTCTTCTATACTTTGTGCATCATGTCAGCAGTTGTGGTACTCATGAGCTTGGCAAGTTGTGCTCTACCTCAAAGTGCAATTTCTAATTCCTTCTAAAACTCTCTAAGCTCTTCTGAGAACTCCACCTCTATTTCAAGGGTTTTTTATTCTTTTGAGAACTCTCAAGACAAAGGGAATTTAAGGCAAGCATCATGAAACATGGAGCTCAATTATGACACTATTTAAAGTATTGTTGAATGCAAATTAGATAAACATCATGCTTTCATTACATGTCTTTGGGTGTAAAAGGTGCATGACAGTCGTATTTATCATCTCCATTTGGCCATCAATTTGTAGATGAGAAGTTGTGCTTCTCTTCAGAGTAGTATCCATTATAGCTCATATTGATTTCCAAAAACTATTTAAAAAGTGGAAATCCCTATTTTGAGACAATTGAGATTGACAAACCAAAATGCACTCAAATATTCTTTAAAAAGAGATGCAGCTGCTTTTTCTCCCGCTATACTTTGTTACATGCTGTGTATTACATCTTCAAGAATCTATCCAAAACAAACAAAAACATAGTTATGACTAATAAGAATCGATGAAAGTCCTCCTCGGAAGTCTATAGAGATACTTTCCCATGACCCAGTCAGCATAGGTAAAGAGACGTATGATCTCTGCTTCATGTTCAAAGGCTTTGAAGTACAACAAAGTTATGTGCAGCTTCTTAAAAAATTCGGCTACATCAAGATGCATTCAAGGTCAATACATACAGCTCTGCAGGTTGTGAAGTGTTTTCATCACCTCAAAAAGTCTGACCACTTTATAATTGTGTGATTCTGTAATCCCCTTCACTCGATCATCTTTTGGGATACATAATTAATTTTCCTTGTAAATAATCATTATGATTGTTCATCCTTGTTTTTGGGATTTCCTCCAGAATGTCTTGGAAATCTTCATCAAACTTGTATTGGTTAGCATAGTGATGCAATCTCGGTTCTAAAACAAGTAGAAGAAACTAGGAATGCAATTGACAACGCTCCCTTTCAATATAACATACACATACACAAATATTAGAAACTAAGTAGGAAACGAAATTTATAAAATTGATAAGAAGGCACACAAAATAACCAAACAACTAAATTAAAATATCCTCAGAATAACCATGTAAGGTCACATCACATGCAAATCACGAAAATAGATAATGGTGCTCAAAAGAAAAATCAAACTAGTGGTTCAACACAGAAATTATGATCCAACTCAAGTTGACGCTCCTCCGGCAAATACCATCAAACGATGCAGGTGACAATGCTCCCTTACACGCACAATATTTGGAGAAGAAAGATATAAGCGGAAGGGAAACTGTGGAGAGAATATGTTAGGCGGGCCCCTCCGGTCCTTACTTACTCTAGGCGGGCCCCACATGGAGTTAATTCAAGGGTTGGAGGGAAATTTTGAATGGAAAGGGGGGGAAATTTGAATAGAAGGGCTGTTTAGGAATTTTGTATGGGGATGAGAGTTAAAGAGGGGGAAAGGGGGGGAATTAGGGCCTCATCTTGAATTTGAATGAAAAGTTTGAGATCTCATTGTGTGCTTGGGCTCTAGGGTTTGCTAGAGACTTGTGGAGAGTTGTTCTTCCTCTCGAATCGAAGAACGTTGTATCTTTCTTTATTTTCTTGCATCTACTAGTGAAGATCTTGCTTTGTTTCTCTTATTTCCACTGTTTGGTGCAAAAATCTGCTGCGAGGGTGCTGTCAAACTGCTGGGACAGCAGTTTTTCCTCTGTTTTTGTGCTAATCTTGATTAGGTTTGCTTGCGAACTCAAGTATTACCTTAGGGTTACTTGCGAACTCAAGTATTTCCTATCAAATTGGTATCAGAGCGTTGTCTTGGGACTGTTGGAGGCGGAAATCTGAAAATTTCAGCAATTTTTCTTTCCTTCTCAAGAAGTTCTTCTTGTAAAACCGTGGAGGGAAGATGGCCGGAAAGAAGGTTGATGCACTGGAGGGAGAAATAGGCCAACTGAAGGCTGATTTGGAGGAAAGAACCATTGATTTTCACAACCAATTCGCTTCCATTCATGAAAAGATGGAGGGAAGGTTCACTGCTTTGGAGAATATGATGAAGAAGATGCTTGAAGACAAACAAAATCCGGTGACATCGGAAACAAGGGAGGCCACAGGCGGCCATTCAAGAGGAGGAATTCCGAACCCATTAAGGGGGAGGGAGAACCCGGAAGTGGAGATCCTCGAGGGAGATGATGGAATACCTCCTCTAGAACCGCTTTCTAGGGAGGAGATGAGTATGGGCTATGAAAGGAGGGGTGCAGAATTTTTTGGGAGAAGGGACGATGCTTACCACCGTGGTGCTGATTTGGAAAGAAGAAGAGGGGAATGTGATGAAGGGATCGGGTATGATCGTAGGAGGGAAGATCGTGACTACTGGGGAGCACCTCCTCCTAGAGGGATAGGAGGTTATGGAGGAGTTAGGGGACACGGTGGTGACCGGAGAGTGAGAAAATTGAAGATGCCCATCTTTGAGGGCGAAGACGCACATGGCTGGATCTACAAGGTGGAGAGATACTTTACAGTCAATGGGTTGACTGAGGAGGAAAAGTTGACAGCTGCAGGCTTGTGCTTAGAAGGGAAGGCTCTGGCGTGGTATCAATGGCGGGACATGAGGCGACCCATTCGCACCTGGAGGGAGTTCAAGGACTGTCTACTAGAACGCTTCCGAACCAGCAGGGGAGGAGACTTTTATGAGCAATTTTTTGCCTTGACACAGGAAGGGACAGTGGCAGAGTATCGTGATCGGTTCGAGTATTTGGCCAGCAGACTGGATCGGCTCTCAGAGACAGTGTTAGAAGGAAACTTTATGAAGGGGCTGAAAGCAGAGATCCGGGCAACAGTTCGGGTGATGAGGCCACGAGACCTTGGAGAGGCCATGGAGCTAGCTCAGCTGGTGGAGGACCAGAAGCATCTGGAGAAGGGGATTAGGGGAAGCAATTCTGGGGGATCTTACAGGATGACCACTACTTTCTTAGCTTCAAAGGCACCGGCAACAGGGGGGTTGAGGGAAATACCCAAAGAGAGAACTGGAGGGGGAAATTTCAAAAGGCTAACCGAGAAGGAGATACAGGAGAAGAGGGCAAAGGGGTTGTGTTTTAGATGTGATGAGAAATACATGCCAGGGCATAGGTGTAAGGACCGAACTCTTCAGGTTCTCACCGTCTGTGATGACGAGGAAGCTGAGGAGGGAGGTGGAAGTGGATTAGAGATGGAGGATGAGGAGAAACTACATTTGGATCTAGCAGAAGTATCCCTAAATTCTGTGGTGGGATTCACTCCAAATCACACTATGAAAGTGAGGGGAGAGATGGCTGATAGAAAGGTGATAGTGTTGATCGATAGTGGGGCAACCCACAATTTCATCTCCACTCAGATGGTTGACTTGCTGGGGGTGAAACTGGAGGATACAGGCGGCTATGGAGTGATGTTGGGCACAGGAAAGGTAGAAATGGGAAGGGGAGTTTGTAGAGGAGTAGTGCTGATGATTCAGGGGATCCAGGTGAAGGAAGAATTTCTTCCCTTGGAGTTGGGGAGCACTGATGTCATCCTGGGGATGAAATGGCTACAGACCTTAGGGGAGACCAAAGTAAATTGGGGTGCTTTGAGGATGGAGCTAATGGTGGAAGGAAAGAAGATGGTGATCCAAGGCGACGCAGGGCTATCCAGGACCGGCGTGTCTCTCAGATCCATGATCAGAACCATACAGGAGGTGGGAGGTGGATATTTGGTGGAACTGCAGCGCTTGGAGAGGGTCAGTATAGGGGATGAGGGAAGCCTTCCTCTGGCAGTACAACCGCTCATACAACAGTTCAGTGAGGTGTTCCAACCGCCTCAAGGCTTACCACCACTCAGGGAGCAAGAGCATGCAATCATTCTGAAGGAGGGGGTGCCACCAGTTAGTGTGCGACCCTACCGCTACCCCCAAATTCAGAAGGACGAGATCGAGAAGCTGATTAAGGAGATGTTGGACGCGGGGATTATCAGACCAAGTGTGAGTCCTTTCTCTAGTCCTGTACTACTGGTCAAAAAGAAGGATGGTAGCTGGAGATTCTGCGTGGATTACAGGGCATTGAATAAGGAAACTGTGCCGGATAAGTTTCCCATTCCGGTGATCGATGAGCTACTGGATGAGCTGTTTGGAGCAGTAGTGTTCTCTAAGATGGATTTGAAGTCGGGCTACCACCAAATCAGGATGAAAGGGGAGGATATTCCGAAGACGGCGTTCAGGACACACGAGGGGCACTATGAGTTCTTGGTGATGCCATTTGGGCTTACCAATGCTCCAGCCACTTTCCAATCCTTGATGAACAGGGTGTTTCGGCCGTACCTGCGGAGGTTTGTATTAGTTTTCTTCGATGACATACTGGTGTACAGTCGATCCGAGGAGCACCAGGAGCATTTGAAGGTGGTATTTGGAGTGCTAAGGGAGCACGAGTTTAAAGCCAATCTGAAGAAGTGTAGCTTCGCCCAGAAGAGTGTGGAGTATCTGGGACACCTGGTATCTAAGGAAGGGGTGGCAGCTGATTCATCCAAGATCGAAGCCATGCAGCGGTGGCCTCTACCTAGGAACTTGAGGGAGCTGAGGGGATTCCTGGGACTGACGGGCTACTACCGGAGGTTTGTGAAAGGGTACAGCAACATAGCCTTGCCCTTGACAGAGCAATTAAAGAAGGATAGTTTCTTGTGGGGAGAAGCGGCTACTCAAGCTTTTGAGAAGCTTAAGAAGGCAATGACCACGGTACCAGTTTTGGCCCTACCAGACTTCAGTCAAACGTTCGTGGTGGAGACAGACGCATCCGGGTATGGGTTGGGGGCGGTGCTGATGCAGCAGCATAGACCCATTGCCTACTTCAGTCAGGTGTTGGCAACAAGAGCAAGACTGAAGTCTGTATATGAACGGAAATTGATGGCCATAGTATTGGCAATTCAGAAGTGGAGACCCTACCTGCTAGGACGGCATTTCGTCGTCAGGACGGATCAGAGGAGCCTGAAATACCTGTTGGAACAACGGATGGTGACAGAGGAACATCAGAGGTGGCTGTCTAAACTATTGGGATACGATTTTGAGATCCAGTACCGACCAGGGTTGGAGAATAAGGCGGCTGATGCCTTATCCAGATGTGGGGGAGAGCTACAGGCAGTAACCATGTCGGTACCCCTAATGGTGGATTGGGGGGAAATCCAGAGAGAGAGTGAGCATGATGAAGAATTGAAGAAGATCCGATTGGATCTATTGAAAGATAAGAGCAGCCACCCTAGCTACACCCTTGAGGGGGAGAGATTGTTGCACAAAGGAAGGTTTGTGATACCACAAAATTCCATCCACATTCCCCAGCTATTACAGGAGTTTCATGGGAGCGCTATTGGAGGTCATTCCGGAGTAGAAAAGACATACCGGAGGCTGGCCGCAGAATTATACTGGAAAGGAATGCATAAGCAAGTGCAGGAGACAGTGGCGAGGTGCGAAGTGTGTCAGAGAAACAAGTATATGGCGATGGCTCCAGGGGGGTTACTGCAGCCCTTGTCTCTTCCAAATAGAGTATGGGAGGAAGTGTCCATGGATTTCGTGGATGGCCTACCACGATCGGAGGGATTCACTGTTATTATGGTGGTGGTTGATAGACTGAGCAAGTATGCACATTTCACACCCCTTCGACACCCCTACACTGCAGTGACAGTGGCGGCTTCTTTCATCAGGGAAGTGGTTAGATTACATGGAATTCCAGAGTCGATAGTGTCTGATCGCGACAAGGTGTTCCTCAGCCAGTTTTGGAAGGAGCTGTTCAGGTTACAGGGGACTATTCTCAAAAGGAGCACAGCCTACCATCCGCAAACAGACGGGCAAACAGAGGTTGTAAATCGGAGCTTGGAAACTTACTTAAGGTGTTTTGCTTCTGAAACACCAAGGGTATGGGCCAAATGGTTGGCCTGGGCAGAGTATTGGTACAATACCTCATACCACTCAGCTTCCAGGATGACCCCTTTTAGAGTGCTATATGGAAGAGATCCACCACATTTGGTGCATTATGAAAGGGGCAGCACACCCGTATCTTCAGTAGAGCAGCATTTGGAAGAAAGGGATAGGATGCTGGAGGAGTTGAAGAAACATCTGATGAGGGCACAACAGATCATGAAGAAACAGGCGGATGCACACAGAAGGGAGGTCCAATTTGAAGTAGGTGAGAAGGTATTTCTAAAACTACGGCCCTACAGACAGAGGACCTTGGCCAACAGAAGAAATGAGAAGTTATCCCCAAGGTATTTTGGCCCCTATGAGATATTAGATAAAATTGGGGCAGTAGCATACCGTTTGAAATTACCCCCTTCGGCCACTATACATCCAGTATTTCATGTATCACAGCTGAGAAAAGCCATTGGGGAGTATGCAACCAGTGCTGAACTGCCAACAACATTAAGTGAGGAGATGGAAGTGATCCTAGAACCTTTGGAGCTGAAAGATGTGAGACTTGACCAGGAAGGTAACAAAGAGGTGTTGATCGCATGGAAAGGGCTCCCCGAATTTGATGCTACATGGGAGCCATTTGAAAGAATGAAAGATCAATTTCCTTCATTTCACCTTGAGGACAAGGTGAGTCTTTGGGAGGGGAGTAATGTTAGGCGGGCCCCTCCGGTCCTTACTTACTCTAGGCGGGCCCCACATGGAGTTAATTCAAGGGTTGGAGGGAAATTTTGAATGGAAAGGGGGGGAAATTTGAATAGAAGGGCTGTTTAGGAATTTTGTATGGGGATGAGAGTTAAAGAGGGGGAAAGGGGGGGAATTAGGGCCTCATCTTGAATTTGAATGAAAAGTTTGAGATCTCATTGTGTGCTTGGGCTCTAGGGTTTGCTAGAGACTTGTGGAGAGTTGTTCTTCCTCTCGAATCGAAGAACGTTGTATCTTTCTTTATTTTCTTGCATCTACTAGTGAAGATCTTGCTTTGTTTCTCTTATTTCCACTGTTTGGTGCAAAAATCTGCTGCGAGGGTGCTGTCAAACTGCTGGGACAGCAGTTTTTCCTCTGTTTTTGTGCTAATCTTGATTAGGTTTGCTTGCGAACTCAAGTATTACCTTAGGGTTACTTGCGAACTCAAGTATTTCCTATCAGAATATTAGATAGAAGACCGAGACTAAATATAATAAGGAAGGTAGAAGAAGATAGTCGCAAGCTACATAAACCGCAAGTTTTAGTGTGATTACACCAACAACAATAACAACCCCTTAGTTAAGAGTTCAATTACTTGTTTGCGGAGTTCTTCATGTTCTTTAGGACTCATACGATAGTGAGGCAAGGGGGGTATAGTGGCTACAAGTACGAGATTAATATGATGTTGAATATCTCTTAGAGGAGGCAAGGAATTAGGTAAAACTTCAAGAGTAATGTCTTCATATTTATTGATTAAAGGTTGAATTTCTTCATAATTTTTTTATTTACTTTAGTCTCTTTTTCTATCACAAGATAGATCGCTTCAGAGTTTTTGAGTTCATTTGAATTGAGAAGCAGTTCAGGAGTGGGTGACTTTGAGATCGTGTGGACATATTTTGTGGGAGCATTGTCAATTGCATTCCTAGTGTTCTCCTACTTATTTTAGAAAATAGATTGCATCACATACTAATGTCAAGAAGATTGTAGGTGCGTAGGTCATGAGAGCATATATGTCACCTTATTTTACACCATTCTTGAACTAGATGACCAAATTAAATTTCAACAAAAATGTCATCCACTTCATGTATTGCACTTCGTGAATATTTAACTACTTGTGGTTCCTAAGAACCACAATCTCTTTCTCATGTCAATTTTAACTACTTGTGTTTCCTAAGAACCACAATCTCTTTCTCATGTCAATAAGGTCATCAGTGCTTCCCTGCTTGGTCAAATGTGAAAAGTTTCTAATTGTGCATAAAATAGATTTTTCTTGGCACCTTGTAGTAACTCAAAAAAATGTGTTATAGCTCTCCCTTCAAATGTGAAAAGTTTCTAATGGCGCATAAAATAAGAATCTCATCAAGTGCATATATAAAAACATCAAACTTGAATTCAAACTATAATTATGGATCCATCATAGCTAAAACAGGTGCCTCACTTATCCTCCTTTGTAGAAGTATAAATATGTTCTCATGTTTCATCTCCCAATATAATTTATTATTAGCCTTCTTCGTATAATGTGATGGTGTCACTAGCGCAAAAAAAAATTAAATAAACTTTCTTATGTATTAGCACACCTTTATGAAACTTCGCATATAAATCATGTTCTACAACTGAGGGCCGCAATATATGACGATTTTCATCTTCTTGGGGTCAATCTTAATCTCCATGCCACCAACTTCAAAACCCAAAAAGATTAGGACCTTCAAGTTCAAGAGGAGTTTATTTTTCTTCAAGAGGCCAAATATCTTTCCCGAGTCTGAGATATTCCTCTCATGTTCAACTGTAGATACAAATGTTGTCAAGGTAGCCAATCACAATATCCTCCATTAATAACATCAAAATATCACTCAAGAAACACATAAACATCATCTATGCATTTCAAAGACTGAATGACATCATCCAATCAAACAAGCCATGCTTAGTTTGAACAAAATTTTCCAAGTATCTTTTAGATCAGTTTGTGTGGTCTGCTGAGCTATTATAGTGCATTGTAGTTTTGCTTCTAGCTTTAAAAATCTGGAAAAGGGAAGGAGTTTGTTGATTAGCTGTTCATGATCATATCTGAGTTTATAAGTATCGATATGTTCTGATTTTTGTACACTTATGACTAGTTTATTATTTAGTTTTGTAGTTTTTTATAGCCATATATTATAGTTTATACATTTTGATGAAATGAAAGAAATTTTATGAATAAGTTTATTTTCAATACTTGGATGTTTTAGTAACTTTGTAGTTTATTAGCTTTTTTAAAATGAATCTTGAAAGATAATTTGAAATATTGCAAAACTAAATCTTGGGATTTTTCTATCACAGCTCAACACGATAAGAATTATGGTCGAGTTGGGTTGTGACAGATAACCCTTGCTCTTGTTGATAGTATACCTCATGCCATCCTTGTAGAAAGTAATTCTTCTCAAGAAGCTTTGCACATTTCCATCATACTATTCTTCTCTAAAGAAGGTTTGCACATTTCCATCAAGATTTTTCAATCAATCAAATTACAGGATGAAACATTGGTATGCATTTACAGTCCACTTCACTTGTTTAATCAACACTATATCCAAAGAGTGATAACCCTTGCTCTTTTTGATATATCCTGATGTTGGGCATAAAGGAGTCTAAGATAGATTAATTCCATGCTCCATGACTCATTAAGGAGGCAACCCTCTCAATGCTCGAAGAGGCTCTTAAAAGTTTTCCACCAATTGTTGCACTCTCAGTCCTCATTTCCTAAGTCCTCATTTCCTAAGTGACAATATTTAGTAATTTCCTTTTTCTTCCTCTCAACTATTCTTCTTCATATCTTCTCAAGAAGCTTTGCACATTTCCATCAAGATTTTTCAATCAAACAAATTGCAGGATGAAAAAGTGGTATGCATTTATAGTCCACTTCACTTATCCAATCAACACTAAATCCAAGCAGTGATAACCCTAGCTCTTTTTTTTTTTTTTAAACCCTAGCTCTTGTTGATAATATACCTCATGCCATCCTTAAAGAGAGTAATTCTTCTCAAGAAGGCTTCCACATTTCCATCATGCTATTCTTCTTCGTATCTTCTCAAGAAGGTTTGCACATTTTCATCAAGATTTTACAATCAAACAAATTACAGGATGAAAAATTAATATAAATTTACAATCCACTTCACTTGTCCAATCAACACTATATCCAAAGAGTGATAGCCCTTGCTCTTTTTGATATATCCCGACGCTGGGCAAAGTGGAGTCTAAGATAGATTAATTACATGCTCCATGACTCATTAAGAAGGCAACCCTTTGAACACTCGAAAAAGCTCATAGTAGTCTTCCACCAAATGATGCACTCTCAGCCTTCATTTCCTAAGTGACAATATTTAGTAATTTTCTTTTTTCTTCCTCTAAACTTTCTTCTTTGCATCTTCCCAAGAAGGTTTGCACATTTCCATCAAAATTTTTCAATCAAACAAATTGCAGAATAAAACATTGGTATGTAATTACAGGTCCACTTCACTTGTCCAATTAACACTATATCCAAAGAGTGATAATGTGACACCTACAGGTTCAACATTTTGTTCAAACAGACTGATCCTATTGGAAAGAAATAAGTTCTAAAATTTTTTAATTTTGAACTCATTTTCATGTCTTTGGGAGTGTTTTGGTGCATGAAAACGTGTACTAATAATATTCCTATCTATTTTACAATCACTCTAAACAATATAGCCAATATATCTAAAACGTGTACTCTTATTAATGACTTGATCACCAAAGTCACAATCCCCCCACTTGATCTATTACTCTTAAAATTACACTCCACGTATTCGGTTTTAGATCTACTTAAACAAAAATCTTTAGAATCTAAGGTTAACCTCCATAATTTAAGTTTACCTTCAACTTGCTCTATAGTCTTATTAACAAGAAGAATATCATCAGCAAAAAGCATACACCAGGGTACATCCTCTTACAAATGTCTATTAAGAACATCCATGACTAAAGCAAAAAGATATGGGCTTAAAGTTGATCCTTGATGTAATCCAACTAAAATAGAAAAATACTTGGCCAAATCACCTTGTGTTTGAACACAAGTAACAACTCCTACATACATATCTTTAATGACTTGAATATAAACATTATTAACCTCTTTCTTTTCTAGAATTCTTCATAACACTTCTCTTCGAACTTTATTATATGCTTTCAATAAATCAATAAATATCATATGTAATCCTCCTTATTCTCTCTATACAGCTCCCTGAAACCTCTCAATACATGTATAGCTTCCATAGTGACCTACCCCGACATGAATCCAAATTGATTTTGAGAAAACATTAATATCATGTCGTAACATATACTCCATAACTCTCTTCCATAGTTTTAAAATATGACACATTAACTAAACTCCTCTATAATTTGCGCAATCTTGTGCATCACCTTTATTCTTAAAAATAAGAATTAACACACTAAATCTCCACTCATCTAATATCTTTTTAATCTTTAAAATAATATTAAAATGTTTAATAATCCAAGAAATCCCTTCATCTACTGGGCATTTCCAAAGCTCTATTGGAATATCACCAGGTCCAACAACTTTTTCATACTTCATTTTCTTTAAAACCTCTCTCTAACTTCAGTTTTACTAATATGCCGATAAAAATAAAAAACTCTATTTTCATTTAAGGTGTTAAGGTCACTAAAGTCAATCATATTCTCATGATATTCATTGAAAAGCTTAGCAAAATATCTCATCCACATTTTTGTTGAATATCCTCTTCAAATAAAAGCATTTATTGATCTTCATAATTAATGCACTTCACCAGAACAAAATCCTTACTACTCAAATCCCTTTATTTGACTAACTTACACATATATCTTTCTCCTTCCTTAGTATCTAACATATTATATAAATCATTAAAAGCTAAAATCATAGCATTGCATATAGTTTTCTTATACTCCTTACAGGTCTCTTTATATCTTTCCCAATTTTTAGAATTTTACATCTAAACCACTTTTTATAACAAAGCTTCATATTTTTTAGCTTTTCTTACAAATTTTAATTCCACCACCAACTATTTTTATTATTATGATATTTTGTTTTTGATACTCCAAGTACATCCTTTGCAACATTCTTAATATCACTAGCTACTTTTGTAAAACCCCTCCGAAACTGATTTTTTTTTAGTGCTGTTAGTACGGACGATCTGACTTTAGTCCCGGACGAACTGAAGAAAATTGTGAAGAAATCTGCCTGGTTCGTCTGGACTATCCTGTAAGGGTCGGGACGATCTGTCGGGACGAAATTCGTCCAGGGACGAAGACTGTTCACGTCTGGACGAAATTCGTCTAGAGGGCAAATCATCCCGGGACGATCTGAATGGATATATATGGGAAAAAGAAATTTTTTTTATTCTTTTGAAGAGAGAAAAAGAGAAGGCAGGAGAGAGAAAGAGAAGGAGAAGGGAAAGCTTGATTTCCGAGGCCGCGGAGCGATTTTCGTCCGTCGTCGCTGTTGGAAGATTTGTTTGTCTCGCAGTAAGGACTCCGAATCCTATTTCTGATTTCAAAGATTTCGAGTTTTGATAATTCTGTGCTTAGTTTTGTGTTTCCGTTACCGAATAACGCGCATAATTTTGTATTGACGAAAATTTTACCGCACAACTTTTGATATGTTTCTGATATGATATTTTTACACGATTTGAGTATTTTCTGTAAAGTTTCTACCGGTTATTTTGAGTTCTGTGCGATTTTTATCGAATAGAAAATTATCAAGATGTTGAAAAATGTTGCTTCAGTACGATAAAAGTCTTATATTGTTGTTTTTCATAATCTGTGGTAATTTGGTAAATTTCTGAATTTGTGATTTCTGTATACATTCCGTGTACTGCCGTTATGCCGCCGATTTCTAGTACGACTTCTGATTTTCTAAATTGATGATTTGACTGATTGAATATGCATATGAATGTGGATATATGATTAAATATATATTACTATTACTGAAAGACAAGTGAAGACTAGTTGAACCGTTGATTGGAGATTGACTTGACCTGTACATGATGGTGGGCCGACGAACTTTCCCTTAAAAAAGGGTTTGGTGTTATCCTTCATTGATCATTGATATAACGATTGGGAATCATAAGGAGATTATTACGCCGACGGACGGCCGACGGGCAAAGAGTGACGACTCTATTATTGAGCCAACGGATATATAGATATATGGATATTTCTACAACAGCACTATGGATATTTCTACAACAGCACAATGGATATACAACGATACATCGACATTGAAAAACGCCTTAATAGCCAGTGATTGTACTTGTTCAGTAAGACTATTGTATTGTATTGCATGTGTACAGAATTGTCCTTATGATCTCATTATGCATTTATTGATTTATTGATTTGACGGATTTATTGTGGATTTACGAGTTTATTGTTACTGTACGATTTCATTGATATCCGCATCGTGTCACTGAGCATTGATACTGATACTGATATGGATATAGATATTGCATTAACTTATTGATACTATGGACATGGATATTATTGATTCATTGATATTGATTCATTGATACTATCGCTTCATTGATACACCATATTGATCTGCTGCATGTGATTCATTGACTGTTATGGAATAGGTTTTACTGTATTGATTTGATTTCAACCGTTCTTGCGATGTATTGGTTTGATTGTTTATATGATTTCATACTGATTGATATTATTGACCGTAGATGATTGATTTGATTGATTCTATTGATACGATGTTGATTTAACTGATATTATCGAGACGACGATTTTTCTCTATCGATTTGACTAATCGATTTAACTGATATTCTTCCGAATATAGATTTTTCTACTGTTTATGGATTCTTCCGAGATTTGACGTATGTACTGATTTGTTGAGCGTTATGGATTTCTTCCTACTGTTTATCGATTCTTTTACCGATGATTGTGGATTGTATCGATCATGCATTGATTACTGATTTTCGTATCTGCTGCATAGATTCACTGATCATGTGCAACTGACTGTTATGAATTTGATTGACTGACATGTATATTGTTTCAGTACCGTGCTTTGATTTCAGTTGTAGGTATTATGTGACCTGCTGGGCTTTTTGAAGCTCATTATATGTGGTTAACAATTTCAGGTCAGAGCAAGGGAGCATGAAGTGATGGTTGATCAAGACTGTCGACTAATCCTTTCACTATAGATGCCTGGGGCGTCTCAATTGGTATCAGAGCAAGTGTAGTGAAACGATTGATTGATAGTTTGGTAGAATGTATAGTTTCAAGTGCATCATTCTGCATACATATTTGAATGACATGTGATTGAATGAACTGAATGACTGTATGGTTTTCGACGAGTTTTGATTCTGATTCGATTTGATTTGAATTTTCATTGAACGAATTTATTTTGTATCGATTTTGCATTCGATCCCTTAAGGGAAATGTCGAGGACGACATTTTTATTAAGGTGGGTAGATTGTAAAACCCCTCCGAAGCTGATTTTTTTTAGTGCTGTTAGTCCGGACGATCTGACTTTAGTCCCGGACGAACTGAATAAAATTGTGAAGAAATATGCCTGGTTCGTCTGGACGATCCTGTAAGGGTTGGGACGATCCGTCGGGACGAAATTCGTCCAGAGAGCAAGTCGTCCAAGGATGAAGACTGTTCACGTCTGGACGAAATTCATCCAGAGGGCAAATCGTCCCGGGACGAATATGGATCGTCCGAGACGATCTGAATGGATATATATGGGAAAGAGATATTTATTTTGATTCATTTGAAGAGAGAGAAAGAGAAGGCATGAGAGAGAAAGAGCAGGAAAGAGAAGGAAAAGCTTGATTTCGGAGGCCGCGGAGCGATTTTCGTCCGTCGTCGCTGTTGGAAGATTTATTTGTCTCGTAGTAAGGACTCCGAATCCTATTTCTGATTTCGAAGATTTCGAGTTTTGATAATTCTGTGCTCAATTTTGTGTTTCCGTTATCGAATAACGCGTATAATTTTGTATTGACGAAAGTTTTACCGCACAACTTTTGATATGTTTCTGATATGATATTTTTACACGATTTGAGTATTTTCTGTAAAGTTTCTACCGGTTATTTTGAGTTCTGTGCGATTTTTATCGAATAGAAAATTATCAGGATGTTGAAAAAAGTTGCTTCAGTACAATAAAAGTCTCATATTGTTGTTTTCCATGATCTGTGATAATTTGGTAAATTTCTAAATTTGTGATTTCTGTGTACATTCCGTGTACTGTCATTATGCCGCCGATTTCTCGTACGACTTCTGATTTTCTGAATTGATAATTTAACTGATTAAATATGCATATGAATGTGGATATATGATTGAATATATATTACTATTACTGAAAGACAAGTGAAGACTGGTTGAACCGTTGGTTGGAGATTGACTTGACCTGTACAGGATGGTGGGCCGACGGGCTTTCCTTTAAAAAGGGTTTGGTGTTATCCTCCATTGATCATTGATATAACGATTGGGAGTCATAAGGAGATTATTATGCTTACGGGCGGCCGACAGGCAAAGAGTGACGACTCTATTATTGAGCCAACGGATATATGGATATTTCTACAACAGCAGAATGGATATACAACGATACATCGACATTGAAGAACGCCTTAATAGCCAGTAATTGTACTTGTTCAGAAAGACTATTGTATTGTATTGCATGTGTACAGAATTGTCCTTATGATCTCATTATGGATTTATTGATTTATTGATTTGACGGATTTATTGTGGATTTATGAGTTTAATGTTACTGTACGATTTTATTGATATTCGCATCGTGTCACTGAGCATTGATACTGATACTGATATGGATATAGATATTGCATTGACTTATTGATACTATGAACATGGATACTATTGATTCATTGATATTGATTCATTGATACTATCGCTTCATTGATACACCATATTGATCTGCTGCATGTGATTCATTGACTGTTATGGAATAGGTTTTACTGTATTGATTTGATTTCAACCGTTTTTGCGATGTATTGATTTGATTGTTTATATGATTTCATACCGATTGATATTATTGACCAAAGATTATTGATTTGATTGATTCTATTGATACGATGTTGATTTAACTGATATTATCAAGACGACGATTTTTCTCTATCAATTTGACTGATCGATTTAACTGAGATTCTTCTGAATATAGATTTTTCTACTGTTTATGGATTCTTCCGAGATTTGACGTATGTACTGATTTATTGAGCGTTATGGATTTCTTCCTACTGTTTATCGATTCTTTTACCGATAATTGTGGATTGTATCGATCATGCATTGATTACTTATTTTCGTATCTGCTGCATAGATTCACTGATCATGTGCAACTGACTGTTATGAATTTGATTGACTGACATGCATATTGTTTCAGTACCGTGCTTTGATTTCAGTTGTAGGTATTAGGTGACCTGCTGGGCTTCTTGAAGCTCATTATATGTGGTTAACAATTTCAGGTCAGATCAAGGGAGCATGAAGTGATGGTTGATCAAGACTGTCGACGAATCCTTTCACTATAGATGCCTAGGGCGTCACAACTTTTCCCACATAACATTAACTTCCTCATGCACAAACAAAATTTTAAAATTTAGAATCTTACTCTCAAATATATATTTTTTAGTGTTCTTTAAATACTGCATTTTACTTTACTTTCATATTTTGCATATTCATTTTAAAGTCAGAAATTAATAAGCGATGTTGGGCACATAAACTTTCACTCGAACTAACTTTGCAATCTAAACCATAAATTTTTATTATAAGAATTTAATCAACAAACAAAAAAATTAATTTTCATATTTTATTGTGTCATTTTTATTCAAAATTAAGAATTCCAACATATAACAAATTAAGTTGGAAAAATAAATGAACAAAGCAACTTAGTAGAGAATAATCAAGCCTCATGTTAGTGCAAAGAGCTACTTCCCCTCCAAACAAGTGGTCCAACTTATATCATACTTAAAGTAATTGATGTAGGCAAAGGGGGGGTCAAAATAGGTTGAGTTGAAAATTTTGTAAATTTCTACTAGAATCAGCTCATTAATGAGATTCTAATAATTTTTCAGCTCATAATTTGGTTTTAATTTGGTTCATTCCCCATTACCTTTGGTTCTTCTTCCCATGGCTGGTTTTTTCCCCTTCCTTGTGTTCCTTTGGTTTTCCCTCTGGTTGCATGTTCCACCTCCCTTGGTTGCCTGTTCCGCCTCCCATGGCAATTGTTCCGCCTCCCCTGGCTGCTGTTCCGTCTCCCTTGCTGGGTGCTGGTTACGGTCCCCTTTGTGCCCCTTCGGTTTCTCCCCTGGGTGCTTATCTCGTGGCTATTTTTCCCCGTTTTCTGTGTGGCCTTTTTGGGTGCTATTTTTAAATAAATTTTGGGTTTTTAGGTGGCTGTTTGGTTCTTGTTTCTGTCCAGATTCATGGCTTTGATTATTCAGTTTTTGGGAGCCTTAAATGCTGCCTTTTTTTCCAAGAGTTTCTCCTGTTTTTGTTGGCTGTTTTGGACAGTTGTTTTAAGTGTCTTTTGGGCTTCTTTTTACCTATTTATAGGGAGTTTGTGGATGTTGTAAAGAGATTATTTGAGAGGATGTTATGATGTAATTTTTGGAACAAAACCTGAAGGTTTTTCTTTGGGAATAGCTTGCGAGCTATGTCCTCCATCTCTTCTCCTCTCTATAGCTTGCAAGCTATATTTCGTCTCGGGCTTCTTATCTCCTTCTTCTCTCCACAAGTTCGACGCCATCAGTATCTATCTTCTCAATCCAAGAAAGCAACTTTAGGTGTTGTTTATGTTTGTGTTTGTAAGTGCCTTTCTATTATAAAAGTAAAGTTGTATTTTGTTTTAAATGTCGTATTTTGTCTAACTTTTGAGTATTTCATGTAATTTTTTATTTCCTATGAAGTGTTTTCTTGCTTGCAAAAATTAGATTTTTCCTAATTTTTGCTTGCATCAGTAATCATACGTCAAATTTGCACCAACAATACAAGTTAATAGATGAAGTTGGCATAAAAATATAAAATCAATCACAATATTTTAAATTAACCATAAATTAATTTTAAAATTCAACAAAACAAATTATCCAAATTAAATTCAAAAACCAAAAGCAAAACAATGTTACCGTCTTTCACATGTCCAGAACCACACAAAAATCACCTTAAACAATGCCAAGGGTCAGGATATGCATAGAAATCCTGCATGCCACTTCCTTCTTTTAATAAACAACAATAAGTCCAAAATCATCAATCTAAAGCAGAATACGTCGCACATTTCATACAAAAAGCTTGTTCCGCACATCCAGCACGTCTCACAACAAAAACAAGCTGCATAGTTAGCCAAAGCCATCCTTCTTTTTTTAATGAATAATGCTAAAGAACCACAGCATTAGAAGTTCAGGAAATTTCTGCTATGATTACCAATCTAAAACTATTTATTTTAAGTTTTCATCCTGTTTTTCATTTTCTACCTCTAAATTTCCTAACACCCAAACATCTCAAATCAACTACTGAAATTGGCACAGAAATTGATGTCATTCCATAAGATTACCTGCTTGCCAAGGTATAGAAGACCAAGAGCTACAGGAAGGAGGCGGGTAAGTGGTTCACTCAATTCAGATTCACTACGCTCCATTATTGCCAAAATGATTGTTTGAGCAATATATTCATTGCAGGAACCAACATGAACGAGCCCCAGAGTGATCGCAGAAAATACAAGGACCTCAAGAGGTGACTTTGAATCTCCCAGAATGGTAGTAAGGCGAACTCTCAACTGGCATTACAGATGACGGATCAGCCAACGCAAAAATTATTAAAAACATGAATATATTTTTATAGGGATATGAAGGAATTCTACTTCATCTTTGTTTGTCCCAGCATATGCAATCCCCAGGCCCAAAATAGCCCCAATTCTGATAATTGTATCATCTTTTTCAATGAAATCACCTAGAAGGGCCAATGCCTGCAAAGAGTAATTCACAAAGAAGAACCAAGTGGTAATGGGTTGCATAAGGAAAAATAGTGGTAATATAAGGTAAGACCCAAGGGAGAATAGCTTGCATAGGTCATTGCACATTTGAAAATAACATACAGGATCACAATCATTCCGGATACCACAGTTGACAATACCAACGCCAAGCAAAGCCCCGGCAACAACATGATTATCATTGCTGTGAAGAAACTTGTCGATTTGTGCAAGGCCAGAGTCAACATCCCACAACAAAATCATCCCCTACAGGTAATACGAACATAAGTTTCAGATGAAATCTTAAAATGTATAAACTACTTCAAAAAAGAAACGCAAATAATACCAGACTTGCAGCTGCACTGGCTTTTCCGTGATCCTTATTTTTAAATAGCCAGCTAGGTGAAGAAGTTCCACTTGAGGTGGGCTCGGAGGGGACGGTCATCAATTTATCCTGTGCAAATAAATGAGATACACCATATAGATGGAAATTAAAGTGAAACCGTTCCAGCAAGGTCATGCACTATTCTACTGGTTCTTACCTGGCCAAATCCTGCATTCACAAATGCATTCACAAAAGTGGCAGCCAAATTCTGTCGGGCAGAGTCAAGGCTGGAACTCGCACTGGCTCGACCATCAATCAAATGTGCCTAACAGAAAAAGATATGTAAATCACTGAAATTTACAGCACTCCTAAGAATTAAAAAATTGAGCATCTGAACATGCAAAACAGGAATGCTACTTCAAGTATTTCACATCACAAGCAGTGGCTTCTTAATAATAAGTATAAAATAGGTCAGTGCAATAAACTCCAATTTGACAGTGACAGCGTCCTTTATAACTAGTACCTGACTTTTTTAAAACAAACAAAAAACACAATATCAGCAGCATGCAATTTCTTTAAGTATGCATTCAACCAGAACAACTATGAATCACCGTCCATCGAGAATTAGAAACGAGTGCAATCGTCTTTAACATGTATATTAAAAATGGAAAGCTCTATCAGCCAATGCAACATGGTCATTTCCTTGCAAAAGATAAAATTTACATCTTCAACAAGCATAGAAATAACCTACCATCTTTTTTTTATCATTAAATAACCTACCATCTTATAATGTAGGTACCACATAAAAGTACATGAAAATAGAGGCAATTATTATACCTTATATATGTCTTCTGGGGATTTAGGCTCCATGACCTCGATATCACGAGCAAGAGTAAGATAACCTTCACTTAATTTGGCATTGTTTGCTATATCCTGCAAGACCTCTCTTTCCTCTTCATCTGGAACCCATTCTTCATCTAGCTCCAGTGCAATACCCTAATTTTGACAACCGTGGAAGCAAAAGTTTAGAAGCCATCAAAAGATAGCACGCATAAAATAAATGAAACAAATCCGGCAAAGTGCAGGAAATAAATATTGATGAGCACAATAGAAATGACAAGCATGAACACTAGCCGATCTGACTGCATCTCACCATTTCAATTTAACTAAATATATTACCGACAGCACCCAATGGTAAAATTTTACAATGATGAATTATTTTAATAACTAATAAAATAGTTATTTTGTGCATACTTACATGATGCGCACAAATGTAAGAGAATTGCTTCTTCAACAAGGGGTCATTTGTAGATGTAAATATTTGCTTGACGTACTGCACATTAAGAAACCAAGTACGTTGGGAATAAGCAGACTGATACCAAGCGCTATCTTTACAGGTATAGAGCATGAAAAAGCAAATGAATGGACACATAGATGTTAAACCTGAATGTTATCCAGGAGAAGTGCGATCCGAAGAGAGCTCGCAAGATCTTCAAACTTCATATAAATTGTATATGCTATATCAAGTGCCAAAATGTCATCTGGGCTTGGGAGGTAGCTGCACGTTTAACATAGTCAAAGAAAATACATATTCAGGTTAGATAGTGCTCATCCACATAGATACAAAATCTTCTGCATAAGTAGAATTATACAAAATTTTATTAAACTGGGAAAGATATCAAATTTAATCAAATCATCCACGCAACTATAGTTGTAGTTTCACTGGATACTGACAGCCCCATAAAACTCTTAATTACACTGATAGAGACTATAATGTTCCTATTTTGATGTTTTCTCCTTCTTATGTTTTCTTTTAAGTCGCTGGGACTGCTGCCACTGTTCGAAAAGAAGGAACATGCAGCGAAATCTATGATAAACATCTGAAATGTAGAATGTTAAAATAAGATCAACATATCTTCATATGCAACATTTCAAGTTCATCAACATCAACATCAAGTCTTCATCCCATTAAGTGGAGTCAGTCAAATGAATCTTTTTTCTACAATGTGTCTTGTTAAGAGTCAAATCCTCATTTAAATCTAATAAAAAAAAGTCATTTTGAATATTTTATAACCAAGGCTTTTAGGTCTACCTCTACCTTTCTTAACATAAGCCAAATTTAAGACATCAACTCTCCTAACTGGGTCATCAGAAGGCCGATGTTTTATGTAACCAAACAATCTAAGGCGACTCTCTAATTTTATCTGCCATTAGAGCTACTACAACCTTTTCATGTATATACTCGTTTGACATTCTGTCTATAAGAGTAAAGCCACTCATCCACCTGAGCATCTGATAGAAAATACTTGAGTTCGCAAGTAACCCTAAGGTAATACTTGAGTTCGCAAGCAAACCTAACCAAAATCAGTACAAAATCAAGAGAAAACTGCTGTTTACAGCAGGAAAACAGCAAATCGCAGCAGTTTTAATGGAGAAAACTCAAGAAAAATAGAGAAGAACAATGACTTTCACTAGTAGATTCAAGAACGCAAACAAAGATACAATTACCTTCAATCCGAGAGGAAGGAATGACTCTCCAAATCTCTAGCCGTAGCCTAGAGCCTAAGAACACAAACCCTAGATCTAAAAAATATTCAAATTCAAGATGAGAGCCAAAACTAACATTATTCCCTAATTAAAGCAAAAGGACTCTTGCAAAATACCTAATCAGCCCCTAATTCAAATATTTTTCCCTCCCACACATGAAATCAGCCCATAGTGGACCCCACAAACTTCAGCCCCCCCTCATGTTGGTTCAGCCTCCTCTGGTAGACCCGGACCGGTCCGGTCTGGACCGGTCCAGCCGGCCCCTCCTGGGCCGGCGTAACAGCATCTTCATCTCTACATTACTTAACTTAATTTTATGCTTCTCTTTTAATGGCTAACTGATGCGAAACAAACAAGAATTGCACGGGAGTATTTAAAAGAATTACGATGCTTGCTACTATAAGAATAATGATTCGTAAGGCGAGATTAAAGAAATCACAATTTTCAAGTTTATTACGGCAAGCAATTACAAGATTAGAAGTTTGGAACAATTGAAGATAGATCTGAAATTATCACAGTAAAACAAATTTGTTGTTATACAATCCCACGGTTAATATCAAGGCTTTTAAAATCGGACCGCTCAATGAACCGGAAGAAGAAGGGGTTAGAGGTTTGATGGTTCGACCGGGGTCGAACCGGGGTCGAACCGGATGACGTAATAAATATTTATTATATTTAAATATTATAATAATGACATAAATATTTATAAGTATTATTTAAATTTAATACAATTAACATAAAAATAATGTTATCATTCAAAGTATGAGATAAAAAATTAGATTAAAAAAACTATGAAACATAAAAACTTATATAATTAAGTAAAATAATTATTTTAAAATCTCACATAAAAGCAAAAAAAAATTAAATATCATAATTATAAGAATTTACACTCATAAAAATATGATAATTTTAAATTTGAATATTTTTCAAATTTTAAATTTAATTTATATATAACCATATAATTTAATATATATTATTATTAATTTATGTTACATATTTACTATAAATTTAATTCTAACATAAGTTTATAAATTTAATATAAATTATTCTTATTTTATATTATATGATTAAATATATTTTACATGCTTATGATATATTGTATACAAAAGTTATTTTATAAATTTATATCTAAAATCATTAATAAATAAATAAAATTATTAATGATAATTTATTTTTTATTATGTATAAATAAATAATTTTTTATTGTTAACTAATAAATATTATCACTCACCTAAAAAATAATTAATTAAAAAATCTGTTTAAAAATAGGTTTTATACCCATTATATATGTTATGAACACATACACTCTTCATCTCTTTTTTTAGTCCCACATCTCTTAGAAACACTTTCTTGCTATTGTTTATATAGCATATTTAGATTCCTTACACAAAGAGAGTACATGGGGAGGTCATGTGAAGATGTTTCATGATGCTTTAAGGACAAAAATACTTATTATATAAAATTATTTAACTTTAATTAAATGTTTTTAATATATATTAATTTATTTATTTAAAAAAATACTTAGAATTTGTGAGATTTGAACCGGCCGGTTCAAAAATAACCGGACCAGTTCACCGGTTTGCCGGTTGAACCGGCGGTTCTGGCCGGTTCAGTCCGGTTCTTTGCAGAAGCGGTTATAGGGCTGAACCGGACCGGCCTTGTGACCGGTTCACGGTTGAACCGGTCGAACCGGCCGGTCCGGTCCGGTTTTCAAAGCACTGGTTAATATTTAGAAAGTTCACTATGAGTTACCATGCTCACTCACACTCAAAGTATGGCTTAGCGGAGAAAGGTCTTCAGCACACCCAACGATGCCACGAGGACAGTCGCAACGCCAATGGTCTTAATCCACAGAAAGGTCGACGGTGGTGGAGAGGTAGCCGCGGACGGGGAAGGTGTAGATCTCCCAACGAGAAGCCAAGGCGTCTTAGGCTTTTGAAGATCGATCGTATGTGCCAAGCAATAGAGGATGCGCTTGACGTATCTTTCTGCTGACTCGTCGTATTCCCAATCGGGGTCGTAGAAAGGAGAGAGAAAAATGTCAATCTCCCCACGATCGTTGTAAGCGAACCTGTGATCAACTTCGGGATCGGCCATTCGACATTGAAGAGGAGATGAGAGGACGTCGTCTTCTTCTTTTGGCTTCAAAATTCCCAAGGGAGGGAGCACGGAGAGGGGCGGCCAAGGTGGAGAAGAGAAAGAGGGGAGGAGGGGTCGGCTAAAGGGAAGAATTAGGTTTAAACCAAGAGGGGAATAGAGCTTTTAATCCAAACCTGAAATTAATTAATTTCAGGTTTTGAGTAAATTTGGAGGGGAATCCAATTTGAAATTAATTTCAAAATTCAAATGGGATCTAGGGGAGTTAATAGGCAATTAATGGGAGCTCATCAAGGGAGGCCGGTGGCATTGAGAGAGAGGGAGGAGATTGGGGAAGGATTTAGGGAGTTCCCAAAGAGGGATTGTGGATTAGGAAAGTTATTAAGAGATCCAATTTATTTTAAATTTAAATTAGAATCATGAATAAAAACTTTCCTAAATTGGAATTTCAAAATTGGAAAGATTTTGAAATTCAAATGGAATCAAATTTCCCCTCTCATGCCTAACAAAATTTGAAAAGTATTATGATGATTGAAATCATCATCATGATGGAAAATTGGTAGTGGCGGGGGGGGGGGGGGCGCGTTGATGTTGTGGTGGATGGATGGAGTTGAGTGGTGGAGCTAGTGGACGGTGGGCTTGGGGAAGGGGGATTATGTGGTGAGCTTGGTGGTGGGGTTATGGAGGCCAGCGGGTGGGAGTGAGGGAAGAGGTGGAGAAGACGACGATAAATGAGAAAACCACGAGTTTCTTCCAACGACTGGTGGGCCTTGCACTTGCTCACTTTGAGCTCTCTCTCCCTTCTCTAGCTCTCATGCAAGAAGAAGAAACAAGATAAAATTTTCATTCAATAATTCATCATCCAATACATAAGAGAGTAGCCATATATATAGGCCTCACAATGAGAAATAAAACAAAAGACAAGAATGCCCCTTGGGCTACAATAGTGACCAACTACCCATAAGGGAAGAAAAACTGAAAAAAATAAAATGACTAATACATTAAATGCATCAAAAGTAAAGACTCTCCATCATGACCATCGATCTCCTGTGTCGCCTCTGATAGACACGTCGAAAACTCATATCGATGTCCCCATCACTAACATTATGTGCCATAAAGCATTACTGGTCTCACCACCATCCTATAAAATTTTCCCTTAAGTTTGAGGGGTAATTTTTTATCACACAACATGCCTGATGCATTCTTCCAATTCAACCATCCAACTAGAATTCTACTAATAATATCTCCATCTATTTCACCATCATTTTGAGCAATAAACCTAAGATATCTAAAACGTGTATTCGTATTAATGATTTGATCACCCAAAGTCACAATCCCACTACTAGAACTACCACTACTAAAATTATAGTCTATGTAATTGGTTTTAGATCAACTCAAATAAAAACCTTTAGAATAAGGTTGACCTCTATAATTCAAGTTTTTCTTCAACTTCCACTATAGTTTTATAAACAAGAAGAATATCATCAGCAAAAAGCATAAACTATGGTACATCCTCTTGCAAATGTCTAGTAAGAACAATCGTGACAAAAACAAAAAGATATTGTTTTAAACTGATCCTTAATGTAATCCAATTGAAATAGAAAAATATTTGGTCATACCACCTTGTGTTTGAACAAGAAATAGCTATTGCATACATATCCTTAATGACTTATATATAAGCATTATTAACCCCTTTCTTTTCTAGAACTCTCCAGAACACTTCTTTTGGAACTTTGTCATATTCTTTCTCTAAATCAATAAATATCATATGTAGATCCTCCTCATTCTCACTATACTTCTCTATTAAATCTCTCAATAAATGTATAGCTTCCATAGTGTACCTAACCTGCATGAATCCAAATTAATTTTGAAAAACATTAGTATCACGTCATAACATATGCTAAATAACTATATCCCATAGTTTTAAAGTATGATACATTAACTTAATTCATCTATAATTCACACACTCTTATGCATCACCATTATTCTTGAAAAAATAATCAACATACAATCCTCCACTTTAAAGCCTCTTTGACTTCAGTTTTACTAATACGCCGATAAAAACAAAAATCTTTATTTTCATTTAGGGTGCTAAAGTCACTAAAATCAATCATATTCTCACAACCTTCATGAAAAGCTTATCAAAATATCTCATCCACCTTTGTTGAATAACTTCTTCTAATAAAAACACTTTTTGAACTTTGTTCTTAATGCACTTCAGTTGAGCTAAATTATTATTTCTCCTTATCTCTTTGCTTGGCTAACTTACACATAAATCTTTCGTCATCCTTAGTATCTAATCTATCATATAAATCATTAAAAGCTAATTTATTTGCATCGAATATTATTTTCTTAAACTCCTTACGGGCCTCTTTCTATTTTCCCAATTTTTTCAAGCTTTTACAACTAAATTAAATTTCTAACAAAGCTTTTTATTTTTTTATCTTTTCTTGTACATTTTGATTTCACCGTCAACTATTTTTATCATTATGTTTTTTTTTCTTTTGCTAATCCAAACACAACTTTTACAACATTCTTAATTTCACAAGCTACTTTTCCCATAACATTAGTTTCGTCATGCACAGTCAAAATCTTACGCATTTGAATTTTACTATCAAAATATTTTTATAAGTGTTCTTTAAATGTTTCTTTTAATCATAAGACAACATATTAATTTATTTGTCACATTTTATCCTTCATCTTAAAATACAAAACTAATAAACAATGCTAGATACATTTTTTTTAAACAATGCTAGTTACATAAACTTTCACTCGGAATAACTTTACAATCTTTGCAATCTCAACGATCTATTTTTCTTAAAAGAAAATAATCAATCTGAGTTTTAGTACATCTATTCTTATAAGTGATGAGATGCTCATATCTTTTCTTAAATAAGGTATTACCGATTACAAAATCAAAAGCTAGCGCAAAATCTAATATGGTCCTATGACCTTCATTTGTAACTCTAAACACATAGTTACCATGAATATTTTAAGATCTTCTACCTCTTTACCAACATGTCCTTTAAATCTCCTCCAATTGAGACATAAATTCAAGATCAGGTTGCCAGAATCATAGTAACAGAATATTAAAAAACAATGTGGAGATGCAACATAACTAATTTAATCTTTCACTTGATCAAATCTAAAAAAACAATATCAGGTGGTGTAGCAGCCAACAAAGCCATAGATTTCACATAATACAATTAACTTCTGACGGTAATCTTGATATATAATTCCATCATAAGGTTTTATTGAACTGTGGTGATTAAGACCGTTTTCGTAACACATCGATATGAAGCTAAATGATGCCCAAGAGTTAATAAGTGAGCCTAATTTGGTTAACAAATAAAAAACCAAGCAACAGATAACGTGCTCAACAATTCAAAGAGTTCCAAACGGTGGTTGTCATTGTTCAATTTATACACAAGTAATAAAGAAACATGATTCAAGATAATTTTGCGTTTCTACCAATGCACTAACCTGGAAGAACTAGTAAGGTATAAGCATGTTCTCTTGTAATTAGTGGAGTCAACATGTTCAACCAATAGATCGAGGTCTTCAACCTGGATTCAAAAAGAGATGCTCAGTATTTATGCTTATGGCACTAGTAAGTAAAAGGCATGCAATGTGAATAAGTTAGTTAGATGCCTCCATCAGAAGATCCACAGCTTCTGGCTCAGCGTTGTGCTGCAAATGATTTATGGAAAAGTTGTAAATTAGAACTCAGGAAACAGGTATGCAACATGCATGCATGCCACAAATTTGTGGTACTGAAAAGACTACCATAAAATATTACGAACGAAGCATACCTTCATGTGAAAAGCAACAATTTGTTGTACAAGCTCCATAAGCGCATCTATGGGCAGGTCATCGTACTGCATTAAGCAAAATCCAACCATTGGATCTACTAATTTAGTAATATTAAAATGGAAGAAAGAGAAGTACAAAGAATTCAAAGCAGATTTAATTAACAAGACTCATGAGTCAATCAGGACAAGAGAAACTACATGTAAATGATCTCTACGGATCTTAAAAGAGAATGAATTACGCACATTGAAGCAATAATCTCAATATTCCAATAGGCTGGCTGAAAGGGGCAATAAAATTTTGCTTATCCGTTTTCATGTGGTATTAAATACAGAAAGAGCCTTAGTAGGAAACAGCATTAACGCCAAAAAAAAAATAACTCGATCATTGAGAGAAAAAAACTGTAGAGGCTTCAATTCTTTAAGTACATAACAAAAAAGGCATTATATTTTCAATTTAAGCTGACCGTAGATGTACAAGGGGCAGGCAGAACAATGGTTATAATGCTGAAAAAAGACTCTCAACACACAGCAAACTTAATAGTCACTTCCAAAAAAGATCATTTCATTTGATTCAATATTAATGAGTTAGATAAGTATGGCAAGTTTAGTTAAAGTAGAAATATGCAAACTACTCTATAAATGAGTTAAATTTTCAATAACACCAACAAAAAGGAAACAAAACATGGCAACCAGAAGGGCTTCAAGACTCAAGACGTCAAGTCCAAAATGCTAAATGCAACAAGTAAGAACTAGTACATATAATCAAAAAACGAAAACATGACTCGCAATTCTCAGCTATCAAGCTTTTAGAAGTTCAGGCCTACCTGACGCTTGGCAAACTCTTGTGAAATTTCTCCAGCAAGATTCCTATTTCACCAATTAAAAAAATAATCAGAAAGGAAATGAAAACAGGCAAGTATTGCAATATAAAATCATTGGAAATTTTGTGCGTGTAAGACAAGAAAACAAGCAAGAATAGCAAGTTATCATTAAGAAGGATCCCCATTGGTGTTATTTTTTTTTTTGCTACCCCAAGGATAATATCATTTAAAATATATATATAGAATTGAAAAATACTGACCGGACATGCAAAGATGAGAGTGTAAATCATACGTTATAATTGACTTATCAGCAATTTGGCAATAAAAAAACTTGTGTGGTGCCATCTAATAGCTTGCTAAATGATTTACAAGTTAAATGGTTGAGTAGGAATCATAGTGATGATGAACTTGTGCATTTGGGTTGTTTGGAGCTTTCACAACTTGAAGTGAAGCTCAAGATGAACAATTCAAGAACATGCAAGCATGGGCGGATGCAGCATGGAGGAACTAGGGGCACGTGCCCCCACTGACTGCATTAGTAATCTCTAATTAAGTATATTTATGACTCATTAATTACAAATTAAATCAAAATAGTATTATTAGATTTCTTTTTCCATCCCAAATCGCAATCTCGCGGAAGCCCGAACGTGTGTTCTGCTTTTCACGGGTGAAACGGACGAGTCGGACGACCTCCGTCTTCTGCTCTTCGCAAAAGTCCTAATACTTAAACTCTTCGTGGAAGGCTACTGCGCACGCCTCGCAGAATAAAGCCAAAGCCCAGAACCGGAAGAATAATGAAATATTGTTTGAGTGACATTTTTTTGAAGTGCTTATTAAAACCTAAAAGCATATATTAATTGTTTGTTTAGGTGTTCAGCTTTAGTGATTTTGCTCTAAAATGCTAAATTATCCATCTCTGAAATTTAAGAATATGTAATTAATTTTTTAAAGTAAACTTTACATATGTAAAAATTTATACTTTGGATATTGAAAATGAAAAAGATAGTCAATAATACAATAGAAATTATGAAAATCAATAACTTACTAACTTTGCAATAAGCCAAAAATTAAAATTTTTTTTTATTGAATTTAATTGTAAACTTTTATATAAATTTGTTTATTGATTTGAATATTAATATTTGAAAAGTAATTTTAGTTTTACTTGAATAGAAGGTACTTTTGCTATAATTTCATCCAAAACAGGAATGAGATTTCCCTCCTCTGTTTCAGGTTTTAATTACATTTTGAAATCGCATAGGATATTTCTGTAGACTAGCCTATGGAAATGATGAAGGTGGCAGATGTGAGTACTTGGGTGGGGGTAATTTGGACAATTTATTTTTTGGAACCGGAGTTTGAAACGGAATAAGCATATATCAACTAACTTTTATAACCGATAAAAAACGAAGTTACCTTATAAAAAACAAAGTTACCTTATAAAAAACGAAGTTACCTTATAAAAAACGAAGTTACGTGAAAAGGAATTATACGGAAGTTGTTCTTCCAACATTTAAAATAACTGATTTTGACTTATTGAACCTCAAAACGAAGATATTAAGTGGAATCAAACAAGGTCTTAAAAGACCTAAAATGACATTTTTGAAGAGGGTATTAAGTATAGGCTTAGAAATCATGTTTGCATCAAATAATTAATTTGATTTATAGTAGGATCAACCACTTCGGTTAATTAAAAATTATAAAGAATGAAGAAATAATTACACATGGTCTTGATTTATCCTGAAATGCAATCTGACCAGGTACCATGAGACTGGTTTGCATTCAAGAGAAAATGAATGACAAAGGTTTTGAAATTATTACAGTTTATATAAGATAGGGCATTAACTTATTTACACTTTCCGCATTCCAAAGGTACAAAACTTGTATAAGGAAACTCATCAAGCAAAACTCCAATAGTTGGGATGCAACAAATGATGATTAGGGTTTTAAGTGAACAAATGCATTTGATGAACAGCTCAAACTTCACTTAATCAAGTCATTAGAATTAGTAATTGAACAAGTTTGAATATTTTTTAAAATCTTGAATGTTAAATGAACTAAGTTTGAACACTATCCAACTTATTTATTTAAATTCAGGAACTTATTTATTGTTCAACAAATAACTTATTAAAGGCTTACTAGCTAAATCGTGGCCTGTATAATATTCAACTAAATTTTTTTGGATGAAACTCATTCAAATTACCTATTTAATATTACTAAATTATTATTTTTTTTTATTATGCCAGGTTACCTTCTGTCTCTCATACTTTCATTTTTCATATACCATTCGATACTTTAGCCACTTTCAATCTCCATAATCCAGCTGCCTAAGGTCACAAGATTTGAACTTATATAAGCATGCCATTAGCAATATGCTAAGAATCAAAGCCTTCAAAGATGATTACATATTCTTCATCTCATATCAGAAGCAGTTAAAGTGTTGATGCAAGCCTGAGAGCATTCCAACTTAGCCATCGATGCATCTTCTCCCATAATCCTACGTCAGAGCAAACATGTACGAGAATCGAAGTTGAACACGTTTTTATCTTGACAACTTTCTTACAACTAGTATGTCATCTTAGTTCTCAATGCATCTTCTACAAAATGTCATCGACTCATAAGGATTCACCACCCTAATGTCTTTTTTTTTCAACCAACTATTTTGACAAGGATATCCTCCTCGAAAGTTTAATATTTCTTCTCAATCCTGATTTCTTGTTAGTCCTGCAACTATCTTATTTAACTATTGATTGTTTAATTAGTAACGACTAGTTAGATGATAATTTTAAATTTATTGAAATTTTTTGTTCATTTATACCTATAAAATTATTTGTTTACATGATGACAAAATGGAAATCCATTTAATACATATTAGTTGAGCTTGTTTATTAACTCGTATAAGAACTCATCCAATTAATTTTTGCAAACCAAGTACAAGTCAAGCCCGATCATAGAAAATTCTAAACAAACCAAGTAAGAACAGATATGTGAGAGCTTGGTTCAAGCTCTTATCAAACTTGAATGACTTATAATGAAGAAAGCCAAGTCTATTCCTTGATATGCTCGACTCGATTATAACCCTAATGAAGATGATGTTGATTCAAGTATATAAAGAAAAAACTAAGAAAAGGGTGCATGCTTTTCTTAAATAATTCAATTTCTTTTACATATTCATATAAAGTAAACACATATATTGTTTCCAGGAAATAACTTACCGTACATATTCATGGCCCCATGAACCAATGTCTCCTTCAGAACCCAACAATCTGTACTTCAAACTCTCCTATAAAAGAGATATGTGAAAAAAAGACAAACTCATCACTAAAAGGACATCTTATAAAGCCAAGAGCATATAATGGCAAAAACTATGGGAGATAATATATATATTATTTATTTATAAGACCAAACATTTATGCAGATGCATGATTCAGGAATTGCTAGACTTTAGTGTCATAGGATGATAAATAATATCGCCATACTTGTGCATGGACAACCTAATGTGAAATTCATGAGGTTACAACCAAGAATGCTGCCAACCTCCCAGTTTTATGATAACACGACAATTTTGTGGACAGCTCAATGAACATCTTAACGAAATAAATGCTAAATGGTGATCATGAAATATTTAGTAATCTAACCCTTTCTCCTTCAGCAGCCATGGTCAATGCCAACACTGATAGTATGTCTGCTAGGTACTTCTGCAATACAACAAACTCAGCAAGCAATGAGAATATTATCAATAATGAAAGATAGCATAAGGCACAGTTGCCCATAAAATTTTTAAAACCTTTAGGTCAGAATCAATCATTGTTTCAAAGTACGCCTTCAATTTTCCATAATGTGGACGAAGAAACTTCAGAGGCTTAGGAACAGATGTCATTGAGCTTGTTGCTGACCGAATTTCTTGTCTACGAACAAAAGGAAAGGAAAAATAAAATAACGGAACCAACTATTTAAAAGAGGATTTAACGGGAATGGACAAGATTCCAAACTTCCACGAGAAACTAAAATCCAAATACGGCATTGGAAATTATTTCTTCTGAGTTATATACGAGTCTAACTGTAAATAAGATTAACGCCATGGATCAACCTAATAAAATACCTCATGCTCTCTAGTGCGAGCCTCTGAACGCCGGGATTATCATCCTGCACGCGTTCGACATACAGCTCCAGCTGCTGCTTCAGAGCCAGGTCCTCATCAGACTGAACAGCTCAGAACAACCGTCAGTGTTAGCATCGATTAAAGCAAATCGGAGTCTACGATTCTTACTTGCGCTAGGCGCAACGTAAAGAAAAAAAAATTCATGGAATTAGAAGAAGGATTAGCAAGGGAGTCACCAGATCTTCATCCTTCTTATCTTCCTTCTTCTTCTTTAGATCCTTAGGCGGGGGTTTTGATGCCTGCTCCGGAGCCGTGGAGCTGCTAGGGTTTTGATCGGCGGTCATGGCTTTGCGGAGTCACAATTGATCTACCAAAGAAGAAATTATTGAGATGATAGACAGGCCCGAGTGAGCGGAAATAAAATCTAACAAGCAGCTGAGCGGCGAGGGGCGGTACCACAGTAATCAAAGAGAGATTAGAGAGAGCGGGGCTGGGAAGGCGAACAAAGGCTGGGTAAAGGAGGTGGTGTCAAATAGTGTCCATCTTCGGATACAACCCCATTTTGGTCGGCAGATTTTGATCCGATTCGAATCCATTATGGTTAGGATTAACCCGACCCGACCCATAAGCAATCGACTCGATGCGAGTTGTTAGTTTGGACTTTGCACCTCTGGTCGATCGAAAGTAACCACGACGACAGGAGCTTGCTTGTTCAACCAAATCCCGTAAATCCGTCGAAAGCTTTCTTCCGTTTGCATGTTTATTTAGCCAAATCCCGGAAATTCGTCAATGGGAGCTTGCTTATTCAGTCAAATCCCATAAATTCGTCGACGGCAACGAGAGTTTCTTTCGTTCGCGCGCTTATTCAACCAAATTCGTCAAAAACGACAACAACCATTCCGTCAACAGGAGTTTCTTGTACTTTCTATACCCAAGCGCTGTTGTAAATAGATCTCATATTGTACATGTATTTTTGGATGATATTTAGAAAAAATCATTTTTGAGATTTAGTCTTCCACTTTATATTGTATTCAGCAATAGCTCTGTGTTATATAAATTGAAAGTTTAATTTTTCTCTACACTTCTTCAACTGAATCTTAGGATAAATCTTTTGTTCTTGTCATGATCGGGCATGATATGACCTATGTGATATCAGTCATATCAAGTTAAGTCGTAACAACTATTTTATATTTTATGCAATACAGATATAATTATAAGAGTGTGCACACACGTAATTTTTTCATCTGTGTATGATATGCCTAAACAACAAGTGAATATTGAATTCTTTAGTAGATCTCGCATAGTTTAGTGAGCATGAGTTGCTCATTATTATTACTTACATGTCATTTTAGGAAAGGGTAGGCCCCGCTTAGTAGAAAAAAGTTTGATAAAGTTAAAATTCATATTGGAGTTATAGTTATATTTAGAGATATATTCTCTTCACAATCCAATTATTTATTTATATATGTGAGTTGATATAAGAGAAATTATACTAAATTTCAAAAAAAAACAATAAAAAATGTGACATATTATATCTTTTATGATCAATAAGTCTTTTCTTTAATGTCAATGTTATAAAGTCCATTCTTTGTAACAACAAATCGGTTTTATTTTCCATTAGCATTCGGACTATAAATACTTTTGTGTCAAGGCCGTAATTATGATTTGTTATCTAAAATTTATTTTAAAGAGATTTTTTCTTTAATATTTATAAACACAAAGCTTTTCATTCACACAACTAAACAACACAATAAGAAGGGGCATAAACAATAATCATGATACAATCTCTCTCAACAAATCTATCCATCCCCATGATTTTCAATATAATATACCGATAATACTAGACATAGCTTAGATGATTGTCGTAACAGAAACCGCCAACTTCTACTCAACCTGAGTCTTACCCCTCCCTATAATAACATACATAGGTAAAGTATGGGAGAGCAACAACAACTAATTAGGCTACTTGAAACCTATTATAATATTCAATACAAGAAAGCAAAAAAGCAACATGTATGCCAGCTTAATATCACATGAAAGTAAAAAAACATGATTTGAGTAAACTAATATGATACGCCAACATACCACGTGTCACCCACTGCGTCTTAGCTCATGTGGGGGGAGCTCGGGTGGGCAAAGCCTAGGTCCCGGGCTTGAATCCCATGGGTGGCCATGACAGTCTTAAGTGTTGGCCTGGACAAATTGGTGTGGGTTGCCTGCTAGGTCAACCGGGGTTTACTTGCTGCTTTGTGGAGTGGTTCCTCGTCACAAAAAAAAAAAAAAAAAAAAACCCACGTGTCACATATGTAAAGCACATAGTTAATATTAAAACTATGGCTAACAATATATATGTGTCAAAATCAACATGAAGCATGTGTCAAAAGCAATAGTAAGCACTTCCATTAATATGATATCAAGAATACAAAAGTATAACAACAAATAATATTTTTTTATTTTAAATATTTCATAATATTTTTTACACCCCTTATACCACCATTTATTCATATTTCATCTTTGCCTCTTATACCTTCACTTGTTTACATATGTTCAAATGTATTGTATGTATAGATGAATAATTATATAATCACAAAGGCCATTGTACCTGCACTTTAATGTGGATAAAATATAGCTAACCAACCACTTACATTTTTTTTTTTTTTGTTTGCATAGACATTTATTTCAAAAACACTAGCAAATAAATATCAACAATTTTGACATATAACAATATTATTTAACATGTTAAAAAAGTTTATAAAAAAATTTCTATGTATGATATAAGGGGGTTAAATTAGTTTACAAAAGTCAACAGTTATACATCACAAGCTTATTTATATGCACCATCCACAACATCTAAAATCATTTATTTTCTATAAGAATTTCAATTGGATTCTATACATTCACTAAAATATATAATATGGTTCACAAAATAGACACCAAAAGATTAAAAAAAAAAAAAAAACAGCTTTTACAAAGGTGTGCTAATTTCTTAAGGAAGACAAATCACATGCCAATAAGATTTTCATATTTGCATTATTACAATGCTCATTAAAATAGGTAAAAATACATAAAATGTAGTTGAAATGCTCTAAAATGTGATGAAGATAGTTTATAAATTGAACATAAAAGAAATCTAAAAATTTAATTGAATACAATAAGGTCGAGATCAACACATCATAATTCTCTCTTAACTAAACTCATAAAAACAAATGGCAAATAATTCATGTAGGTGATTTGATTGTTAACTAGTTTTCATTGGACTAGCAAAAAACAAGTTAATGTCATCATTCAACAACAACAACAAATTATAGCACAAGCAATCAAAATGCATCAATTTCTTCCATTGCCCCTTTTAAAGTCAAGGCTTCGTTTGAGACAACTTTCTTAATTATTTCTAAATCAGCTTTCTAATATAAAATTTCTAATTCAAAAAATTTTTTATATTAAAAAGCAGCTTTTAAAAGTAGTATGAAAGTTGCCCCAAACAAAACATAAAAATCAACCTGCCCTTGATTTTCTCCTTATTTACTAGTCATGTCACTCCAAAAAAATTATAAATAAACCCCCTTATTCTTCATTGAGGGGGACCAAGAAAGAAGAGAGGAAAAGAAGATAAATCAGAGTTCTCTTACCACCAGACTCTTCCTCGCCTACCACTCGGCTAGGGCTGTCAATATTGGACCCGACCCGAACCCGAAGCGGGTCAGGTTCGGGTTGACCCGGAAACCCTAGAATGACCCGAAAAATGGCTGCCCTTCATTGCCTGCCCCGGCTGCCCTGTCTACCCGCTACCCCGTGTTGCCTGCCCCAACTGCCCGCTGCCCCGAGTTGCGTGCCCTGGTTGCCCACATAATCGTGTGGTGATGTGGTCTGTGCTGCTATGTGTGACGTGCGTCGCCTGCCCGAGTCATGTCAATGCCTGCAAGAATTGCAGGTTGTCACGACTCGACCCGACTCGGGACGGATCCCGCTCGCACCGGGCCGCGACTAGCCAAACAAACCGACTAACCAGGATCTGGCTTTGGAATTTGCTTCAGAACTGATTCTTCCAAACATTTCAACTCAAAAACAGACACACAGAGCCACTATGAAACATCAAATGCAGCGGAACAAATCATCTATATTTTTCTTTCTTTTCCTCAAAACAATCATCTACAACTACAGACCATGGCTCAGACAGAAAGAAACAGAGCAGAAGAGCCATGTCTGTACAAAAATCAAAAGTACAAAATAATACCTACAGATCAGACTCTGAACTCTAGTCCAAGACCTCCTTCCCTTTCCCAGAACCTGAAAACCACCAGAAAACAAGGGTGAGCTCAACAGCTCAGCAAATCGACAAACCTCCAATCAAAACTTCCAGAATCCCAAAACCAAACACATCAGACCAAATCCAATCAGAATATTCGTACAGATCAGAACAAATAGATCAAATCAGAACTTATACGGACATATATCAAATCAGAATCAGATTTGCTTACATAACAGATACGGAAATCAGAAGTCCTTTCAAATCAGATATCAGATATTATTTAATTAATAGCTAAATTCTCTGACACTGACAGAATCTCTACGGATTCCGGCCCCTTATGCCTCCCTTTGTGCTCACGGCACCAGAACAGATGTGCTTATAGCACCAGAATAGATTTCATCGGATCCGGAACAAAACTGATTTCAGATTTCAGATTGAGCTCATTTCAGATTTCTCAGACACTAACCGAATCTCTTAGGATCCGGGCCCCTTATAACTCCCTTTTTATAGCATATACAGATAGCATATCAATTCAGAAGAAATCCGGACAAAATCAGAAATCACACGAAAATCGGGCAGCACAACGGCTGTATACGGAATTTACACAATTTTCTTGAAAAATCACATAATACCAAATTTGCACAGAATATAGATAACAACATTGCAAGACTTTAATTCTATTGCTTAGATAATTTTAGACTACACAGAAAAATACAGTCGACGGAAAACGCCGTCAAATCAAAACTACCCGGACAAAAATCTTCAGAAAATAATCAAAATGTGCACACTCGGCACGTCAACAACATACAGAAAATTACGCGGTAAAAACTGAACCAGACGAGAAATACGGACGAAAATCACTAACAAAAATCAATTCCGGACAGATAATACCGCCAAACACGACGGTTCTGAAAATTGAGAAAGATGGATTGTGCCTTACCTTGCGTACAACACTTTCTTGAATAATCTTGTCGAACGAAAATGGCCCGGCGTCGCCCGAAAATCAACTTTTTCTAAAATTGCCCTCGACATTCTCTCTCCTCAAACTGATTTTTATAAATATCTGATTTTCTCTCTCTTCAAAATGATTTGATTTCAGCTTTAAAATACTCTGATCGGCCCGGCCGATCGCACGATCGTCCTGGACGATCTGAACAAAATCCCATCGGCCTGGGACGATTTCTCAGGACGATAATTAATTTCCAGGACGATTTTCTCTCTGACTTGTGCCATGAACTGATCGTCCTGGGACGATATAATATCGGCCCCGGACGATACCTACAGGAAATTATTCCTGTAACTCTGTACAGAATCTGGAGCAGAATTACAACTGATCGTCCCGGGATGATCCAGAATCGGCCTGGACGATCTGAACAAACCTGCTGTTACAATCTTCCCAACTTCAGAAAAATGTCGTCCTCGACATTGCCCGAACAGAACTCAGTCAAAACAAATACGGGTACGACTTCCTCATGTCCGATTCTTTCTCCCAAGTCGCCTCCCATGCAGTTCGGTGCTTCCACTGCACCTTAACCATTGGAATCTCTTTATTTCTCAACTTGCGCACGTCATGAGCTAGAATCAACTCGGGTTCTTCCTTATAACTCAGATTCTCCTGAATCTCAATCTCATCAGCAGACACTTTCTTCCCAGAGTCCGATACCCACTTTCTCAAAGTGGATACGTGGAACACATTATGCATGTCGGGCATCAAATCAGAAAGCAACAGTCTGTAAGCAGATTTTCCAATCCTTTTCAAGATTTCAAAAGGTCCAACATATCTTGGACTAAGCTTGCTCACCTGACCAAATCTGCTCACACCCTTCATCGGGATGACTTTGACATACACAAAGTCACCAACCTGAAACTCAACAAACCTGTGCTTCTGATTGTAATACTTCTGCTGTCGATCTTGAGCAGCTTTCAATCTTTCTTTTATCAAACTGATCTTCTTAATAGTTTCCTCAAAGAAAGTGGCACCCAGTTCCTGTCTATTTCCGACCTCAGTCAGAGTCAAAGGAGTACGGCACTTCCTGTCATACAAAGCCTCGTACGGTGCCATGTCAATACTGGACTGAAAACTGTTGTTATAAGCAAACTCAATCAAAGGGATATGATCTTCCCAGCCTCCGCCGAAGTCCAGAACACAAAGCCTCAACAGATCTTCCAGCACCTGAATAGTCCTTTCAGACTGTCCGTCTGTCTGAGGATGAAAGGCTGTACTGAAATGCAGTTTCGTACCCAAGCCTTACCGAATGCCCTTCTAAAGTCTGGAAGTAAATCGTCCGTCTCGATCAGAAACTATCACTCGAGGCACACCGTGCAATCTGACTATCTCCTTCACATATATCTGTGCCAAACGATCCACCGGATCGGTCTGCCTGATCGGAAGAAAATGGGCGGACTTCGTCAGTCGATCTACAACCACCCAAATGGCGTCGTGCCCTTGTCTAGATCGAGGAAAATCCATCACAAAGTCCATCATTACCTCCTCCCACTTCCACTCAGGGATAGGCAACGACTGCAAAAGTCCTCCTGGTCGCTGATGCTCTGCCTTCACCAACTGACAGGCCTCGCATCTCGACACAAACTCAACTACATCTTTCTTCATTCCAGGCCACCAGAACAAAAGCTTCATGTCAGCATACATCTTACTACTGCTTGGATGTACAGTGTAGCCTGAATGGTGAGATTCATACAGAAGCTCCTGCCTCAAATCCCCAAACACAGGTACCCACAACCTGTTCTTACAGAAAATAGCACCAGAATAAGAAATTCGAAGTTCAGGAGTCTTACCAGATCCAATCTGAGCAATCAACTTCGAATAATCAGAATCTGACTTCTGGGCTTCCTGAATCCTTGCTTCCAAAGAAGACTGAATGTTCATCTGAGCCAAATCCAAATCACTGGAGAAAATCACCTCCAACTCCAAGCGCTCCATATCACGAATCAGGAAATCATCAAAGGTAAGCTGCAAACCTGATAATCCAGAAGACTTCCTGCTCAGAGCATCCGCTACCACATTAGCCTTACCAAGCTGATACCGAATGGTCAGATCATAGTCCTTGATCAACTCGAGCCATCTTCTCTGCCTCAAGTTCAGATCCTTCTGAGTGAAGATGTACTTCAGGCTCTTGTGATCAGTGAAAATCTCACATCTGACGCCATACAAATAATGACGCCAAATCTTCAAAGCAAACACAACTACAGCTAACTCCAAATCATGTGTCGGGTAATTCTTCTCATGTGTTTTCAACTGTCTAGAGGCATAAGAAATTACCTAATCATGCTGCATCAGAACACAACCTAGTCCTTTCAGTGAAGCATCACTGAACACCTGAAAACCTTTTGTACCTGACGGAAGTGCTAACACTGGAGCTGAAGTCAGACAATCTTTCAATCTCTGAAAACTAGCTTCACACTCCGGTGTCCAAACAAAAGGTACTGACTTCTGCGTCAGTCTCGTCAGAGGCGTCGAAATCTGTGAAAATCCCTTCACAAATTTCCTGTAATATCCGGCCATGCCCAAGAAACTACGTACCTCAAATACCGTAGTCGGCCTTGGCCAATCAGCAACCGCCTGAATCTTCTGGGGATCAACAGAAATACCTTCTCCGCTCACCACATGCCCCAGAAAAGAGATGTTCTTCAGCCAAAATTCACACTTGGAGAATTTGGCATACAGCTGATGCCGCCTCAGAGTCTCCAATACAATACTCAAGTGTCTGGCATGATCATCTTCAGAAGCAGAGTATACCAGAATATCGTCGATGAAGATGATCACAAACTAATCCAAATACTCCCTAAATACTCGGTTCATCAGATCCATGAAAATCGCAGGCGCATTGGTTACCCCAAAAGGCATAACCAAGAACTCGTAGTGCCCGTACCGAGTACTGAAAGCTGTCTTCACCACATCAGCTTCCTTCACCTTCACCTGATAGTATCCGGATTGCAAGTCAATCTTCAAAAATATCGAAGATCCAGAAAGCTGATCAAACAAGTCGTCAATCCGAGGCAAAGGATACTTGTTCTTGATCGTGACTTTGTTCAAATCTCTGTAATCCACACACATACGAAGTGTCCCGTCCTTCCTCTTCACAAACAAAATAGGTGCTCCCCAGGGAGAAACACTAGGACGGACAAAGCCTCTGTTTACCAAATCCTGAAGCTGAACTTTCAACTCAGAAAGTTCTTTCGGTACCATCCTGTACGGAGCTTTTGATATCGGAGCGGTACCTGAAAAAACATCGATAGAGAACTCCACATCTCTATCCGGAGGTAAACCAACCAACTCCTCTGGAAAAACATCAGCAAACTCCCGTACCACTGGGATCTCAGAAACAGAACCAACCTCCAGGTTCAGATCCCGCACCGAAGCCAAAAAGACTGGGCACCCCTTCTTCCACATTCTGCTCACCTCCAACACAGAAATCAGACTGGAGAGAACACCTCGTAAGCCCTGAAATACAAATCTCTCTCCAACCATAAGCAAGATCGTCCCGGTACGATCAGTCTGGATATATATGGAAATGAGATATTTTGAAGAGAGAGAAAAGCCGAGGAGAGAGAAAAACGAAGGAAAAAGTGGAAAAGTTGATTTTTGGACGACGTCGGACCGTTTTCGTCCGTTGAGACTGTTGAAGATATTGCTGTACGCAAGGTAAGGCACAATCCGACTTTCTCAATTTTCAGAACCGTCGCTGTTGACGGTATTTTCTGTCCGGATTTCATTTTTGTTAGCGATTTTCGTCCGTATTTTCCGACTGGTTTAGTTTTTACCGCGTAACTTTCTGTATATCGTTGACGGCAAGGGTGTGCACATTTTGAATATATTTTGGAGATTTTTGTCCGGACCGTTTTGATTTGGCGGCGTTTTATTCCGTCTGTATTTTTCTGTGTGACTATTAAATGATGTGGCAGTAGAATAAATGTTCTGAAATGTTGTTATCTATGTTCTGTATGAATTTGATATTTTGTAATTTTTCAGAAAAATTGTGTAAATTTCATACGCTGCCGTTATGCTGCCCGATTTTTGGGTGATTTCTGATTTGTCCGGATTTCTTCTGATTTGATATGCTATCTGTGTATGCTATAAAAAGGAAGTTATAAGGGGCCTGGATCCTATGAGATTCAGTCAGTGTCTGGGAAATCTGAAATGAGCTCAATTCGAAATCTGTTCTGTTCCGGATCCGAGAAAATCTGTTTAGGTGCTATAAGCACTATATATGTATTCTGATGCGATAAGCACATCTGTTCTGGTGCGGTACGCACATCTGTTCTGGTGCCGTGAGCACAAAGGGAGGCATAAGGGGCCGGAATCCGTAGAGATTCCGTCAGTGTCAGGGAATTTAGCTATTAATTATATATCCGATATCTGATATCTGATTCGAAATGATTTCTGATTTAATTTGATATGATCTGTAAGATACGATTCTGATACGATTCTGTTCTGTTCCGATATAATCCGAATTTCTGATTATGTACGACTCTGATTCTGATTTGATATATGTCCGTATCTGTTCTGATTTGATCTGTTTTGTTATGAACTGTTCGATTCTGATTTCTGTACGAAGATTCTGATAGCTGTCCGATTCTGTTCTGATTTCTGTTCTGGATTTGGTCTGATGTGTTTGGTTTTGGATTCTGAGAATTTTGATTGGAGGTTTGTCGCTTTGCTGAGCTGTTGAGCTCACTCTTGCTTTTTGGTGGTTTTCAGGTTCTGGGAAAGGGAAGGAGGTATTGGACTAGAGTTCAGAGTCTGATCTGTGATAGGTAATTTTGTACTTTTTGATTTTTGTACAGTCATGGCTCTTTCTGCTTTATTTTCTGTCAGCCATGTACTGTATTTGTAGATGATTGTTTTGAGGAAAAGAAAGAAAAATATAGATGATTTGTTCCGCTGCATTTGATATTTTTAGTAGCTCTGGTCTGTTTTGTATGTATAATATTTGGAAGATTCAGTTCAGTAAGCAAATTCCAAAGCCAGATCCTGGTTAGTCTGTTTGGCTGGTCGCGGCCCGGTGCGGGCGGGATCCGTCTCGGGTCGGGTCATGACAAGCCATAAGTAAGCTCACTTGCTTCTTCAGACAATCAATCTGAGCCTCATACAGACTCAGCCAATCCATGCCCAGAATCACATCATAAGAAGAAATCGGCAATAAAATCAGACTTGATTTATACTTCTTGCCAGTAATATCGATCTCACAAAAATAAAACTTGCGAGCAATCAAATTACTTCCAGCCGGCAAAATCACGGAAAGAGAAATCGGAAGTAAAATGGTCCAAACGTAAAGCCTCAAAACACCGTTCGGACAGAAAAGAGTGACTAGCTCCAGAGTCAAATAAAACACGATAGGGCTGATCAGAAATGTAAATCATACCTGTCACAACATCTGGAGCATCACGAGCCTCCTGCTAACTCAGGCTGTAAACTCGTGGCTGAACTGGAGCTGGAGCTGAAGCAACAGAACTACTCGGCTCCCTCTGAACAGTAGGTGGTCTCCGTGGTACAGAACTAGAACCACCACCTCTACTAGAAAATCCCTCAGCGTGGAGGAACAGTCCTCGGTCTTCCTGCTGCTGAACTGGGAGGTCTGACAAAGCCCTCTGATCGGAACTCAGAACACCGATCAAATCCAGTTTGTGGACACTCTGCAATCCTATGTCCTGGCTGACCACATCTGAAGCACAGACCAGTCATCCTGTAGCACTGGCCAAAATGTCGGCGTCCATAACTCTGGCACACAGGTGCCCTACTCACAGATCCAGAACTCGTCGTACTGGTAGCAGTACCAGACGACTCTCCACTCCTCCTGGAGTTACCAGATCCAGAACCAGCTACAAATTTCCTCTTCCCAAAGGAACCACTACCTGAAGCCTCGCCTCCAAATCTCTTCCTACTCGTAGTCCACCGCTGCTGAGTAGCCATCAGGTCATTCTCTATCAAACGAGCTCGCTCCACAAGCTCAGAAAGTCAGTAATGCGGAACAATATCAGGGGCTGCCTCAGAGTATCTCGTAATCCCCTCAGAAACCTGTAGCACCTCTCAGCAGAAGTACTAACCAACTACGGAGCATACCTGGTTAATGCAGTAAACTCAGCCTCATACTGCATCACCGTCTTGCTCCCTTGAACAAGCCTCAGAAAACTCTCCTGCATCTGCTGTCGTGCAGAAGGGGGAATTGAACGAACCAATCTCGAAAAACATCAGTGAACTCTTCCCAGGTAATCAAAGAGTTCAATCTGCCCTGAAACCTGGCCTCCTGCTGGCCAACCCACCAATGCTCAGCCTCACCATCCAACAGAAATACTGCCAAAGGTACCTTCATGTCTAACGGACACTGCATGCCGTCGAAGGTCTTCTCCAATCTCCTCAACCACTCCTCAACAGCTCTGGGCTCAACAGCGCCCTCAAACCTCAGAGGTTTCAACCTCAGAAACATCTGGAGATGTCTATCAATATCATCAGATCTAACGGTAGAAGCTCTGCTCTGAGTCTCGCTCATCATCTGAGCAACGAGTGTAGCAAACTGAGACAGTGTATCAGCACCGGCCACTGGGGCTGTACTCCCCACTAGTGCTACCTGACTGGCACTCTGCCCGTCTGTCATGTCTGGGTCTGGCTGATCCATACAGAAAATCCAGAAAAATCCGGAAAACTATCACAAAAATAACACAATAAAAAGCCAAACAAACCAAAACTACCCCAGATAGACTCACTACAGATCACTTCCTATAGCTCTGTCTTACACAATCCAAATTCCAAAACCAATGCTCTGATACCACTCAAGTTGTCACGACCCGACCTGACCCGGGACGGATCCCGCTCGCACCGGGCCGCGACTAGCCAAACAAACCGACTAACCAGGATCTGGCTTTGGAATTTGCTTCAGAACTGATTCTTCCAAACATTTCAACTCAAAAATAGACACACAGAGCCACTATGAAACATCAAATGCAACGGAACAAATCATCTATATTTTTCTTTCTTTTCCTCAAAACAATCATCTACAACTACAGACCATGGCTCAGACAGAATGAAACAGAGCAGAAGAGCCATGTCTGTACAAAAATCAAAAGTACAAAACAATACCTACAGATCAGACTCTGAACTTTAGTCCAAGACCTCCTTCCCTTTCCCAGAACCTGAAAACCACCAGAAAACAAGGGTGAGCTCAACAGCTCAGCAAAGTGACAATTCTCCAATCAAAACTTCCAGAATCCCAAAACCAAACACATCAGACCAAATCCAATCAGAATATTCGTACAGATCAGAACAAATAGATCAAATCAGAACTTATACAGACATATATCAAATCAGAATCAGATTTGCTTACAGAACAGATACGGAAATCAGAAGTCCTTTCAAATCAGATATTATTTAATTAATAGCTAAATTCCCTGACACTGACAGAATCTCTACGGATTCTGGCCTCTTATGCCTCCCTTTGTGCTCACGGCACCAGAACAGATGTGCTTATAGCACCAGAACAGATTTCATCGGATCCAGAACAGAATTGATTTCAGATTTCAGATTGAGCTCATTTCAGATTTCTCAGACACTAACCGAATCTCTTAGGATCCGGGCCCCTTATAACTCCCTTTTTATAGCATATACAGATAGCATATCAATTCAGAAGAAATTCGAACAAAATCAGAAATCACACGAAAATCGAGCAGCACAACGGCTGTATACGGAATTTACACAATTTTCCTGAAAAATCACAGAATACCAAATTTGCACAGAATATAGATAACAACATTGCAAGACTTTAATTCTATTGCTCAGACAATTTTAGACTACACAGAAAAATACAGTCGACGGAAAACGCCGTCAAATCAAAACTACCCGGACAAAAATCTCCAAAAAATAATCAAAATATGCACATTCGGCACGTCAACAACATACAGAAAATTACGCGGTAAAAACTGAACCAGACGTGAAATACGGACGAAAATCACTAATAAAAATCAATTCCTGACAGATAATACCGCCAAACACGACGGTTCTGAAAATTGAGAAAAGTGGATTGTGCCTTACCTTGCGTACAACACTTTCTTTAATAATCTCGTCGGACGAAAACGGCCCGGCGTCGCCCGAAAATCAACTTTTCCAAAATTGCCCTCGACCTTCTCTCTCCTCAAACTGATTTTTATAAAATATCTGATTTTCTCTCTCTTCAAAATGATTTGATTTCAGCTTTAAAATACTCTGATCGGCCCGGCCGATCGCACGATCGTCCTGGACGATCTGAACTAAATCCCATCGGCCTGGGACGATTTCTCAGGACGGTAATTAATTTCCAGGACGATTTGCTCTCTGACTTGTGCCATGAACTGATCGTCCTGGGACGATACAACATCGGCCCCGGACGATACCTACAGGAAATCATTCCTGTAACTCTGTACAGAATCTGGAGCAGAATTACAACTGATCGTCCCGGGACGATCCAGAATCGGCCCGGATGATCTGAACAAACCTGCTGTTACACTGCTGGCCCCTGGTGGCCGCTGTCGTGTCCTATTGTCGGAAAATGCTGGAGGACCTAACCCAAAGCGGGTCGGGTCCGGTTGACCCGAACCCAAAGCGGGACGGATTCGAGTCCTAAAAATTGACCCGTTTATAAAAATGGGTTAGGTTGACCCGAACCCGAATAATGTTGTGTTAGTTTTAGGTTCGACCCGAACCTGACCCGTGACCCAAAATTGACACCCAAACACTCGGCCACCAAAAGTCGTTGGATTTTTGTCAGACTTCCGCCCGGCCATTAATTGTCATTGAAATTCCGCTTGACCACCAGCTATCGCCAAACTTTCGTCCGGCCACCAACTGATGCGGGGATTTATGCCCGACCACCAATTGATGCCAGATTTATGCTCGACCACTAATCATTGTCGGACATCCATCCGGCCACCAACTAATGTCGGATTTATGCCCGGCCACCGACCATCACTGGACTTTCACGACCACCAGTTGTCATTGGACTTCTGCCTGACCACCAACTGACGTCGAATTTATGCTCTACCACCGACCATCGTCGGACTTTCACAGAATTTATGTCTGGCCACAAACCGTCACCAAGCTATGATCCTTCTTACATCTATCTCCCACCAACTATAATCCTTAAGACCATCGTCGTCCGACTAAGGTCTTTCCAACCTCCATCTCCCACTAACTACAGTCCTTTTGACCACCTTCACCGGACTACGACCTTTTCGACCTCTACCACCCATTGACTACGGTCCTTATGAACACCATCGCTCGACTATTGTCTATCCAACCTCTGTCTCCTGTTGACTATGTTCCTTCCAACCACGTCACCAGATTATGATCTTCCTAACCTCCGTCGCCTGCCGACTATGATATATCCGACCACCATCTTCAGACTATGGTCTCTCCAACCGCCATCGCTCAGTTACGACCTTTTTGACCTTTGTAGCCCATCGATTAAGGTTCATCAGACCACCATCATTCACCAACTATGGTCGTGCTGACCAAACGAACATGTCACTGATTATTCCAACTCTCACTATGTAATGCACATTATATGTTGTATATTTGTTGTATCGAGCCAAGACCTTCTCCACAAGGAAGGGCCTCATTTGTAATTAATTGTAAATACTAGTTGTTTCATTTAAACTAGGTAAGGCCTCATGATTTTTTCCCCTTTTTAGGGGTTTACACGTAAAAACTCTGGTGGCTCTTATAAACGTTGCGCCACTCACTTTTATCTGATTATGTGTTGGATCTTCATACAAAGAAAAGACGTTAAATTTTATATTCTCTGCAGCCGCTAATACTCCAAGATGCAAAAAGTATGTAATTGCACCCATTGAGATAATACACATATGTTATATGTGCCTACAAATGATCTTATGAGCATAAATGTATATTCATTCTCTTGTGCTAAAATGAAACATAAAAGAATCTCAAGGAAGGATAAATGGATTTGGTCCTAAGGAAATCTCCCAGTTGTGAGTAGGTTTCTTTCACATAAACTATAACCAATGATTTTAGGCCAATTAGGCTTATAAATTCTATTTATAGTCAAATCTGGCTTTTTTTACAGTATTATTAAATGTTTAACTACATCTTCGTTGCTCCTCTTGTTTATTTTTGTATCTTTATGGGAAGACCAATTTTGGTCTACCCATTGAAGCCTTTAATCTTAAAATATGTAAGTATTCAACATTATAAAAGATAACCAATTCAATTCTTGATTCTCTATTTGGTGGAACTTGTATGGTTAATTACCATTGAATATTTATGACTTATAGTTATAATGTGGTATATGCTTTGGTATATCATTTGAATGATTATTTGCATTGCTTATCCTAATAGAGTCATGTTTTAGATGTTTTGTAATGATATTTTGTTGGTTTGAATATAATTGTAGATAAGTAGTGCTATTTTTTTTTTACTACAACCAGAGGAGGTATGTAATGATGAAATTTGATATTCATGTTACTGATAAGTATTTTATTATTGATATATCATTTAACATAATGTTTGTTATGCTAGGTCACACATAATATGTGACGCTCCATTTGGATTATCTCAAAATCAACTAAAATACAATGCACTGCATTATCAAATGCAACATCCTTTATTTATGTTAATTAATATTTCTTTTGTCCCTGGCATATACAACATGTGTATGTCTTTGAATGTTAAAGTATGTTAACGCATTTTGTTTGGATTCATCCCATTAAAATGGCCAAAAATCATTCTCTCTTTCCTATTCATGTCAAGAGTTGACAACATATATTGAAGTGTAAAGATATGTGAATCAACTGAAAGCAATAGTTCCAACAATGTAGGAGTTAATAATGGAGCTCACATAAGAATTGAAACTATTAAGGAAATTTAAGATATAATAATATAGTATCTCAAATCTCATGATGAGTTTTAAGAACTATCTTGTCTCATGAGACCAATGGAGTGGAAAAACTTTAGGACCATCCATTCTACTCCTAAATAAATATATTTGTCTTGATCTTGTATTTTGACATTGAGGTTTCGTTTGAAAAACTTTTTTACTGTTTTATGTAGTAATTTTTTTAGTACTTTTTTTTTAATTTGAATTTTTGTACTAAAAAGCTATTTCATAAAGCAGTAAGAAAGCTATCCCAAATGAAGCCCAAAAGTTTCTTCCTTTCTTAGGATTAATTTTGTTGTCAAACAGCTCTAAATCACAACTTTTTTGGATGTATTCTATTGCAATAGAAGACCACATATGCAATTATTGAGATGGCTTCTAGACTCAACTGAAAAGTTGAAAGCCTCAGGCAAGCATGCATTGAAATCCAAATTAGTTGAGTAATACTACTCATGAGGGATAGTAGTGCTTTGTGTTGAGATAGTTACTACTTAGCTTTGCGTGTTTGATAATCTTGCAACTTGTATATTTTTTATGATTTCAAGTATTATTGTTTTGATTATTATTTTCTCCTAACACATTATGGAAGAATTGTTTCGCTCTTATGTTTACTAACATTTCAGGAAAATCATACTCCGGATTATTGAAGACTTCAAATCAAGATCAGTTTTAAGTTATTGTAATTTGAAGTCTGTATTTTTTCATTTTATTGAGTCTGAGAGAGTGTGATTGTAATTGAGTAACTGAGCACACACACACCGAGGGAAGAGTTTTAAAATTCACATTTTTTTAACTAATCGTACAGTACGAACCCTGTTCGTACGGGACGATCTGGTCAATTATATTCTGTAATGAGCAATGGAACGAATAGAGAGCGTTAAAATTTTTCTAAGTATAGATCGTACTGACGATATTTTCCATTCGTCACAGGACGATCTTCACTAGATTTTCCAAATGTGAAGTTCGTACGAATGATAATTTCCATTCGTCTTAGGACGATCTTCTCTGGATTTTCCAAATGTGAAGTTTGTACGGACGATAATTTCCATTCGTCCCAGGACAATCTTCTTTGGATTCACCAAATGTTCAGTTCGTACAAAGGATAATTTTCATTCGTCTCAGGATGATCTTCTCTAGATTTTTCAAATGTGAAGTTTAATTTCCATTTATCCCAGGACGATCTTTCCTGTTTTTGCAAAATGTGAAGTTCGTACGGATGATATTTTCTGTTCGTCCTAGAATGATCTCCTCTGGTTCGTCCCCAAACATTATTCGTACAACGATATTTTTATTTCGTATCAGGCAATGGGCTCTGGACTAGCTTCATTCATTTCGTCATATGGTTCGTACATACTAACTTTGAATTTCTTCTGTTCATATCGGATAGGGCTGCAAACGAGCCGAGTATGTGTGTTCATGTTTGCGTTCATTTAACATCAGCTTGTTCATGTTTGGTTCATGTTTGTTCGAGCTTTAGCGTTTGTGTTCATGTTTGGTTCATTTAAATTAAGAGTGTTCATGTTCGGTTCATGTTCGTTCATTTAGTGTTTATCAAGCTTATTCGCGAACATATTTAACGAATTTTTTTAATTATAAAAAAAAACACGTTCATGAACATATCTATGAAAAAACACATCTATAATAAAAGCAACTATCTATGTAACAAAGATAGTGATTATTTATATTTATTAATTCTATAGTCAAATATTAATTATTTTTATCGAGCTTATTCACAAGTTCAAAATCGAACACGAATCGAGCTTTTATCTAGCTTCTTATTGAGCTTAATGTCAAGCTTGTTCACGAACTTCAAATGATGTTGTTTGCAAACATAAATGAGCCGAATGCATTAGTGTTCAAGTTTGTTTATTTAATAATCGAGTATTTAAAATATTGTTCAAGTTTGTTTGTTTAGTTAATTAAACGATCGCAAATGAGTTTTAATCAAACCGAACAACGAGTAGCTCATCGAACGTTTGGTTCGCTTGCAGCCCTAATACCGGACGATGATCGGGTATGAATGCATTTCGTACCCATGCACAAAGGATTCGTACGCATCAGTTTTTGAACTATTCGTACGTACAAAATACGATCGTACGGGACGATCGTGAATGGTCAAAATTGAAAATTTTAGTTTTCTGGATGGTTTTTCGTGTATTTTCTATAAAAGGTCCACTTAAAACTGACCTTTAATCTTCTTGTCATTTGGTGTTCATGATTGGTGAAGAGTGATTGATGGAGAGAGTGTGAGAGAGTGTTTGAGAGAGATTTCTTCCCAATGGAGTGTGAAGAGTTCACAAGGTTACTCAAGGGTAAATATCTCTGTGTGTGATTTGTGTTTTCTTCACTCTTTCTCTTGTCCTTCTAGATTGCTCAAGTGAAAATCTTTGAAGAAGATCCGATTCTTTGCCGACACTTAAATAGTGTGAACAGTCGAGGGTTCTCCGCCTACACTTGGAGAGTGTGAACAGCCGAGGGTTCTCTGCCTACACTTGGAGAGTGTGAACAGCCGAAGGTTCTCTGCCGACACTTGGATAGTGTGAACAGTCGAGGGTTCTTTGCCTACACTTGGAGAGTGTGAACAGCCTAATGTACTCTACCTGCACTTGGAGGGTGTGAAAGGACGACGGTTCTCTGCCGCACCGATGATTGGTGGAAGAGAGTTTGTAAAGGCTTCTTCGCCTTGCTGTGGGGGCAAAAGGAGAGTCACTTTAGTATAATTCAATACCTGAAGTTCGAGACTTCAGAGAGTGGATGTAAGCCGTGTTTGACCGAACCACTATAAACTCTTATGTCTTTTTATTTTTGCTGCTTTTTATTTTCCACAAGTTTTTAATTTTTTTGTGGTTGAAAAATTATTTTGAAAAACTTAAGATTAACTTGCTACAAATCATTTAATCGGTTTCTATAATTTTAAAATTCAAGAAAGGGTCAAGTTTTTAAAATTACCAATTCAACCCACTACAGGAAAATCACCAAAAACAGGCAGTTTTTACCGGCGGTTCACTCTTATTTACCGGCGGTTCTATAATTCACCGGCGGTTTTCCGGCGGGTACGTGACCGCCGGAAAATTAGGCGTAGGAAATTCTGTACCGGCGGTTATTACCGGCGGTCTAAAACGGCGCGGTTTACCGACGATCAATGCCGCCGGCAATTCCACAACTATATACCGGCGGTGTACCGGCCGATTAACTGCCGGTCACTATACCGACGGCCAAGAAACCGACGGTTGACCGACGGTATCATGGCGTCGGCAGTTGTTGTGAAACAGCCGTAAACCGTCGGTAAGCCGTCGGCACGTTACCGGCGAACACCGGCGGTCATGCCCATCGTTAGTAACGGCGGTCGTGACCGCCGGTTTTCCGACGCCTAACCGCCGGGTACCGTCGAATGACCGTCGGTTATGTACCGGCGGTTGTGGATAACCATCCGGTATCGTAGTTTCCGGCGGCCAGACCGCTGGCAAGCAAACATTGAAGGTTATAATGTAAAACTCTCATTTTTTAATAGACTTGAAAGTAAAACAAATGATATGTGAGATCTCATAGCTGGTGAAGGTTATAATGTTGTATAACTATGACCTCTTTTGCAATATGGCGCAAACATTGGAGCTAATGATGAGTTCATTTCACATATACTTTCCTAAATTGCTTAACATACTAGGGAAAACAAATAATCAACAAAATACATTAAATATTACCTTAAACTATAGTGATTTTTGTTCAACTCAAACCGAACCTAGGGTTGCCGGCGGCGTGAGATCCGGAGCTAGATCGACGGCGGCAAGTGACACCAAAGGTTGATCGAGCGAGAGGCGGCCGGTGGGTGGTCGGCGGTCGGAGAGAGTTCGTCGGCGGCGACCTAGGAGCTCGATCCGGGCAGAGGCGACGGGAGAGCGGCCGAAAGGAGAGAGAGGAGCGAAGGATAGAAATGAAATGCGAGGTGCGGGTTTGTTCGTATTAGGGCTTTAATTGGCGGTTTTCCGGCGGTTACGGCTGCCGGCAATAAATAACTTATCAGCGGCGGCATAAGCCGCCGTTAAGCCGTCGGTAAATATAATTATCTGGCGGTTTACCGGCGGTGCATATATCGCCGCTATTACCGGCGGTCTTTCAGAATAGTCCGCCGGTAATGCCGCCGGTCTCAGCAGGAATAAGCCGGCGGCTAAACCGCCGGCGAAACCGCCGTTCATACCGGCGGTCCATAGACCGCCGGACTTAACCGCCGGTAATTAGCTGTTTTCCGGCTATGTGAAGAATTTATGTGAGCTATTTCTACCTATAATATATTTTTGCTTTTTGTAGTATATTTTGTGGGGTATCTTTATTTTTTGGTCAGTTGTTATAACAAATTGATTCTATCATTTTGATATCTTTTTTGAACAACTTATTTTATCCTTTGTTCATGTACATAGGAAGTTTGAAGTAGATTGTTTTAGAATATAGAAAGTTCCACCACTATTTAATTCTAAATTTATGAAATGGAAATTGCATTTTAATTAAAGAAAAAAAGCTTATGAATTTCTCACATGTGTGATCCTTATGTTTGATTGGAGAATCCTTTATTATAATTAAAGAAATATAAGATATCAAATTTAATGATTATATAATCTCATGTATTTAATAAACAATATATTGAATCCAAAATAATTTCATATTATTAAAATTATTTTATCAAAAATGTGTTGAGAAAGCACACTTGGGACATTTTAGGGGTGTTGGATTATTATACTATTTCATCATACTAATATGTCATGAGAGCTCACCAATTAGAACAATTGATAGGTGTAATCTTTTCCCATCTTTTTTTATTAAATTAATTCATCAAGAAAACTAATATATAGGAGTGCCTAATGGTTTTCATTAGGGAAGGTGTTCCATCAATTTGTTGCATTAATAAAGTCTAATTGTTGGGGACCTAAATGTACCCTTAACCCTTCTCCAAAAACCACCAAAGTGATACCATTTGCTAAGCATCCTACTAGATTATGTACCCAAACAAATATTTATTAAGGCACTTTAAGGTGTTTTGATAATTAGTTATTTTTTGTTGTGTTAACTATCTAATTAAACTAAATGAGTTTTTCCTGGGTTCATAGAGGATCACAATAGCTTTTAATAGCTTTGATGTATCATATAGTGATCTTGATGTCACAATAAACTTATCACTTGAAAGATTCTTCACTGACTCACCATTAGAGGGTTTAAGATAGTCTGTGATGATTGGTTAGGTCACACAAATTTAATTTATGAAGGATTCTATGGCTTGGGATTAGAAATCGGTGCCTATTGAAGGGTTAAATTCAAGGGGATTATTTGGATTCAGGGATGCAATCATGGGTGTATAGACATAATTAGAGAGATTATCCAACTCAATAAGGGTTTGAATAGAACTTTATCCATGAAAGGAGCTTCCATTGGTTAATTTAGTGAGTTCATAGTTTTTTTGCTTGACTTTGATCAATATATAAAGAACCATTCAAGCTAAGTTAACTAGTGATTGTGTCAGGTTTTAAAAATTAGTGCGAGGTTGTGCTATGGTGTTAACGAATTAACCAAGTCCAATTTGGGTTCTTTTGCACTCAAATGTTAGAGTTAGGCTTAGGTTAACCAAATTAACCTATTTTATGTAATATGCTAAATGTGTCAAAAGTTGGGACAAAATAATTCTGATTGTAGATTATTGACTAGTAACTGAGTGTGCAAGTAGAGTAATGCGCACAAATAAGAGGCCAATCTCACATATGTCAATAATCAAGTACAAATAGGATCATAACACAAACTCCCACAAGTGAGTAACCAAGTGCACATGTGATAAAAATATATAAACTTTCAAACGCAAGTAGTCGAGTGCATAGGGGTACAATAAGTCATGTTCATATAGGCAAGCAGCCAGTGCACATGGTCCAAAAAGATAAACTTTTATAGGCTAGTAGCTGAGTGCACATGGAATTGGAAGACTCATATAAACGGGTATTTGAGTACATATGGGATGAGCAGAAACGCATATCTGTGAGTAGTCAAGTGTGTAATGTATGATAAGATAAACTCACATAGGAGAGTAGTCGAGTTCATGCAAACCTAACCCTTTGCTAGGTTAATAATAATTCAACAAATACTTTAGGATTGATGATAGTTTGTGGGAATTTAGTTCTAGCCTATCGTATGAATTTCAAGGTCGATTAGTGTTTAGGACATATTAAAGCGTATAGCTTTTAAGGCTGATTATGATTTAGGTGGGGAGTTTGGTTCTAATCTACCCTATGGATTTTAAGATAAATAGGGATCGTGCATGCAAAAGATAGTCCAACCTATGGATGTTAACGTCGATCAAAGTTAAGCAATGTTAAGTACCTAGTTTATTCCATATTTAATTAAGGTTTCGTTTGGGACAACTTTTTCATTGCTTTTTAAAACTATTTTCTAGTACATAAATTTCTAATTAAAAAAAAATTAACAAAAAAATAGTTTTAGAAAGCATTAAAAAAGTTGTCCCAAACGAAGCCTAAATCATAATTAAGCCTATGGATGGAAAAGCAAGCTAAAGTTTAGATCCAGTCTAATATATGAATTTCAAGATTGACCAAATTTTTTTAGAACTAACCTAATAATTTCAAAGTATTATAGAGTTTATTATGACTTAACTGTCTATGAATTTCTAAGATAGATAGAACTCCTAGGGTTTATTATAGCCCATGAATTTTAAGGCTAATTAATATTTGGCTAGTCTAGCCTATGAATTTTAAGCTTAAGTAGGGTTTCCTAGAACTAACTCATGAATTTTGAGTACAATAAATGTTTATCATCTCTAAGTAGTAGAGGGAAGCCACCTATTTTTCTTGGTGTTGTGCTCCAGTGCTTCTGAAGAATCCTTGCTCTCTTGAGAGGAAAAAGTACTTCCTACATGAGCTTCTTGAGGAGGAGGAGAGGGAAGAAGAAGAGAGAGAAATGCAGAAATTCTTATTTCTCTTGGCCACCTTGCCTAATACAAACTAAAGCCTATTTATAAGCAAACAAGCTACCCAACTAGCTATACTAATGGCTATACATGCCATACAAGAAACCTAAACAACCTAAATCTAGGAACAATATCCAACAGCTTCAATACTAATATCAGCCATGCCAAAGGTAAATTCTCATTTATTTGGATTGACTATCTGCAAAAATTATGCCAAAGATCATCCTCTATTCAGTTATTGAAGAAAATGAAGGAAGGCTTTGATTGTGGCAAGTTTGTGTCTCACAACAAGTGCGATGTTGGCGCTTCACACTACTCAAGTAGAATTTTTTCATTACACTAATGGTGCCTGGAAGCCAATTTCTCTTTACACTCATCACAGAAAAATAGAATTTTTTTATGGACAAGCCTATACTCTTAGGCTTCGTTTGAGACGGCTTTCTTACTGCTTCTTAAAGCAGCTTTCAAGTACAAAAAATTTAATTTTTATTCTAAAAAGCTGTTTTAAGAAGCGATAATAAAGCTGTCCCAAACGAAGCCTTAATCTCACATACAAATTCTTTGTACAAAATAATGATCTGCACAAATTTTACACATTTCTAAGGAAAACCTCTCAAAAAAAGCTCGACTGCATCTCCAACAGTTGAAGGTGTGCTAATATCTTAGCAATCATGGGTTTCAGGATTGGATCTCCTTTCTGAGCAAGATCAATAAGTAGATGCTGAGCAGCTTCGCCATATTTGCTTCTGTGAGCTCCAAGCCTAAAAATTCTCTCCAGCATCCAAATTGCTTTCTCCTGAGCTTTCAAGCTCCCAACTTCCAGAATTCTTATGATAGCCTGCACTCCTGAAGCCTGCTCTATAGCATCACTACCACTCTCAAAGATTGCATCCTGCAATAGAGTTGAGAGTGCACTGAGAACAGCTTCATCTGCTTCCCTTTCTTTCCCCTCCAGTAATTGTACAAGAGCAGATAAAGCACCAGATTTTACCAGGCAAAATGTGCTTTTAACAAGGCAGAGGCCATTGTGCACCCCACACAGTTTTTCTGTGGAAGGAGGAACACAGAACCACCTCGACGACTTGGCTTTGCTCAAGGAAAGAGTATTCTGAGATAGTTGAGCCAAGGAAGTTGCTGCTCTAGAGCTGGCAACAATGGAATTGGCTGACAGAAGTTTCACAAGACAAGGGATAATTCCATGAGATGCAGATACTTTCTGCAGTTTCTTATCTGAAGGAACTGTGAACCGAATCATAACAGCAGCAATGCCGTCTAGTAACCGTTTCCTCGTCGGGTTTGATGGAGCTGTAATGATTGTGCCAGTTAAAGTGATCAGTAGAGGAAGTAAATTTGCGTTCATGAGAAGCTGCGTTGCCTTTTTGTCACTCACAGGTATGTTGCTGATTATGCCCACAGCAGGAGCCTTTTCCATCTCAGATGTTGCTTTTGAGATTATTTCCACCATTAGAATGAGATAGGTCTCTCCTAACTGTCCACTCAACTCTTCTGCAAAGTAAGTAGAGAGATTGAACAGTAAGCTCAAGGCAGCAATCCTGATTTCATCATTGCAACTGGACAGGAAAGGCATGAGAAGCTGCAATGCTCCATTTTCTTTCATTTTAGCTCTTATTCTTTTAGCTCCGGAATGGCCAGCCATGCTATTCAGAGCCTGTAAAAGGTGTAGTTGGATGTCTGGGCTGGATAGATTAAGAAGTGAGAGCATTTGCTGAGCTGCATCTTTCTTGTGAAGAATGATTTCAGATTTTGCCAAGCTCGCGAGGATAGCAGAAGCTGGCTCTCGGAGAGTCATAAGGACAGATGTGACAGAGAAGAGGACCTGAAGCAGATTTGATACGACTCCCGAATTGATGAGGCGGTCATTGTTCTCTTTCAAACAAGAGAGATTCCTTATGGCATTTAAGGCAGAAAGCTTTGCTTCCATTTTACCTGAGTTGAACATTTTGACAAGGGCTTCTATTGAACCTTCTTCTCCGAGTGTGGCTTTCATTTGATCAGTCAACTCCATCCTGGAAATTGCTGTAGCCATGAGAATCTTGTTCATATCTGAACCTGCAAATGCAATCTAATAAATTAGATAATACAGCTGGCTTACCAAACGGTAGTTGTAATAAGTACAGCCAACAATTGTAATGAATACAAGGCAAATTGAAACAGTCAAGACACGTAATGTTTTGAACTTGAAATAAAACCATAAAAAAGCTTTTACACAGTCAAACTATGTAAGAATTCAGACAAAAGAGAAGTACAACATTCCAAATAGGTGAAGAAAAAGGAGTTCTTGCCAATTTTTGCCAATATGATAGGCCTCCTACAGAGGAGTGATTATTCCGTCAGGTTACCGAATGCATCCGGAAACCAATACCAAAACGCCACGTCACTAAAGTGCTCGGTACCGTGCTCGGTACAGCCCGCTCGGTATTGCTCGGTATTTTCACCGGATGGAATAATTTTTCCCTACAGAGATGTATCTTAAGACTATCTCCAACCGAACACCATACCACCATATGTTGTATGCCATTTGCTCCATTCGAACTCCAAATCACACGCCAAATTTCGGTAGGTGAACAATGCGACGCCAATATTGACGTTTGATTGTTCACCTACGCAAAAAAAATTCATTGTGGGATTTGTCGAAGAAGCGCGCAAAGGAGGAGAAAAGCGCGTCAAAGATGGTTACCTTCGTAGGAAGCACACGAAAGAAGAAAAAATAACGTTCGATTGGAGATGAATGACTGCATCTTGGAGTGTAAATTGGGTTTTTTGGTTGGAGATGCCCTAAACTGTCATTATAGTTCAATATTATACTTCCTCATTTCTTTTCTTGATTTTAATTATAAAGGGAAGAAATTATATATATTTGAGAAGTCGTAGTTTGGATCTTCCAACTAGATGTACAAGATGAACTTGTTAAATAGCCTAATATAAAAATCACATTTTAAGGTCAAGTGAAATAAGTAATGGATAGCATCAAGCATATGGACTAACTGTCATTTTCAAAACGCATACAACACCCTAACTTTCAAAGTTCCACTAGAAAGGAATTTGCATAATTACCTTCCTTCAAGTACTGCACCAAAGGTACAAAGAAACCAGCCTCAGCCATTAGAAGCACATTCTGTGTGTTGCTTGATAAAGCTGCCAACAACTTTCCCGCATCGTAAGAAGCAGAAGAATCACATCCATTAAGCAAGGTGACCAACATCATAATACAACCTTGGACTCTTCCAATCCTTTGTCTAACTTTCACCAGATCTGCTAAATGCAAAAGCAGTGCAACTGCTTCCCTGCTCTCATCTACATCCCTTGCCAAAGACTTCACAATACTAGACAGAGCCTCCGGATTCGCCATCATCTCCTGCAATGCAGAAAGCAATATAAAATGAATAAAATACTCTTTCACGATCACGATCATGTCAACTTAGGCTTCGTTTGTGACAGCTTTCTTACCTCTTACCGCTTCTTAAAGCACTTTTCTAGTACAAAAGATTTAATTTTTATACTAAAAAGCTGCTTTAAGAAGTAGTAAAAAAGTCGTCCCAAAGGAAGCTTTAATCCCATTAAATCTTTATATCTTCCATGAGAGCAAACACCCAAAATTCCATCTTAGCAATTCTCTCAGGGCATAAACAGACAATAGGAAATCTGAATGTAAAATTTCAAAGGTCATAACAGTAAGCATAATTTAGGCTTCATTTGAGATGACTTTTTTATCGCTTCTTAAAACAGCTTTTTAATATAAAAATTTTAATTTGTGTACTAAAAAGCTGCTTTAAGAAGGAGTAAGAAAGTAATCCTAAACAAAGCCTTAATCACATCTTGTTTGTCATATTTATTAGATGTTCTTGATCTGCCACATAAATTAGCCTTTTTTGCCTTTTTTAATCACTAAATTTCTCATAAAACAAATGGATACTTGCAAACCACAGGATTATAAACTGAAGGTGATTAACGAGATTATTAACCTAAAAGTGGAGGTAATTAATATGCACTTTCAATTACACTGAAAAATTGTCCTTAACGTAGAAATTATCTTGTTAGTTGAACAAATCTACATAGACTTGATGATACAGAAACTCAAATCATCAAAAAGGGATTATCTTCAGTTTGCCTTCCGTTTTTCAACAGAACAGGAATTATGAAACTACTGAATTCAGAAAGGAAAAGATACCTTGTATTCATCATTGGTGTCAGCAAGCCTTCTCAATAACACAATTATTCTCAATCTACAACCATTTTTAGCGGAGCCCAATCGATTCACCAGAGCTTGAATCACACCCTCACTTTCTTCTTCCCCCACTGATCCCTCCCTAATCAAAACCTCAAGCACCTCAAGCGCACCTAGAAGCTCCTCCTCCTCCCCTCTCTTAACCCTCATCACCACATCCTCAACATCCTCCACGATCTCCCCAACATCCGCCTCGCCGCCGCTAATCCCTTCACTGCTTCCTCTCCTCGAATCAAGCTTCACGGACATCATTTCCCTCTGCAGCGCGCTCATGGCCTCTTTCATATCAGCCTCCGCCTCTGTCCAGGCGAGTAGCAAGAGGCCGAGGCATCTCCCAATGTCTTGAACCGACTCCTCGATCAACCCAATGGTCGAAACCGATGACCCCGTGGGCTTCTTCACAAGGGCAAAGGCTCGTTGTAGCGCGGTGCGGAGGGAATCGAGCGCTTTCCGCATCGAGAGGGGCGCCGGGGTTTCGCTTTGCCGGAGGTCGACGAGTATAAGCTTGAGGCGGTCGAGGAGGGGTAGGGCTGGGGCAAGTACTCCGGCGGAGGCTTCTTCGAGCGAGTTTAGTACGTCGGATACGAGCGCCGTAAAGCTGAGAGAGGCGCCTGCGCCGGCGAAGGGAAGTGTTTTCCCCATGCCGGGATGGGTGAGAGAAAGATAAAAGAGAGGCCTTTTTTGCCTTCTTCGATTTCTTCGAAGTGTAGTGAAAGAAGCGGAGCGGTGGCAATTGGAAAGAACACGAGTAATGGTGAGATAAAGCAAATTGGGGAGGAGACGAAGTCAGCAAGGTGGCAGCTTAGTGACAGCCATTTGCAATTTGCAAAGAAGTCTTCCTGGAAGACTGGAAGAAGAGGGCTAAGCAGGACGAGAAATTTTTTTCATTTTAGGATTTGTATGTATAACACATAATTTTTATATATTTGCAAATTTAAAATTGAAATTCTTATATTAATTTATTTAATATTTAGTATTTAAATTTTATTTAAAAATATAATTATTATTATTTATTTTTTGAAATAAAATATATATTTTTAATATAATAAAAGTAAATATAAAAATAAACAACATATATGATTAAAAAATTCATTTTTATATCTCATTTATTTTTAAGATTTAATTATTAGAAACCTACTGATCAAAATTGAATGAGAAATACTCACCAAAATATTTTCATGCCAATATCTTTTATAATGATAAATTTTATAAAATTAAATAATTAAATACAACAACAACAACAACATCAAGCCTTTGTACCACTACGTGGGGTCGACAACATGAATCCTTTTTCGCCATTGTGTCCGATTAAAAGTCAAATTCTCATTTAAATCCAATAAAGAAAGATAATTTCTAATATTTTCTAACCAAGTCTTTTTAAGTCTACCTCTACCTTTCTTAACATAGGTCAAATCTAATACCTCAACTTTCCTAACTGGGTCATCGGAAGGCCTCCGTTTAATGTGACCAAACCATCTAAGGCGACTCTCTCTAATCTTATCTTCCACTGGAGCTATTCCAACATTTTCACGTATATGCTCATTTCGTTTCCCATCTCTAAGGGTCAAGCCACTCATCCACCTAAGCTTCCTCATCTCAGCAACACTTAACTTAGTATTATGCTTCTCTTTTAATGGCCAACATTCGGCACCATAAAAAAATAATAATTAATATTAAATTAAAGAGAATGAATATTAAATAAATAATTTTAAATGAAAATATAGATAAATTTTAATGACATATATATTATATTTGATTAATCATTTAAAAAAGCAATTAAATAATTTTCTTAAACACTTCCAAAATAAATATTACATGTATTAAATGACTAAATATAAATATTTTTTTTAAATGTTTATTGAGATGCTTATTTTATTCACTTATTAATCTACACTACCAATTACTACGGTGTGCAATTATAATTTCTTTTTTGTTGAATGTTATAATTTTTAAATAATGCATAATATATTGAAATCAAATAAGTAATTGATTTGCTACCTTTTAAGTTAGCGAATTATATTAAAGTTTGACCTCTTCTACCTATTTTTGCTTTTGCTTCTTATCTTTCTAATACCTATAGAAGATCTATTTTATCTGAAAATAAAATATTTTATCTAGAAATTTACATCAGCCAAAAATTAGAAAAAAAAAACTTTAAATAAAATTCGTTTATTTTCTAATAAAATGCTTTATTTCTATCATGAATGCTAGATGTGATAAGGTTGATTTCATTTTGGGTGTCAAAATAGGTTAATGGGTAGGGTTGAAGTCCGACTCGAAGCCCGAGCAATTTAATAAATACGACAAAAAAAAGGACTCAAATTTGACCCAATAGCGCCCCAATGAGTTGAACAAAACATATGACTATTTTGATTAAAAATAATATTTATAACTTATTAATTATAAATTTAGATTAATTGGTTTAAAATAAGAAGATTATACTAACAAACATAAGAATTAAGTATTAAAAAAAAGAACAGAAGAATTAAGTAAAAAAATATTAAATGGATCACTTTTAGGTCACAATCTGTTTTGTGGGTTAGCTCGAATCCAATCCATTTAAAAAACGGTTCAGAATTTCAGACTCAAATCTAACCCATTTATTAAACATGTTAACTCAAACCCAATTTTTTTATTTCAAATCTAAGTCAAGTTAACGTGCCAAATCAATTCTTTTTTTTTTTTAAAACATCATTAGATCTCATGACCGTCTCTTTGGAGATATTATTACGAGTGGTAATCGAACCGTCTATAGATCAATCATGACACATCATGTCATCCGATATACAGTAAATTGGTGACATGACACGTCTTAATTGACCTCCAGATGGCACCCCGTAACCGCACGCAATAATTTCATGTCTCTTTGACAGCTAATTCAATTTAGCAAATTATTTGGTAGGCCAATATTACAATTCTTTAGAATTTTTTCAAATATTCAGATTTTCTTATTAAATAAATAAATAAAATTTTTATCCACTATTATCTAAAAAAAAGTATTTATGGCATTAATACTATTATTATTAATTTCCATTCATCTATTTATCTGTCTTAATTAATTTTCTATTATGTATTTATCCCTTAAATAAACTATAATTATTACTTTTTCTATTATATATTTAGTTGCCTTAATTTAATTTATGACAAAAATATTCTAAATTATTTAAATCAAATTCTGCATATGCTTCATTAATTTAATTTAAAAAAAATTCCAGCAATTATCCAAAATCCACGTGGGGATAATTGGAAGATTTCTTTTTTAGGTGGGGGCAGTTAATATACATATTTTTTATAAAAATTAGCTAATCCTATACTTCATTCCAATATTTTAAAAATACTAAAATACAAAGTTAGGTGTATAAATTTTCCCCTTTGCCGATAAGCCCTCAATCTTGTTTTCTTGTGGATTACGTGGAATGTCATTATGTCATCGAATCTGAATAATTTGCTACCTTATGTGAGAGTAACCTTATTGTTATTATATTATGAATTTTTATAATTGAACTTGTTATTTTGAATCCATATCAAAAAGAGCACTAATCTTGAGGAGAGGCTAATCAATCCCGGATTACAAAATATGTAACACATGTTTGTATTATAAATGTTGGAGATACGTAAGTTGGATGGTATTAGTCGAGCGATAATGATCGGATGATAGTGATCAGTTTGTGATAGGCTGGTGATGTTGTTTCGGTAATAATTAGAGCTGAACGGTGGTGAATAGATTGTTACGATCATGCGAAAGCGGTATGACGATGACAATTGTATGATGAGAAATCGATAATCAGATGAAAACGATCGGGCGATAATGATGTGGCAATGATGGCCAGGTGATGGCGGTGGCTGATGGTGATCATCAACACCAAACATCAAGTAAAGTTCAAGTGTTCTTCAGATTTTTAAGTTCTCCTGAGACTCGGTCTAGACTATTTACATGTGGAGAATAAGTGTCGGTTAATTATGTAGGGATTTTATTTTCCAAATAAATAAATCAGATTATAAAATATATTAATCAAAATAATTTTTATCTCTTTAATTCTGGTTCCTTAATTAAAAAGCCGTAATTAAAAGCTAATTAATTTTTTTCAAATTAATTAAAATTTTGAAATTTGACCAAATCAAAAGCTGCTTTGAAGAATGAGTTCCATTAGCCATTAGCCTTTGTCTGTAGCGTATTTTCTATTATTTTAACTTTTTTTTTTTTTCCACTGAGATATCAGACCGAATCAATTGATCAGATTAGACCGAATCAATTAATCAGATTGGACCGAACCGGTCCTAAACCAAGACTGAGATTAGACAAAAAATATTAGTTGATTTTGGAATTTGGAGTTAAGGTTTAGAGTGTAATATACAAAATAATATTGTATTATATCGCATATTTTTGAATAATCTATTTGCACTTATCTTCATAAAATTAAATCAACATTCACCTTTAAATAAATAAATAAAAAAGAGGGACATTAAAATTATTAAATTTTAAAAAATTTACAAAACTTTTATAATCTTTTTTACGATTGTTATCTTGTAAATAGTTAAGTGGTGGAATTTTAGTAATACAAATATATATTTAATTCATCATAAATTCATGACTTCAAATGATAGTTTTCTCAAGCATTTAGGATTTAATGTTTTGATTTTTGATTTTTTTGATCTCTTTCTATTTCTATAATGATTATCCTATTTCACCACATACGCCGATCGATTTAGTAATTGATGAATTTATGTTATTTATCACAATTTTTATCAATTATCTATTATTTAATGGGTATTTAATTTGATGGATCGTGAGTGTAAAGTATTCTAAATACAAGAGTTTTTGAAATTTTGATGTTTAGTTTGATAAAAAAAAAGTAATATAGAGTAAAATTTTGATGAATTACAAATTTATTATGTACATTTTATGTGTATTCAAAACTAATTCATTTTCTACTAAATTTTAAATAAACTACAAGCTGATTATGTCATTACCATCTACTGTCGGCCCCCACCGTCGTTTCCTATCATAAGCCTACAACCGCCAACTATCATTACCATCAGTTGCCACTGGCCTCTCACCGACGCCATCACTTTTTGTTAACGGTCAACATCATCACCGTTAATACTTACCTAAACCACTGACTGTCACTCACCACCACTCGCCCCCAGTTGTCGTCAGTCATTGGCCACCATTATTGTTATGCTTTACATTGCATTTATTTTATTTATTTCAAACCAAATTAAAACAAAAATCACCTATAATATACACTCATCCAAATATTGTAAATGCAATGCATTCATTTTAATTACATTTTATTCAATTTTACTTGGTATTCCTTCTTGAGCAAAACAAACATGGCCTATATATAAGAAAATTTATAGAATTTGGGTTCCCAAATTCTCATAATTTTCTTTCCCTAACCATCTGAGCATAATTTCCCCTCATCTCCTATCATAAAACCAAAGGAAAAAAAATAGCAATTTTCATGCAATGTTCATTACTCTAAATTTATTTAATTATAAAAATATATGAATAATTCCCAGCATTAAGAAAAACTCTTCATATTCATGACAATAAATCTCTACCAAATCATAACCATATCTTCTTGCAAATAAATAAATTTATTGTATTTAGCAAGTCATTATAATCCTCCACTTAAATACTTGCCAATAATGATATATGATTTGTTGTATATAATTGTCATACTTGATTGCATATAATACAGAGCTTTTTCTTTATCTTCACCAAATTATTGTTGCTCAAGTTCTTATATGATGTCAGAGATTCTAGGTTCCAATGAGTCGATCGCACTCGCTACCTCAATGGCTGATAAAATCAATCTAAATGCCCCATTGACAGACATTCCTCCACTAGTTTACATCAATCCATCTGCTCAACTCCCACTCAAACTTACTCCTAAAAATTATCCATCATGGCGAGCTCAAATGCAATCTCTTCTTCAAGGATATAATCTTATTGGTTATATAAATGGCGATACTCCACAGCCATCTCCCACCATAAATCAAGAAGGACTTGAAATCACCAATCAAAATCATGCTATTTGGGTTCAACAAGACCAACTCTTACTTCATGCCATATTCACCTCTGTATCCGAACCTCTCATGGCTTATATTGCCTCATCATCATCATCCCGAGATGCATGGGATAAACTTACTAATTTGTTTGCCAATCGCTCTAGATCACTTATTATCTTTCTTAAAGAAAAGCTATCCTTAACAATTCGTGGAAAAAACTCTGTCGCCAAATTTCTCCAAACAATCAAAAGTCTTGCTGATCAACTGGCTCTTGTTGGAGCACCGTTGGAAGAAGATGATCTCATTATGCACTGCCTAAATGGAGTAGGGCCAGAATTTAAGGAAATATGTGGAGCCATACGTGCAAGAGAACAACCGATCTCATTTGAAGCTCTTCACGACAAACTTGTTGCTTATGAATACTTTCTTAAACAGACTCAACAGGATAACAATTATCCCCAAATCACTGCCAATAACTCCCAAAAGAAAAGCTTCAATCAAATCAAAGTTGGGCGTTATCAAAAATCTCTAACTCAGAACCAAATGCAACAACATCGTCAAGTTCCCTCCACCAACCAACACCAACCAAAAAATCTTATTTTAATATGCCAGTTTTGTGGAAAGCGTGGTCACATGGCAAGAGAATGCTACAATATAAAACGTATGATGGGGCTACCCATCCTGCCTAAAGCCAATCATGTCGCCAACAACAATCGAGCCGCACAATCACCATGGCTCCATAATAATGATTTCTCACATCACATTACTTCAGACATGAACAAGCTCTCTCTTTGCAAGCCTTATGAAGGTCTTCATGGTATTGTTATTGGAGATGGTAGTGGTGTTCAAATTACTCACATACTAGAAAAACCTCCCTTTCCACTCCCTCCACCACCACTATCCTTGTTGATGTCTTATGTACTCTAAATATGTAATCAAATATAATATATGTCCATTAATTTTATAGCATTAATCATACATTAATTGAATCTAACTTTAGTTTTTTTTTTTAATCAAGGATCTCACTACTATGGGAGCACCTCTTGCAAATGGGCGGACATGGAATAATGAATACAAGTGGGCTAACATCAAGGATGCTTCACTAGTTTTCAAGAAGATAATGCCAGTCTAAAATTGAATTTTTAGGATGGCATGGTCATTTGAGAAATCCATTATACTAGATCTTAATCCATGGTGTATCCTAAAATGAACTTTATTCCTACTCAAAATCATATTATGGATCCTTTTGTGGTTCATACCAATGTAGCAGAAGTCCCAAACTATAATTTCATACTATGAATCTATTTAGTCACTATTCAGATGATTTTGTGTACTATGATGTTTAGGATTTATCCCCAATCTGTTAAATGAATGGTATTTCATATTATGTTATATTTATTTATCATTTTACCAAATTTTCATAGCTCTTTTTAATGGTGCAACAATCACATGTACAATCAATCATTCTCAAACATAAAACCATAGTTGAAACATGTTTCAACACACCTATCACTAATATATATATAGTTGGCTGCATGGAATACCAAAGTATGAATCAAATATGTGAAATTCTTATCATTGAACACTCAATTTCTCTTCCACACATCTCCAATATGTCACCTCCGCTAAACACTATTACCATCACATTATTAAATCTTCCTTACCCTACTCTATTATGTAGCTCTACCTCTTTCCCTCTATCTCATTAAGTCTCTACATACAAGAATTCCAAACTAAAGTCACCATTTGAATGCCATTTTCAAAAGAATTTTAACTAATTGAAATTAAAAATATCATGGTGTTTGCTATTCTTTGCTTAGACTATACATTACCAAAAAAAAAAAAAAAGAATAAAGGTCCAAACCATGCTTTCTTTTTTTGGATATTCCAACCTTTTTAATGCATCTAGCTACCTTGAACCAATAATTATCAATATTTTTTCTCTCTCCTTGTTTAATTCATTGAACATCACTTTCCATCTCTATTCACCCTGCATAAGAATCACCACATTAATTTACATACTCTATTCAAATGAGCTGCTATCACCCCTTTATCCCTTATATGTATGTCTATCTCCCTTAATTCAAATTTAAAATCCCAATCATATAACCATCTCAAGATTCAAATCATACAAGCTCTACTCCATGTAATGTTGTAACCAATAATTTTTTACAAAAATTAATTAAACTTACTAACTCTCTGACCAACCCATCTTTACATCAATATTCCTTAAGAACAACAAATAACTTCATTACTACTATAAATCCCATAGCTATCTTCTCATTACACTTTAATTATTCATATCGCAATTTCATTATAGCAAACCAGCAATCTCCACTCCATAATGTCATTCCATCAATTTCACTTTCCCATCCATCACCTCCAATACATCCCACTTTATTAGTTGCACCTCCAATACCATTCATATAATAACCCTACCAAATAAATGGAAGCTACCATTAAGGTACACTCCTACAACACAAAATATATTGATTCCAATAGCCACTACTAAAGCCCTAGATGAACCCACCTACACCTATCATACAATATACCACTAAAATAATAATATATATTAACCTCTAAGCAAAATCCTCTATCTTGCCTCCAAATACCTCTTACACGCCCTTTGGAACATACCATTGCCAAACAATCATTTAAAATTCTCCAATGGAGAAATGATATGTGTCATGAAATGAATACATTCTATCAAAATAATGCCTAAGAATTTGTCCCATAACAAGTCAATCAAAATATGTGGGTTATAAATGAGTTTTACACATAAAAAAAATTGTAAGATGGTACCCTTAAGGCTCTTCTTATCACTAAATGATTTCATCAATGCCCAACACTAACTACACTTAAGCCCTTAGCCAATTATCAAACCCACAACCATTTAAATTTTCCTAAGCATTATCATTTCATAATGATGGTTTTTTTACTAAGTTAAAATCAATAATGAATTCCTTCATGGTCAACTCAATGAGGATGTCATTATGTTTCATTCACTTAACTTTTTCAATAAATCAAAGAAACAATATGTGTGCAAATTCCATTACTCTTTATATGGACTAAAATAGGCATAGTGTGCTTGATAAGCCAAACTTAGGACCCATGTTTCCTCACTCGGCTTCATAAACACCAAAATTATTTATTTATTTTAATGAATAAATTATTCTCTATCTCTTGGCATATATTGGTGTCTTACTTACCATCGTTAATGCACCATTGTTGGAATATCACATTATCACTACTCTTTCTTGCTAGTTCTCCATTAAGGACCATGATGAGCACCATTTATTTTTTGGCATTAAAGCTAACTCTACTTCTAATGGCCTCTTTCTTTCTCAATATGCATATTCATATGATCTTCTTAGACAATTATATATATATGGATATTACAAAGGAAACTATTACAATCTTAAGTACAGTTACCCAGCTTCAACTCAATAAACACATGCCATTGATTGCACCATATTCTCTAGCCTCATCAGTAACATATAATATCTCCCACTCACTTGCCCAAACATCACATATACCATCAATAAATTAGCCTAATTCTTGCAATCTTTGACCCAATTACATTAATTTGTCACCAGAAGATTACTCAGGTATCTGAAGATTACCACTACATATGGTTTGGTTCTCTATTAGTCTATATTACACAAATTCACACCATACTCTAGTGGTGATTGGGCTGTATATATATATATATATATTGGTGCTCTAATCTAAGAAGTAATATAATGTAATAAAATCTTATATTGAAGCAGAATATTATGCAGTAGCCATCTCTTAAATTTGATGGTTAGTTGAACTTCTCATTGTGCTACACATCTAACTCCCTATGTCTCTCCATAAACTATGTGTTGAGTTAGGAACAACTTATATTTGTGCAAACCTAATCTTCTATTTAAAATGAAGCACTCACTTTACTATCACTTTCATTGTGAAAAGTAGTTGATGGTTCTCTCTTAGTATCAAATGTCTCAACTCATGATTAACTTATTGATATTCTAACAAAGCATCTAGCCAAGTTCTATTTTCACCTACTTTGATCTAAATTGGTGCCTTCAATGGATGCCACATTTTGTTTGTGTATAAAAAGGAAATCTATATTCTATATTCATGACAATAAATCTCTACCAAGTCATTACCATATCTTCATGTAATTAAATACATATATTGTATTTAGGGATAACTATCCTTGTCATCATATTAAATACTTACCAATCATTGTAAGTACTTTGTTTTATATAATCCTCGAATAGGATTGAAAATAATACACATCATTTTCCTACACCTTCACAAAATTATTATCGCTTAAGTTTCTATATTTAAAAATATAAATATGAAAAATTCAATTTAAAATTATTCAGTTTTTTAACTAAAATTCTAGATATTCTCTACTAAATTTTACTATAGCATTAGATATGCACAAAAGACTCTTTACCTTCCCAAACAAAACCTAGACTATTTTTTTTTTTTCATGAAAGAAATTTGAATTTTGACATTTGATCTAAAATTAATTAGGGTAATTTTTTTAAATCATTTAATTTAATTAGGATGAGTATTATATAAAGATTAATTGATAAATTATGTATTGTACTTAAATCAAAATAGATTTAATAACTAGAAATTTTAATATAATCAAATTTGAGTTAGTATATTATGATCTAATATTTTTCTATTTTCACCTTTCATCTCTTAGGATTTCACCTTCCATCTCTTTAGAAAGAATGCCTATAGAAATATAAATAAATAAATAATAATAATAAGGAAGAGAAACTTCCTCTTTAAATATTTTACTTACTAATGTGAAGATGTGCCACACTTCTTCCTGAAAAGCACAACATAATATTTGAATTTGGCCTTGCATTGAAGAGGATAGGCTTTTATTTTGATTATTTTTATTATTTATTTATTTTCTATGAACATTTCTATTAGTATCATGTGAAATATCAAATAAATCAAATATTAAGATAAAAAAAGGCTTTTCATTTATCTTAAAAAAATGATATTTTAGCTTATTTTAATGAAATGTATTGCTATTCTTTTCACCTTCTCAAGAGATTTCATAGCTTTTAGTCTGCAAATGATAGCTCTTTCCACCATATAAATTGATGAAATATATTGTGAAATATGTCAACTAAGTGGTGATGATTTGAATTTTATTAATAAATTTGAATTTTAAATTGGCAAAAAACAATAAATTTTTAATTATTTTATTTCTTATTATTTATGATTAAACTATAATAAGCTTAAGTGTAACTTAAATTTTTAATTTTCATTTTATTTTTATAAATAATTTCTATTAATTTTTAAAATCATTATAGTTATATATTTAATTTTTTATTTATCATAAAAATCATAGGATGATGAACTTAATAATTAAGAAAAAACTCGGACAACTTTTGTTGTTTATATAAATTTTCTTTTTATTATGTGTTGTGAAAATAGTACTATATAATGACACAAATCTAACAGTATCAACACCTTTAGATTAATAATATAATTAAAATCCCCTCGGGAATATTTGAGGTGCTCAAAAAAAAATTTTTTTTTTATAGTTCAAAAAAGCATTTTCATAAATGAAATAAATTTAATTTCACTCACTTCCAAATACATCAGATGATGGAGATGCATATAAAGATCAATGGAGATTCTTTCATCTACATTGCATGATGTAGGTTTTGTTTGGGATGATTTTTTTATTGCTTTCTAAAACAGTTTTTTGATACAATTTTTTTAATTTAAGAAATTTTTGTACTAAAAAGCTGCTTTAGAAAACAATAAAAAAATCGTCCCAAGCAAAATTGTAGTCTCTAAAACCTTTCCTCTTCCTTAGAGGGCAACCCATTTTTTCGCCTTCATCACAAGAGAGAAGCTTACAATTTAAGCCCCTCCGGCGACAACAAAAAAGAAATAATCATTATAATTTTCAATATATAATAATAAAACAAATTTAGCTGAATTAAAACCCATAAATAAACAAATTTTTTTATATAATATTAAAAAGATAAATATCTCTTTTAACTTCCACGAAAATTCTAAAACGCAACGTTAACTAATAGTCAATACCCATCCATGCCTTGAATGAATTATGAATATAAGAAAATATATATCTTATATAATAATAATAATAATAATAATAATAAGTATTCTTATAGCACATAATGTATAATACACAACTTGGCTTTCTACAACTTGTTTTTATTTAGTATTCATGCATTATCTTAATTAGAACATTCAAATTTGTCATTGAGCTAAATTTCATAAGTTGAATTTGACAAAGATAGAATTTGATTTGAATTTAAAATATATTGAGCTCAATTTGATTTCAAATTGAATTAGGCTTCTCTTTTATAGTTTTGGATTGATTACAAAATGATTTAAATTTAATTTGAGTTAGATTCAAAATTATAAATATATATAGCTCTCACGATATTCTTTTTAGTAATATTATTGCATAATTAGTTTAGAAGTGTTAGAAAATTGAACGTCGATTCTACACAAATATAAGCGGTAGAAAATTAAATTTAATGACAATATATATTTAAAATTTAGAATTAATTGCTATCCATCATAGCAATCACTATATGAAATTGCTCATTACCGACGGATTTTCCAGGGGGTTTTCGACGGACTATTTTCCGGTGGATTTTCAAAGGATTACGATGAAATATTTCCGGCAGACTATGCCCGACAAAATTGTTGAAGTGAATCATAAAAAGATGTTAAATAAATAATCTTAATATATATATATATAAATGAAACGTAATTACATCTAGGATGAGGTTATTAATTATCTACATAAAATGTTTCATAAGTTTTTTCTTTTGTTAAAATCTACGGAGGGGTCTATGCGTTAATTCAAAAAATGGATACATATCCTTAAAGGGACCTAAAGCCACTAATGCTCAAAGAGATACATCTAAAGCAAAAATAAATCTAAGAGCTTAAGATTCCTACTAAATTACAAAATGAAACAAAAAGAAAAAACTACGAGGCAACAAGCAGTCACTAACCAAAAAGGAGCCAGAGCCTAGAACAGCTAAAAAGCACAGCATCTTTAGCAGAAGCGAACCACCGAACTAGCCTAGCCAACCAAAATCCAAAGACCCAAACCATGATCCAGACCTGCAAGAAAAAATAAACCTCCTAATAAAATCAAATAATCACATCTTCAATAAATAAATAAATAAATAAACACAACAAAACATGAGAAAACCAATCAGATGACCAAAATCCACAATAACCAGCTAGGGAACCTCCAACCAAATATCTGAGCCCACCATAGCAGGGCAACACAGGAAAAAGATAGAAACCAAACCCACTAACAACATGCCCAAAAGACCCCAAACACCAACAAGCAGAAGCCATGAAACACAGGTTCCTGGTAGTGAACGAAATTTCAATTTTAACCCACTAACAACTAAACCAAGACCCAAACCACAAGACCAACAACACTAGAAGAACCAAAGAGCCCCCCACAAGGCCAAGTAAGAGGTCTTGAGATAATAAAGATAATCTACTTTTATAAGATGACAATAAAGATAATTCACAGTAATAAATAATTTTTAGAAGAAAAACTTTTAAATGAAATTGTGGGAATACATGTAGCCTACTTGGGTCTATTTGTTGAAAACATTGAGAACCAAGTAAGATGTTTTGAATTCGAGTCTCACATATGTAATATGTGTGAATATATTCCTTGATCGAAATCTCATTGATGTCGACTAACTCTTAACTCAAGAGAAGTACAATCTCATTGGCTTACACACAAGCCTTTTTTTAGGGCTAAGAGATGTTATTGAAAAAAATCACTCAAAGATCCCCTCAATCATTCTTATAATACAATCATCCATATTCAACAATTTGCTTAGAAGCTTGTGATCATTAATTTGCTTATTGTGTAAGAACCTTTCTCTATCTTTAATAAGTTCAATGATTTAATTTTTCTTGGAATCTTCAGTCCAATCTCATACGCATCACATACATAAACTTCGAATCTAAGATTTATTATAAAAAGCCTAAGCTCCGATCAGTAGGTCAAGAGAGCTACTGATTAGAGGATATTAGATCGACTAAACTCTATATATAATAAAAAACTATTCAAAATGAATTTTTAATATTTCATTATAATCAGTCAAGGTTGTAAAAACCGGACCGGATAACGAACCGGAAGAGGGAGAGGTTCACGGTTCGACCGGTCGAACCGGGGTCGAACCGGATAATGTAATAAATAATTATATTATTAAAAATTTAATAAAATAAAAATCAGATATATTTATAAAATTTTAAAATATATAATAAAATTTTATACATATAAATATTATTTAATAATAATATATTTATAAGAATAATACTTCGATACTTGAATTTTAACGAATTAAGTAATGCGTAGAAGACTAAAGTTTCCATAAAATTCATTGTTGAAAAGTACCAAAAAGAGAAGTAAAAGCAAAAATAATTATACATATATCCTAATTTAACAATAAATAATTAAAAGATAAAGACTTTCAAATGCACTGGAACATGACCTAAAACTACAAGTCCTCTACAAAGTCTTTTCAAGTCTACGATCCAAGAACGGAGTAAGTCTAGGTTTCTTCATTCTCATGCCAATTTATTCCATGGAAATTTCAATCTATAAATGACCAAAAAATAAAAAAGGATGGTGTCATCAACTTCATTAGTAGTCCAAGAAAGTCAATAGGCAAGCCAATAAGATGTTAGTCTAGAGATAGCTATTGGAACACATTAATCGGTTGCAGTCGAAAAAATAAAACAATAAGAAAGATATCCCAAATAATATATGCGAAAATTTTATTATTGTTTTCCAAAACAACTTTTTAATGCAAAAATTTCTGTACTAAAAAGCCGTTCTCCAAACAAAGCCTGAATCTCAAACTTAAAATATTGTATGGAGCCAATCATATTTTGATCGAGTCCATGACATTTCACATCTCGAACTTATAATTTTGTCATTCTAGCCAATCAGATGTCTTCACCTCCTATGATACCCCAAGCTTCAAGAAAAAGAATACATTTCTACACGCTATCCTTTTGATAGCCGACCCCACGTAGTGGGACAAAAGTTTGACATTGTTGTTGTACACTATCCAGGAGAAAAAGCTAAGGGAATATCTTGCACTAATCAAACTCATGATTCTTAGCAGTCCAAAACCCTTTGATTACACTGCCTTCTTTGCCAAACCTGGTATCCCATTTTGAATGAACCTGCCATGTTGTAAATATAGGTTCCTGGAGCTTCAGACAGCCAGATATATAACAATAATTCTTACAACAATTAACTTTTTTAACTTTCTTTTCAAAGGAAAAGAAGCAGATAAAACACAACAATCAGTAAGGCTTGGTTTAGGATAGTTTTTTTATTGCTTCTTAAAGCAGCTTCCTAGTACAAAAATTAAAATTTTTGTACTAAGAAGCTGCTTTAAGAAGCAGAAAAAAATCGTCCCAAACGAAACCTAAGTCAAGAATAGCACTAAAAAAAAGTCAAGAATAGCACTATGCCACGGATTGAAGAGAAATAGTATTCAAGCATGGACGATTCAAAGTAAATTGGGTCCTGCAGTCAAGGGAAAAATAGCTTGAAAAGAAATGAAAAATGACAGAGACTTGACCAACAAAATATTTGGACGTATCGTTTGGGTTATCTAGGCTTTGTGTAGTCGAACATAACCTGCAATGTTACAGAAATTGATCACTGTCTGTATCATTCAAAGGAGATTCTGTATTCCGTTTTTTCTGAAAGCAAAATCAAACAAGATTGTTTAAATTGTTCAAACATGTTGCTCAAAATTACAACGTCCAGAACAGAAATAGATGAGCACTCGTTCTTCACCATACATAGCTCGAACCTAAAACCTAAACGTGAGTCAGTAGTCTTTGATGGGAGAAATTGTTAGGAAAAGTTTTCCGACGGAGAGAACCGTCCGGTTTTCTCTCTATCTACAGTAAAAGTGCAGTCAAAATGTTACTGATATAGTAATTGTATTTTTACTGTAGACAAAAAGAAAACCGGACGGTTCTCTCCATCCGGTGTCCGCAGCTAATAATTTGCCCCTTGATGGAGAGAATAGACCCAAGAAAAAGGCAAAAGAAAAAGAGATACACTTAATAATTCATTAAACGACAAAGATTAATGGCTATACAACCTGATAAAATCCATTACATAAAAATAGATGCAGGTTATTAAGAATAAGCAAATTCAACTAAAAAAAGAATTTATGAAAATTTGTTCAATCTATTCAATGTTCATAGAGTGGAAACATGTATAGATTTGATTTGATCTTTCTAGAAGTGAAGCAGTTATCTTTATTGCTTCACCATAGTCAAAATATTACTGCTGACGTATTGTTACAGAACTCACCCCTTCAAAATTGGGCGACTATCTGTTGTCTGAACCTGCAAAAGCCCTTGGAACTTTGAGATCAGGCTTTCGCCCTTTTATCATCGTAAGAAAAAAATGTGGAATCTGCTAACATATAAGCCTCCTCAACCAGAACAGCAGCTTCACGCAAGTAAGTAGATCACAAGATGGGATCAGTAAACCTTATTATCACGAGCAAAAATTATCCGGTGGCGCCGTGGCACCTCTCCAGGTTGAAGCAGTCATTGCTGCCTTGCACATCTTTGGCCATCAAATGATGATAACCAACCAACTAACTCAGGTCAGGCCGGCGGTCTTTGAATTGAAGGGTAACGTCCTACATGTGTTCTACTTGGTTTTTCCTGACTAAATCGCCGCATTTCGGGTGGACCCCAACCAAGAATTCCAGCTGAGTTGTTTGGCTCAAGCAAACGAGCTCCATTATTCATTGCTGGCTGATGGTGAAATTGCTGGTTTTGAACTTGGTTATCAATGTCTGCTCTTCTCCGACGTTTCCAAGCCTCTGATTTTGGTGTGCCATGATTTTTGTGAAATGTTTCAGAATGTTGAGACCGAAACTGATGAGGTTTATTGCTCCTACCACGGAAATCAGTGTTGAAAGAGGTGGGCTGACTAGTACCGACACTCCTGTCAGAGGTTCCCGCCGCTGAACTATTTAAGTAGGAGTGTCCAAACCCACCTTCACCTTGCTCATTTTTAAGTTTTGAATATATCTCATGTAATCTTTCTCCCGATAAATTTGAGAATGTAGACACATAATTCCACAACCTTATATACATTTCTGGAGAGAATGAAAACATATTCCAATAAATAAGATGTGTTTCAGGCAGGCATACAATAATAAAAGCATCTTGCATGATTGAATATGACCTTATTAAATAGACTATAGTTAATGAATAATATTTCAATTATGCAACAGATGCAAAAGAAGATTTTTATTTGCAATGTGAATTTAAATCTGATTGTGATGAATCTTAATATGTATTTATGATAGAAAACAGTTTATGAACTTGAACCTATAATTAAATTAAAAAAAAAAGGATTTGAGCATAAAAGCACATATGAATAAAAAACTGGGTTTAAAATAAGCCTAGATCTAAATTTCAATATGTACTTGAACATATATCTGAACAAAAGACAAAATTCAAGCCTATAACCTATATAGCTGACCTTGAATCTCTGATAAACTGATGCTAGTCCTAAAATTGAACATACAGTTGAACGAGAACTAGAATTCTATCCTGAAACTGAATTGTAGTGATATTAATTATGAATCTAAATCTTAAATAGGCATTAAATTTGAACCTAAAATTAAACCTAAACACAAATAGAATCAAAATATAATTTTGATTGTGAAAAGTTAAACTTCTAATGGATAGTAAATAAACCCTTGTATATGAATATTAATTTCAAACCAAAGCTAAATTGAGCCCTGAACATAAAGTGAACAAAACATATATATCATAGTTAATGAAGTCAATAAATAAGCTGGCTTAATTCGTCTTTTTTCTAAAGTTACTTCCATCGATCAAATTGAAAATGAATTTATTTATTATTCTAAATACCTTGATTTTCAAACTCATAGATACATATGGAGAAAGTCAAATCCTACCAATAGTTCAAACAATTTGTTAGTAATGAATCTCTTCAAGAAAATCTAAAATTAAAATTTTCATCCATCTAGGCGCATGTAAAAGTGCATAAATCATCACGTTTAATATTAGAGTAACTTGGGCTAATTTTCTTTAAAAATGTTGTTCATCCATATTTTCTTTGATTCTTAATAAAACATAATGGAGAAAAAATATTTATGTAGCCGACCCCACATAGTGGAATAAAGACTTGATATTGTTGTTATTGTTGTCGTCATCCATATTTACATAATATGTTTATGTAGTTTGCTTTTTTCAGTTTTCTTTATAATCATCATTATTAGTATCTATTAGAATATGCATATTGACATTTTAATATTTCATTACCTGCTTCATATTATTTGCATGATTTTTCTGATTTGTATGAAGAGATTCATAGAAAACTAATTGCCAATTATGGCATCTGTAAGTCTATCACTGAATTAAATAGAAGATGTAGAATCAAACCAAAAGATAATGATAAATTTGACTTCTAAGAACAACCATAAGAGGACTTCTAACAAATTAACAGCAAGAAAATGGGGACACATTGGAATACGCATATAAAGTACAAATTGTAGAAAGCTTTGGTTTTACTCGTTGATTTCATGAACCAGCTACCAAATTTAGGATTCTTCACTCTTTCCCTCTTCTCCTTTTGCATTAATATCCAGCATAATATCATACATATCTACTCGTCTTATTCCAAAAGCTAACTAATATCCAAGGATTGCCCATTGGAAATGGTGGACATCACAAGTTTTGTGCTTAAGATGGCATTTATTTATGATGATTCATAAATTACTTTCCAAGAAACACAAAAATTTAACCAGATTTGCATGACATGTATAAATATTTAATTAATCAATACTAAAAAATTTCAAAGCAAGGCAGAATAGTGTGAATTTGAATTTTTGTCACTGGAAATGCAAATTGGTGCATAGATGTTGTTTTATATCTTATTTTTCCATTCTCTAGTTCATTTATGAATAATACACAACTACATTCACTCCAATAAGAATTGGATGTGTTACCTAGAGTTCTGACTACCTAACTGGGTTTGGTTCGGCAAGTTATTTCAGTAAGTGACTTGAATCCCTAATTCAGTGGTTTACAATTCCACGTTTCTCAGCGCATGGTTATACCCTCTTCAGTCCCTGTCAAACCATTCTTTGAAATTCACGGTGATTGCTATTATATGCTCATTTCTCAGATTGATTCTTTAAATTTCAATTAATATTCAAATACTAACATGGAAACAAAAATTTGTAAGTGAAACTTACAAGAAGGCAATAAAAAGGGATACTTACTAGATTGTTTATATGATAATTCATGCTGTTGAACAATCTTGTCAATCTTTCTACCCAAAAGTTGTAAATATTTTCTAATTCTAGCCAGAACCTGAAATAATCATAAAACCCAAATTACAAGATTCCATTTGACCAAGACAAAGCATAATGAAAGAAGACAAAGCTAGGAGCAACCTTCTCTTTTGGAAGATTTAAACTGGTTGTCTGCAACCTTTCCAGGCGCCTTAATGTTTGCACTTCCTCTTCCATGACATCTGCACACCATTCCATCCATTTTTCTTCTTTGAACTGCTGGTACCGCTCTTGTTCGGACTCTGACAATTCACCTTCTTCCTTAACCGTAGGTTCAACTTTCCGGCGCTTATTATGTGACACTTTCTTAGCTCTCGAATGCAATCCAGGTGAACTTTCTTTCCAGCTCACGTCCTTCGACTGTTTTGTTTTCATTGCATTTTCTTCCTTTTTGGAAGCTTTCTGAGACCCTTTAGCTTTTGAAATCTTACCATTAACATTTGCAAACTCCTGGAGAAATAAAAAATTCCATTTAAAGACAATTAATTAAAAAGAAAAAAAATGACTTGATCTTCTAAAATCAAGCATCAACAAATGGACTTGATCTTCTAAAATCCCACCATTCAAGCTGCCTACAGAATGAGGTTGTAAGACTCACCATTCAAGCTGCCTTGCCTACAAAACATGATTGCAAGAACTCTTATTTGGGTCCCCTTACCTATTAAACAAATATTGTACGACCCAATGTTTAGCCAATTCCAATATCACTCATAACTCTCACATGCAAGCATGCCAAGAGTTAGGATTGTAAGCCCCAGCCTACTGGGCAACTTGCAAATAGAGCACTAAGTCCCACATTTCAAATCAAGTTAATTTTAAAAATCAAACGCAAGTAAAAAACCTAAATAGTTTATGATGGGCTTCCAACTGACTTTTCATCAACCTTAGAAGAGCATCTTTGACACAAATGCATATATCCACTCTATTCTATGCAAGATATCATAAGGGAGGCAGCCCATTGTTACTAATTAGGCTCATTGGAAATGGTTTATATACTTCTACTATTGGTAGACTAGATCCACTGGTATACATTAAATGACAAAAGCATGGCAACTTGATCAAAATTACCTCCATTACATCAATCCCCATCAACATATGAATTAAATTTAAGCTCAAAATTTATCCCAAACAACCTCCTTAATCGAGAGTGCTATCACATGAGTAGGAGAGGTAATTAATTATAGATTTACACCCATATTTAAATAAATCTTGGTCAAGATATGTTAGACATCAATATATTCTATTGTATCCAATTGTGAAGATGGGCTACAAACATGGTAGATCAACCTACACGCATAAAAGAAGAAAAATGAACCAAAACATTCCACATATCTTGGACAAATAAAATAGTTTAACTCAATTGGCCTATGCATATGTAATAAGCACAAGTTTATTTCTTTGATTCTATTTTTAATTTGTTTTAGGTAGACCGATTTTTATGTTGAACACTTGGTCTACCCAAGTAATATAAATACCTCTCCTATTGTAATGAAAGACTCATAGAATAAATATTTTCTAGTTTCTACCTTCTAGTCTCTCTTATTCCCCTTCTTTTAAGCAGTTCACACCTACTCAAAAAATGTCTTCCCCTTCTTGATATAGATCAAGAAGCATAACTAGATATTAGAAAAAAATCTAGTTCAAAATAAATCAAATCTACAACAAGGATAAACTACTCTTGAGTTTTCTCAATTACACCGACGATAATAAGTTGATTTTTTCAGAGTGATTAATACTACATAAATTTAATGCAACCTAGTCACATGGGTATTTAAACAATCACGCAATAAATTGTTCAATTAGGCATAATATGAACTAGGAGATAAAAAACATTTAGTAATAAGAAATAAGTGCTCGTTTATTTTAAACTTTAAAATCAGCCTAGTTTTAATTTTTATGAAACATTATAGAGTTATCCGTAATAGGTAGAAAATTTGTTACTATATAAGATAAATGAGAATCACAATCCACAAATCGCATAATAAATCAATTAGAAACTAATGAAGCATTATGGACTAGTATTAACAAGAATGGCTATTCAAGGTGGAGTTCAACGAGCGATAGATTAATAAAAAATTATAAGTAGAATGTAACATTCAAATGTTATCAGTTGAGGTATAACTTAAGGTGAAGAAAGTTTAAGAATGAATATTTTATATGAATTGAATTTGGCCAGGCATAAAATACATATTAAGCGATAACCCACTATTGGCATCTCATGGTAACCAAGCAAACGCATGCTGACAAAATTAACTTGAAAGACTGAATTCTAATATATAATGGAGACTGATTACTTAAGCGATCCTCCATAAGTAAATTATATGGATTTATGGTTGTGTACAGAAAGATTTTATACCTTTTGCAGAAGAGCACTTGCACGGTTATCCAAGTTAGGAGCACGAGGCAAAAATGTCTCTCTTTCCCCAAGATTTGCTGGAGCAATTTTCCTCGCAAGGCCAAGCTTTGGATCTAATCTGATTTTTTCCCAGTTTCCAAATCCATGATAGTGCACCCCAAGAAGTAATCGTGCATCATCAACTAAAGTTCAAACCACAAAATTATTGTTGAGAAAGGAAGAATCACGAAGCCCAAGTACAAAATAAACAATAATTGACAATTACCTGAATTCCATCCACAGCTTTTGGACCACTGTGGGCTTTTATGTTGTGTAACCAGGCGAAACTGAGCAACTGGATCTTTGTATGGTTTAATGCGCTTTGCTAAAAGCTGAAGCTCTTCCACACGATTTAGCACTTCATAAGCCTTGATAGCTACACCAAAAAAATCTAATATGGTTCCCTGTAAAAATAAGCACTACATTGTATAAAGACGCAAATGATAAACCAGGCTGAACATCATAACCAGTAGAAAAGAAAAAAAGGTTCACTTAAATGTAATACAACAAACCTTGACATCCAAGTTTCCTTCTTTGACTGCTTCTCTGCAGCCATCTATCAACAAATCAAAAAGCTCTATCTGGGCTTCAATGGAAGCCGACTCAACTATACCACCAACATCAGCCACTATTAAGCCAATCTGGCTCTGAATTCCAAATTTCTTAACCTAACAAAAGAATATAAAATAACAAGATATAAACAAGAAAATCCTTGAGGCCAGATAAACGTTAATTAACCCTTAAGCACATCATCTAGTAAACTTCCATGAAATTTCACTTCTTAACATAAAAAAAGGTTGAATTGGCTCTGCTACTTGATAGATACTAAAACCACCATAGAAAGATTATTGCCAACAGAATTTGCTAAAAACATGTAGCAGAGGTTTAAGCATTCATCAACTTACTTCCTGTTCAAAAAAACAGAGAACCTAACCGATCGTAACAAGTAGATCCTAAATTGTTACACCTGCTTAAATAATTACATTATAAACACAAAAAAAAACATTACCGAACGAGCAAAATGGGAAGCATCTTTCTTGGTTAAGTTCCCATAGGACCATCCTCTTACTTGAGCAACTGCGCCCTCAATCATTGGCAACGAATAGGTTGGAGCATCTGTAGCTTTGGCAGAACGCTTCTGATTTCTATCTCGAGACGGAGGAACTCTCTTCTTCTGCTTGGTATTAATCTCAGGTTGAATAGGTTCAGCATAGCTTTTAGTATTTCTTGCTGCACGAGGTGCCAATGATTCCTACAAAATGAGCAATATGCACTTTTTTAGGCCAGCGCATCATTTCCTGATAAAATATAGCAACAGATGATTATAAATTAAATTGCTTCCCTTCTAGAAAGTAGTTCATCCTTTATAATACTTGCAAGAAGTATAAAATGCCGTGAAAATCCAGAAATTATATTAAATACATGTCATGAAGTAGTGAAGCAACATCCATTACATTAGCTTGGTCAACAGCTTCCGGTTGTATCAAACGACTCCAAAATGTGCTGTCATCCTCAGCACTGCAAAAGTTTGCAACCTAGGGTACAGTAGGCCAGAAAGATACAAAATGGTTAAAGAGGGGAATATCTTAAAGCATGTATTCACAAATAAATAGAAAGTTGACCTTAAAGGCACTTAGCAACTCATTTCCTGTCTCCCCATCATCTCCCTTAGATTCAACTTTCTCAGCTCTTTCAAGAATTTCATCAATGTCCAAACTTAAAAGCCTCTTCTTGCTCTCTTCATCATTCTTCTCTTCCTTGAATAGCTCTTCCGCTCCAAATTTTAGTATTGCAGAGAGCTCATTCTGCAAGGGGAAGAAGATGGTTCAATAAGCAATCGTTATGAATATGTGGCTAACAATAAAGCTCTAACCCACCATTAAGCAGAAGGTTAACAGCATTACTCAGACCAATCAAATTTACCTTGTCAAATAAAGAACTTCCTTTCTTAGTCTCTTTCTTTTCCAGCCTACCCTCAGCATTTAACTTTTGAATAACCAAATGATCAAGGACCTGAAATGCAAACCGATATAATAGACATGTTGAGAACAAAAAACATCAAACAACTCTCACATAGTGAAAAGAGGAAAACAAAATGACAAGATTCAACTGCATACCATTTTTTTCTTAGCGCGCTCCAAAATTTCCTCCTCAACACTTCTACTTGTAACAAAACGGTAAATGTTTACAACTTCTTGCTGTCCAATTCTATGGGCTCTGCTCATTGCCTGATAAAATCATTCTAAAAGTTTTCACGAAGGAGATAAACGAGAATGTTCAATGAACAGAACCCATAAAACAAGTTACTTGGACAAAGAGCAGCTATAAGTTTCTACATGAAATCAATGGAAAACCTTATCATTGAGAAAGCTAGTAGCAAACAGATTCCTCCTATTTCAAACCTGCAAGTCATTCTGGGGATTCCAGTCTGAGTCGAAAATAATAACAGTATCTGCAGTAGCAAGATTTATTCCCAGCCCACCTGCACGCGTAGACAGCAGGAAACAAAAATCCTCACTTCCAGGTGCATTAAAATGCTCCATTGCCTGGTGTCTGAGATCAGCCCTAGTGCTACCATCAAGCCTTTGGAACTGAAAACCTCGAAGTGCTAAATACTCGGCAAGTATGTCCAACATCCTAACCATCTGCAGATCTCATGGGTAAGATAACAAAATGAATCTTCATTTTGAATTCCCTAGCAAAATTTTCATGAAGAAAGCATATTCTCACCAGCCATACTAAAACAGAATGAAAAAGAGGACATGAGAACAATGTCTTTGAGGGTAGATATGATAACTCTATGCAGTAACATAAATAAATATGCAAATTTCCTCTACTAAATAGCTTAATTTCTCATTGCAAAATACCAGACTGAAATATTTAACACATAGGTGCTTACTTCAATTAGCATCTGTAGCAATAAACGATTTCTTTGCAATGAATGTTCTTGCATTTTACAACAATAAAAAAATAAGCTACGGTGTGAGCCATATAAGCAGATTCAATTAGGGTAATTCCCAATTATTCAAACACATCTTGATCAGGTAAATCAGTACAAGTGCAAGAAATTGCAAACCTAAGCCTATTTACAAATGTACAATGTTCATTTCGAATACTTGGAAGTTGGAAACAACAACTTGATCAGAAGAATAGGAACATACAAAAGATTCTATCAATGGCTGCCAAAAAAGGAAAATAGAATAGTAAACTTTATTTTTTAGTTCAATGATAACTTAACATCCACAAGCAGAAAATGCAACATGTAAGTAAAAAAAATCTCCATTGAAGTGCAATTCTCTAGTGGCTTCCACTTCTAAAATGAAAAGTATGAACCAAAAAAATGGTCGTTCAATGTCCTGTACAGTAAAATAACATGTTTCACTTGAGGCGCTCAAATTATATGATGAAGAAAAAATGTGCTAGCATTGGACGATCAATCTGAAAGACAACTAGTCTCCATCTAAATTTCTAGCATCCAAAGAGGAAAAGGATACCTGAGAGAAAATAAGAACACGGTGATTTGTTTCTCGAAGACGAAGCAACAATTTATCAAGTATAACTAGCTTCCCACTGCTCAAAACAATGCGCTCAACTTTATTGCTATCACTACCATTGTCCCCGCCATAACCATGATCTGCGCTCTCAAACAAGAAAGGATGATTGCAACATTTTTTCAATTCCACGACAATGTTTAAGAGTGACACCTGCAGGTAATGAAGTTTAGGATCAGTATCTAACATCAACAAACGGTCAAAACATGCATATAAATACAGCAATATAAATATTCTTTTTACCGTAAGTGAAAATTGAGGAAACCTAACATGTTAAGTGATCAATCACGAACTTGTCTAATGCAGATAACAAGTATTAAGGGAAAGGGAAAACAATAAAGATGATGCATCATATTTATATTGCTATTTTTTCTATTAATTAGATTCAGATTATGTTGAATGGGAAATAGCCTGTCAACAAGCCTGATGATTTGGTATCTGTGGGCTCCGAAAATTCGGCCCCGGCCTCCGCTCGCTCTTCTTATTCGGCGAGGGAAGTTTTAACGAAATAAGTTCCGAGATAAATTTTGGAAGGCAGATGGGTTTGTAGATAAGACACTACCCAGAGATTTCGCCCTCATTTGGTGAGGACTTTATGATCTGAGTTCTGGTTTCCTATAGGCGCAAGCCCCTATAGTTAATTACCCCTCCCGATAACGAGAGAGAACTTTCGATTAAGGCTAGTCGTCGATCAGATACGTAGAATATACGTGTTATCTGGCATATAGTAGCAGCAATGGGTTTGGAAATTGGGCTTAGATTTGGGTATTTGGAAAGGTTTGAAAATTTGGAATTTGAAGGGTTGAGAGATTGATATTTAAAAATAGAAATTTCACCATCGTGCACTTAAAGCGGAAGGTGGGGGAATGGATGATGGGCCCGATCAAGATCCCATGGTTCCGTCGTCCCGGGCCATCATGGACCCTGGTCTACTTAGTCAGAGGAGGTAGTCGACCCAACCTGACAGAAGGATCCTTGTCGGCAGCCATGGGTTGCTTCGTCCAAGGGTACCTTGTAGACCGGGGGTGAATGTTTGTCTAAGGGGACAAATTTGAATCCACCTTAGCTAACAGAGGACTTTGTGCCCTATCGATCATATCCTATTGATTCATGTCTCAAGGATTTAACGCCATTAAGGAGCGTATTGGCTCTGGCCATAACCGGTATCTGTGGTGCCATTTGGCGGCAAAATCACTCGGTTCAGAGGGCCCCGAGTCATAACCGTTTACCTGCAGTGCCATTTGGCGGCGAAACTGCCGGTTAGAGGACACGTACCACGTCCTTACTGGCAAGATGTTGTTTGAGAATGGATCCTAGTGATATTTTCGACTAGGCATTTGGCTCTTTGTGAGCTAAAGTAGTTTTCATTTTGTCCACCTCGGCAAACTGTTGCGGAGGGTGGATAGATTTTGCTTTAAGCGATTGATGGTTTTATTTCATTTTAAATATTTGGGATTTTTGGGATATTTTTGGAATTTTATGGGTATTTTGGGTGGAGCTATGGAATATTTGAAATGTACTTTGGATATTTGGGAGATAATTGAAAGTATTTGGGAACCCCTCCGGTTGAGATCTGCATTCAACACGGCCATCATCGGGGTGTTTAGGGGTCATTTCTTTTTATGGATTGAACCTTGTCACTCTGTCGGGCTGTCGACAGAGGACCGGGTTTCTTATAGGCTTTGAGCCTTTGAAAGTGAATTCTTTTGATTTTAGGCATTGAAGGCCTAATATGAATGTATTAAAATAAATATTCTGGTTGCCACGGCCACATATTTATTTGTTGGTTCGAACCTTGTCGACTCCTATTAATCCGTATAGGAGGATCGGGTTCGAACCTGAATTCACTTGTCAACCCGCGCAGCATCCCTAGACGTCACGTGTGTACCAATAACACGCTCGCCGGGGCACATGCGGGTTGAGAATATATTTCCCCCTTTAGTGTACCTATGTGTATACAATTTATAGTGCACGTGCAGGGGGTATTTTGAAATAATTGTAGACGCCTTCTGTCTGCTTGTACGAATGCTGCAGATCCGGTGGCGTGGCGTAGCAGCTTCTGGATAGAATTGTTCGCTGCTTCGTACAGGTAGACTGTCGTGCACTATTGTTGATTTTCGTAGGCGGGTCATAGTGCACTAACTAATCTCCTGCCTTCATCGACTTCTTTGTATGTTGATAGGAGGAATCTCCTATATTTGCTTGCATGTTGATTGATATTGATTGTGGAAGGATTATGTGTCAATTGAACTTGACGTTTGAATATTCATCTAAAAGTCCTTCCTCTTTCGTGGTGCTTAAGAGACATTTGCTTTTTCTTGCTCTTCGTCAACCTTTGTTTGTGGATTAGCTGATTATTGAGTGTTGGAAAACTACTACACCCATTGTATGTTAATTATTATTGTCTGCAAGTAGGTCATCATATTATTTACAACCTTTGTTGATTGTTAATGATGGACAAGCCTTGTTGAACCTCATAAATCTTCCAGCGCCATGTGAAGATGGTTCAAATGTTGTGTAGCAAACTTGCTTAATAACATGTTCATCCCAATCAATGTGACGACATATTGATATCTCAATGAAATTTCATGTCTTGATTACGATCATATCGTTGCACTCTCCAATTAACCTTTGCTTGTGGATTGTATTCGTGAAGGTCCTCTAGCATGATTTGTAGCATGTAAAATGATTCATCACAAGTGTTTTATTTGCAATGGGAAAATCATGTTCACTTGAAGTCTTGACATAAACCCTTGCACATTTTCTTGTGTTTGCTCCCCATCATTCATTTAAGTCCAAGCCCAAACTGTTTGAGTTTGAGTAGCAAGCTCAAATTCTATGTCTAAGCTTCTTGGTGCTCATGTTGAGTTCAAGTTCTAGTTTAGTGTACCAATTCAAGTCCTCTTGCACATGATTCAATTTTTGAATTCTTTGTCAAGTTCAAACTCTAATCCAAGTTTGAATTCAAATTCATTGTAGTTTATATCACATTCAAGTTCAAGTTGAGTTCACAATGTAGGCTCAAACTAAATCTTCATTTGAGTCTAAATCACTCAACTCATGTCAAATTAAGTTTGATTAGTGCTCAAGTTCAATGTTCATTTGAGTTCAAAGAGGAGCTTGAGTTCAAGTGGTCCTTGTAATTGTCCCAAACTACAATTACAAGTCAAAGTTCTTTGTATTCTTGTTCGGTTCAAGTTCTTTGCATCAGGCTTATTTGAGTTCAATCAAGTTCACTGTTTCTACTCATTCGAGTTCAAGTCCCAGTCTGAGTTCAAGTTCAAAAAGTCCCCTGTTGTCTTGTAGAGTTCAATGTCAAAGTTCACATTGCAAGTTCATTTTTTATTCAAGTCCTTGTCTGATTTCAGACAAAATTTCGGCAGCCTCCCGGCGTCTCCCCCATTTAGGGGAAAAACCAAGAGACCGCCTACCCGCCACGTCAATAAAGACGTGCACGGTTGGTGTTGGTGAGACACCGCGGCAGTTGTATTTTTTTGTTTTCTCCCACCACGGCCAATAAAGGCGTGCATGGGGTTTTTTTAAAAAGATATTTTTGAAAGATAACAATTGCTTTCCCCCCGCCCGAGGGTACTTATAAGTTACCCCGCTTCGCCGTACGTGCCGCACCGGGGTCCCATCCCACCACGGCCAATAAAGGCGTGCATGGGGCGATTCTCCGGTTTGCCACGAATATTGAAGCAAGGTTTAGGGTTTAGAAAAAGTTCATACCTCCGCGGGGTTGTAGTGGCTGACACGTGGATCGAGGGGTCACTCGCCTACCTCGTCGTAGGTGTCGCGCCGGTTGCCCCTCCCACCACGCTCAATAAAGGCGTGCATGGGCAGACCACCGACTCGACACGTTGGTCGAGGTAAGAGAGTGGGGGGAAGGATTTTTTTATTTTATTATTATTATCATTATATATTTAATTAATTAACTGTAATTAATTAAATTAATCATAATTAATTACAATTTTAAAATAATTAATTATAATTACAATAATTAATTATATTTATTCATAATTAATAATAATTAATTTAAATTAAAATAATTAATTATAATTAATTTTAATCATATTATAGTTAATTATTAATTAAAATAATTAACTATAATTATTAACAAAATTAATTATAACTTATTTTAATTAAAACTAATTATTAAAAATAATAATTAAATATAATTAAGGTATTTAATTATAATAATTATATTTAATTATAATTAACTAATAATAATAATAATAATAATAATAATAATAATATAAAATAAAATAAAATAAAATCTCTCCCTCACCTCTCTTCTCTGTTTTCACGGGATGAGGCCGAAGAAGCGCACGGAAGGGAGAACGTTACCTTCACTACACGCGAGCTCCTGTTCTTGCTTTAGATCAAAATGTCGGAACTCCCGATCCACACAGGGAGTCGGTCGGAGGAGCTAAGCCGAAGCAGTGACGGGTAGAGGTGGAGGCTTACGGGATTGAAGAGCTTGGATCGGGAGCAGCGGAGAGGAGCTCGGCGGGTTCGGCCAGGTAGAGTTCGGCACTCTCTCTCTCTCTCTCTCTCTCTCTCTCTCTCTCTCTCTCTCGCCCGGCCAGAGGAGGTCGGAACTTGACGGGATCCAGGCGCTGGCTTGAGATCGGCAGTGGGAGAGGAAGGAGGTCACGGGATGAGAGGCTTCCGCAGTGGTTTGGAGTCGAGAGCAGGAGAAGAGTCGTGTTGGAAGAGGCGAATGTGTCGGAGGAGTGGAATGGAGTCGAGCGTGGAAAGTGGAAGGGGTTTCGGTCGGATTTGCTATGTGGAGTCGGAGCTTTGGTTTGTGAAGGCAGAGAGTGGAGTTCGGGAGAGAGACGTGGAAGCAGAGAGAGCGGGGGAGCCTTGGTCGTGCGTGGGAATAGCGAGCGGGAGAAGAGGGGAAGGAGTCGTGCGAGAGAGGTCGGACGTGAAGAGCAGCACCCGAAGACTCCATTTGTTCTGCTATTTAACGACGCGTTTGGGTTCTCGATCGAGGTGAGGTCGCAGATTTTCAGCAGGATTTACGGAGAAGCGACGCGAACGTCGGCTGGATTTGCGGGATTTGAATGGTTCGGCAGTCCGAGGTTTCAGCCAGCAGGATATCAGGGATTTAGCAGAAGATTTATAGCAGAGGTATGATTTCATTTTTACCTCCATTGGGTATTATACAGAGGGCAACAGTATCAAAATCATACAAACACAACAACACAAATTACTCTAATCAATTATCAATAATGAGTAGCAAATGGGTGCTAGACAAACCACAAAATACATAATGTTTGTATCCAAGTTATTAAGAATATGTATACAAAAGCTGTTACTTGTGTTCAAACAAAAGTTGGTTTGACCAAGTATTTTCCTATTTTAGTTGGATTACATCAAGCATCAGCTTTAAGCCTGTATCTTTTTGCTTTAGTCATGGATTCTTACTAGACGTTTGTAAGAGGATGTACCCTGATGTATGCTTTTTGCAGATGGTATTCTTCTTGTTGATAAGACTAAAGAGGGTGTTGAAAGAAAACTAGAATTATGGAGGTCAACCTTAAAGTCTAAAGGTGTTCGTTTAAATAGTTCTAAAACTAAATATATGAAGTGTAAGTTTAGTAACAATAAACTTAGTAGTAGGATTGTGACATTGGGTGATCAAATCATTTAAAAGAGTACACGTTTTAGATATACTGGGTCTATTGTTCAAAGTGATGGTGAAATAGGTGGAAAAATGATTAGAATAATTCGAGCTATCTGGTTGAAACGGAGGAATGCATCGGGGGCATGTTGTGTGATAGAAAAGCACGCATTAAACTTAAGGGAAAATTTAATAAAATGGTGGTGAGACTTGCAATGCTTTATGGCTCAGAAAATTGGCCATTAAAAAAGAAGCATAAAATTAATTTTAGTGTTGCAAAAATGATGATGCTCAAGTGGATGAGTGATTTTATATTTGGAGACAGAATGCTAAACGAGTATATATGTGAAAAGGTTGGAGTAGCTCTAGTGGCAGATAAGATTAGAGAGAGTCGCCTTAGATGGTTTAGTCACATACAACATTAGCCTTTCGATGACCAAGTGATGTAAGACAAACATGCGACAAGATGAGTTGCTTAAAGAAATTTGCACGCTTAATATTTCGAGAACAATATTAAATAAAACTTATGCCAATTTAAATGCTTAAGATAAAACAATAAGGTGATAAAACAAGCTTAGGCTAAATTACATGCGTATGAGTTAAGATCGTAAAGTAGCCAATTTAATCTAACATTGCATACATGAATGATTTTCAACTATAAATCTCAATGCTAACAATAAGATTAGGCACAATGCAAGAATCCCTCACTCAACTCTCTAGTTCTCTAAGCTTTAGCGGTGAAGAGCTTGACATGAGCTTTGTGGATCAAAGTATAACCACAATTGAAAGGTGAATTAGGAAGATATAAGCGTAGGAAGAAAAGTTTACCAAGGGAAGAAAAATACGGAGCTCCGGCGTGGTCGTTTGGATGCTTTAGAAATGAATGGACAGCAGTACAATCCTCCTAACTGTTTAGGGACAGCATTTTGACAATCGGTAGGCCTTGAACAGCAGCCGAAGACCTTTCCAATTGGCGGGGCAGCAACGAAAAGGTGCAGAATCCTTTGGGCAGCAACTCTGACAGCAGGGACAACAATTTGGGCTTGTGGGAGATGCTAGACAGAAGAAGAAGGGTTATAGAAATCTCTGGGGCAATACTTGGAGGAGTGCTGGTAAGCAAACAAGAGCAGACCTGGCAGCAGTATGGCTGGTTGGAGTTTCCCGGATAGCATTTTCTAAGGGGAAAATTGCTGGACAGCAATTTAGAGCAGGTTTTAGTAGCCAGGTTTTGGATTTTTGAATCCCCTAAATAACGTTGAAAGGTGAGAAAGTCATTCCTTAAGTAGGAATTAAATCTGAGATTTATTTCAGATTTAAAGTGATTTGGCAGGATTTAATTTGAATTTTAAATTCAAATTCAAGTGGGATGGAGACTTAATAGGAAGCAATAGGATTTAGCCCATTAATGGGTGGCCGGCGGCATCATGAGCGGAGGAGTATGAGGATGATTTCAATAAGTTTCAAAATGAGGTTTGCCACATAGGAAAGAGAATAAACGACCCAATTTAATTTAAAGTTAAATCGGATTGAAATTTAAAAAATTTCCTTATTTGCAAAGTTCCAAATAAAGAAAGTATTTGAAATTTGAATTTCAAATTTCAAACAACGGTCATTACTTTCCTTTTTCCATGGAGCTAATTTAGGAAGGGAATCATGACGATTGAAATCGACATAATTGAGGTAGGTCCAATGGGGAGGCCGGCGGCAATGGGGGCTTGGGGGGATGACGTCGGGTGTGAGGAGGGGAGAGTTGATCCGCCAGTTGGAGAGGGGAATTTAGTGCTTCTAGAAGGTAGGTTTGGAGTCGTGGTGCATGCACTGGTGGAGCCCGGTAGGAGGGTGGTTGTTAGACGGCCAGCGGGTATGGAGAGGAAGGTGGATAGGAAAGATGGGAACTAAAATAAAGAACTAAGAACTCATAAAAAGATTGTAGAACCGCGAACCTTGGACTCCTCCAAAGGTTGACGGGTATTGCTTTCACCCACCTAGGGTCTCTCCTCCCATGAACTCACTTAGAGATCAAGCAAAGAAACTAAAATTTTATTTTAATATTCATCATCCTTCAATACAAGAAAGCTAGCCTATAAATAGGCTTCATGAAAAGAAAAATAGCAAAGACTAAAATGCCCTTCGGGCTACAACACCACTTGATCACTCCTAAAGGTAAAATAGGAAAAATAGTAAATATAAGATAAACTAGTACATAAGACATCAAAAAATAAAATAAACTCTAGATCGCAACCGTTGATCTTCTGATGTCTTCATCATTCTCCCCAGGTGGAAGAAAACTCGACCCCTTCGAGTTGGTGTCTCGAGAACTCCTCGTGCAGCTGGGTTTATCTGTTGTAGCTCCTCGCGCTCTGACCACGTATCCTCTGACTTTGGTTTACCTCTTCACCTAGCCAAATATCTTTTTCGTCCACCCTCATTTGTGGAAATAATGTCATCACTCAGAATCATGCCAACCTTCTCCGCTATGGGTATTTTGGGAATATTTTTGGGAGTGGAGGTAGGCTTTGGGGTTCTCACAAGGTGGGGTCACACAAGGCTTAAGTTGAAGTGGATTTGGGGTTTAAACTCTGGACCTTCATAGGTTACTAAATCTTCTATGTTAGAAAAAGAATGAATGTTGAACTCTGCAAGCAGATCCACCATGTAAGCGTTGTCATTGATTTTATTGACAATTTTAACTAATCACGCACTTCTAGCATGTAATTCCTTTACAGTTCCTTGTGGGAACCGCGCCGGACGAATCCACACCATTACTGAATCACCAACCTCAAAAGTTTTAACTTGTCGTTTAAATTCAGCATGAAGTTTATAATTATTATCGTTCTATTCAATTAGGCGTGCAATTTCCTTAAGTGGGTCATGCAGATGCGATGTAAATGCGGCATTTGTTATGCGAATTTATATGTCTAAAATTCAAGACTCAACAAGATAAATAATATGAAAATGAAGTGGTGCAAGAGATTTGATATGCAAGATGAATGAAATGTGGATTCACACACAAATTTTAAAGAAAAAATTTTGGAAGACAACGGGCAACAAAAACACACACACAACATACTAACTCACAAGAACACATAGCTAGAATAAAGGTGGAAGAGTCACGAAATGAGGGGATCTAAAGTGTTCAGGTTTAAGGGAACTGGTGTAGGGGGAACAATGAAGACATCCTTAGCTACCAAGGCATTTCTATATGAAGTTTTAGTTAAGGTTGTAGGAAGTCTCTTAGGGGCAACAGGGTAATCTGGCAAATTCATCCAACTAGAAGAGAGATGGTCCTTAATAGGGAAGGACAAGAATATAGCAAGCAAAACGAATGAATCAGGAACAAGATAAGATGATGGGTCTTGACTCACAGCTATAATGGGATAGCCCAACGAGTCACCAGCAGGTATGAGACTCCAAAGGAGGGGTAGAGTGTCCAAAACAGATGTGGGCACAACAGTTAGAGGGATGTCACGAGAGTATGGCTAAAACTCTCTCTAACATTAATGTCGGTATGAAGAATGGAGAGGTAAGTCCAATCAAGAATGATGAGGACATCAGAATATCAACTTATGCGATCTAGAGTTTATTTTAATTTTTGATATCTTATATACTATTTTATCTTATAATACTGTTTTTGCCATTTTACCCTTAGGAGTGATCAAGTGGTGTTGTAGCCTGAAAGACATTTTAATCTTTGCTATTTTTCTTTTAATGAAGCCTTTTATAGGCAAGCTTTCTTGTATTGAAGGATGATGTACATTGAAATGAAATTTTAATTTCTTTACTTGATCTCTAACTGAGTTCATGGAAAGAGAGACCCTAGGTGGGTGAAAGAAATACCCGTCAACTTTTGGAAGAGTCCAATATTCGCGATTCTATGATCTCTTTGTGAGTTCTTAGTTCTTTATTTTAGTTCCAATCTTTCCTACCCACCTTCCTTTCCATAACAGCCGGCCGTCCAACAACCATCCTCCTACCGAGCTCCACCACTACATGCACCCCGACTCCAAACCTACCTTCTAGAAGCACCAAATTCCCCTCTCCAATCGGCGGATTAACTCTCCCCTCCTCACACCCGACGTCATACCCCAAGCCCCCATTGCCGCCGGCCTCCTCATTAGACCCACCTCAATTATGACGATTTCAATCGTCATAATTCCCTTCTTAAATTAGCTCCATGGAAAAAGGAAAGTAATGACCGTTATTTGAAATTTGAAATTTAAATTTCAAATACTTTCCTTATTTAGAACTTTGCAAATAAGGAAAGTTTTTAAATTTCAATCCGATTTAACTTAAAATTAAATAGGGTTGTTTATTCTCTTTCCTATGTGGCAAATCTCGTTTGGAAACTTATTGAAATCTTCCCCATACTCCTCCCCCTCATGATGCTGCCGGCCACCCATTAATGGGCTAAATCCTATTGCTTCCTATTAAGGCTCCATCCCACTTGAATTTGAATTCGAAATTCAAATTAAATCCCACCAAATCACTTTAAATCTGAAATAAATCTCAGATTTAATTCTCACTTGCAATTAATGCCTTGGTCCACATTCATTGAATGTGGACACAAGCTTCTCTCGCCTAATTAAATCATCTCCCACAAATTGCTTCAATCAACCTCTCATTAAGGAACGACTTTCCCACCTTTCTACATTATTTGGGGGATTTAAAAATCCAAAACCTGGCTACTAAAACCTGCTCTAAATTGCTGTCCAGCAATTTTCCCCTTAGAAAATGCTATCCGGAAAACTCCAACCAGCCATACTGCTGCCAGGTCTGCTCCTGTTTGCTGACCAGCACTCCTCCAAGTACTGTCCCAGAGATTTCTATAACCCTTCTTCTTCTGTCTAGCATCTCCCACAAGCCCAAATTGTTGTCCCTGCTGTCAGAGTTACTGCCCAAAGGATTCTGCACCTTTTCGTTGCTGCCCCGTCAATTGAAAAGGTCTCCGGCTGCTGTCCAAGGCCTACAGATTATCAAAATGCTGTCCCCAGACAATTAGGAGGATTGTATTGCTGTCCATTCATTTTTAAAGCATCCAAACGACCACACCGAAGCTCCGTATTTGTCTTCCCTTGGTAAACTTTAATTCCTACACTTATATCTTCCTAATTCAACTTTCAATTGTGGTTATATTTTGATCCACAAAGCTCATGTCAAGCTCTTCACTGCTAAAGTTTAAAGAACTAGATAGTTGAGTGAGGAATTCTTGCATTGTGCCTAATCTTATTGTTAGCATTGGGATTTATAGTTGAAAATCATTCATGTATGCAATGTTAGATTAAATTGACTACTTTACGATCTTAACCCCTACGCATGTAATTTAGCCTAAGCTTGTTTTATCGCTTTATTGTTTTATCTTAAGCGTTTAAATCGGCATAAATTTTATTTAATATTGTTCTCGAAATATTAAGCGTGCAAATTTCTTTAAGCAACACATCTTGTCGCATGTTTGTTTTACATCACCAAGTTAGGAGATTAGCCGTATTAGAACTAGCCTATGTTAAGAAAAGTAGAGGTAGACCTAAGAAGATTTGGTTAGAATTTGGTTAGAAAGCATTATAATCTTTTTTATTAGATTTAAATGAGAATTTGCCTCTTAATAGGACATAATGGAGAAAAATAAGTCATGTAGCCAACCCCACGTAGTGGGATAAAGGCCTGTTGTTGTATTGTTTCTAATGATTCATCAAATAAACAGATAAGTTCACCAAAAAAATAGAAGAAAAAACATAAGGAATTGCTATAGATACAAACTAGAGATACCTCTTAAATTTTCAATATTGTTAAGTTTATTTGGGTAGAAATGCACTTACCTTCACCTTCACTTTTTTTCCTTAGAAAATTTGTGTGATTGCAAGGGTTAGGTCAATAGCAATGTAAGAATCAAGTCATGCAATTATGTGCATGCACAAAAAGATAAGCAATAAGGTTTGTTATATTTCATCATCATTATCATTAACCATGTAGCCTTCATCACAACTAATTGAGGTTGGCTAGTGAATCATATTTCTTCATTCATTCTTAGTTAGTTCTATGTACAAGAGGTTTTAAACATATTTTGTTCTACTATACACAATTTCTAGTCTATTAATTTTGATCTGCCACTTTACCTTAATTATCCTTATTCATAATCTACCTACCAACACATTGGTGCATATTTCTATAATATCCATTTTTTGTAGAAATGTGCAAATTTGGCTTAATTAAATTAAACCTCAAAATACCAATTTTAACAAAAATCATCAAAAGCATGTCATTGTGTTCTACTAATCAAATGAAGCAAATTAATATATAGAAAAAAAAGTATATGTCAATTTGCGAGGGAGTGGAAATTATGGAATTAATTTTGATTTGACTTATTTCCCTAAAGTTTTTAATTATTTCTACTGATCATTTATTAAAGTTATTGTCGAAGAGCAGGGTTATATTTCAAAAATCCAACTTTCAGTGGCATGCATTGGGCTGATCTTAAGACGAATAGGTAAATGACATTAATTAAGTAATTTTTATTCCTTCCCGCCTTAACATAAGCCTCATTTACTTGGATAGCTGATGTGAAACGAATAGGAATTGCATTCGAGATTATAAAGAAATTGATTTAAGCTTTGCAATATAAACTAATGTTTCACAAGATTAGATGCTTAGACTTAAGGCCATCAATAATGTAAAGGCAATCAATTGCAAGATAGAATAACAATCACTTGAGAATGATCTCAATCATAAAGATAAACTTAAATATTGTAAACAAGAGATCCCACACTTAACAATTAGAAAAGTCACCTTGAGTTTCCCTCACTCAAGCTTGTCTAGTAAGGGTTAGCGGGAAAGAATCTTAGCAAACCAAGCGATGCCACCAAGTTGAAAAGACACCTAGAGTAGTAGCCCAACGAAAGTTCGCCAAAGAGGGAGAAAACGTGAGTGGGTACCAAATGTTCTGCCAACTTCCGGATGGTAGATGCTCTTCAATTGATGACGTCAACATGAATAAGGTGTGATTGATGTGATCTTCTACGGAGTTGTCCACTTATGGGTCGAGGTCGAAGAGGATGGAATGATGACTATTCACTAAACTTTGATTGTCGTAGAGGAATCCACAATCACGATCCGAATCGGCCATGCACTAATCAAGGGGATTGTCGATGGAGGGAGGCCTTCTTCTTTCTTGGAGTGGAGCTCATGAGTCAAGAGGATTTCCAAGAGGTGGGAAGGAAAAAGGGACGGCTAAGGGAAGAGGGGCTTGCTTTTGGTGGACTTAGGGTTTGGGTTTGGAGAGGGGAAATAATACAAAATCTGAAATTAGTTTCTGATTTTAGTAAAATAGGAAGATGGATTTAAGAATTTGAAATTTGAAAATCAAATTCAAGTGGAGGGAGATTAAGGAAGAGAGAGGAGGGAGATCCCATGGACGGGCCAACGGCATGCATGGGGTTGGGAGGGATTTGAATTTTCAATTTGAAATTCAAATTAATTTCAATAAGGGTGGCTTGATTGGGTGGCAACCAATGAGGGTTTAATGGGGATTTAATTAGGGTCTAGGTGGAAAAATTGGAGAGAGAAAGGGCTAGAGAGGGGGCCGACCACATGAGGGGAAATTTGAGGGGTTTGCATTTAATAGGTGGTCCCGAAAAGGATTTAGTTGAGGATTGCCATTAAACCTGAAATTGATTTCAAATTTTAATGGATTTAGGTCTCTTAATATACGTTATTAATAGGGAAAGTTTTAGAATTCAAATTTGAATTTGAATCTACATGAAGCAACTTTCCAAATTAATGAGGATGCAATTAAAGAAATTATGGACGATTTTGAAATTTGAAATTCAAAATCCTCGGGTGGTGGGTTGATGGCCGGCGGCTTGTAGGGCTTGGGGAGGCCGGCGGTGAGGGGTTGGGTGGGGTTGGTGGTGGACGGGTGAGGGGAGGCCGGCGACACAAGAGTGAGGTGTTTGGTGGGGTTTGATTTTTGGGAGGAGGAAAGGGTATGGGTGGTTTGGAAGGCCGACATGTAGGGACTAGGAGGGGGAGATGAAAGTAGAATGAAATTAGAAAAGAAAAGAATGGAGCCGCGAACCTTGGAATCCACCGAAGGTTGACAGGTATTGCTCTCACCCACCTAGGGTCTCTCCTCTCATGAACTCACTTAGAGATCAAGCAAAGAAAACAAAATTTCATTCAATATTCATCATACCCTCTCATACAAGATGAGGACCTTATATATAGGCCTTCAAACAAATAGAAAAGAAAGACAAGAATGCCCTCGGGGCTACAACTCAAACACAAACAAATAACGGATACAATCGTCACAACTAATAAAAGAAACACAAATAAAAAATAAAGACTTCTAATCAAGGCCGTCGCTCTGCGCTGCTTCCGATGATAAACATTCCGGAATCTCCTACTGATGTCCTCATCAATAGCTCTCAGTGTTGGTTGTTCTAGTCGTTAGAGTTCACATGCTCGAGCTTCTGCCTACAAAGAAATTCAGGTAAGGAAGAAGAAGGACAAGGAAAAGAAGAGGAACAGGAAGAAGAGGCAGAAGTAAAAGAGACAGAGAAAGAAGAAAAGGGAGGAGAAGAAAAAAAAAGGTAAGATAGTAGTTATTGTAGAATTTTTAAGTAGCAATTATTTTGTAAGAGCCTAATTTAATTAATATTCAATTTTTATATTAGGTTTTAAGCAATGTTTAAGGAGGAAAATTTTAACAATTTAAGCATGTACGAGAAAAAGAAATTGTGAGGTATGTAATATTACGAATAATCTAATGTACTTATTTTTACAAGTAGAAATTTGTGCGAATTGTCAAAAATAAGAAACTTGAGTTGGCGTACATTTTATATACACGTAAAAGGGTACGAGGTGTCCGAATTGTGGAGATAGCTCATAACAAAGGTAAGATATACAACTTTTCTAATTCAGAAAGCAAGTACTTTGTTTCTTACATCTACAATAACACTTGAATCAGTTGAGTATGTTATTCATTAGCAATTTTACATATTGTGGAATGAAAATATCTTCTATTAAATGATGCACGTTTAAACGAAAAACATGCAATCTATACAATCTTTCTTTCATAAACATATCATATTACTTGTTAGTGTAAATCTATACATCATAAATGTTACGATAAAGTAAATACACTGATCAAAATTTGCTAAGCATGAGAAAATATCATGCTAGGTGATGGGAAGACATTGATATATATTATGATATCTGTGGAGGCGGGGCAATGCGACTTTAATGGGTAATGCAACATAATGATATGTTTATGATATACTTGTGCAGATGGGCAATGCTTCAATGAGCAATGCGACCCAATGGGCAATGTGACCTTTAATGTAGTTCAATAGCAGGTATTGGGTTTCACCTGGGCTCTACTGAATGGTATAATGAAGTGTAAGAGCTATGTTTACGTTATGTGGCCTGTAACTAGACATCTAGACATGACACATTTTTAGACAAGAGATAATGTGAATTGTGAAAGAGAGGATGAGTAAGTAAATGGAGCATCTAAGTGATGAAATCCAAGAGAATATCTAAATCAACTTGCGTGATATTGTGTTACTTGTATCACCATGATAGACATTCTATCATTTTGATTCAGATGTGTATATTAATGTAATAAAATTTATTTATAAACAGCTTATAAATGATAATGTTCGTAATATAAAGCAGGCATGGTTTATGATTATGTACAGTCATCTCACGTACATGCTGGCTATTATTTTGTATGCCTAAATACTGCATTCGGGATGCTTATCCTCCTTAGCCTCATAGCTCGCTAGAATTTTATTTTAGTTGCTTTTGCAGGAAAGAGCAAAGTTAAAGTTGAGGCTGAGTAGAATCACGTTTACTTTATATTTTATGTGATGGGGACATCAGATTTCGACACGTGTACCATCGCCGACGGCGCAGATCGACGGCTACGATCCAGAGCCTCTACTTCTGAGTTATTTACAGCTTACGTTACGTGTACTTCTTTAGTTTTCCTAGTTTGCCCCTGAGGGCATTGTTCTACTTATGTAGCCCAGAGGGCGTTTATGTCTTTTCATTTTTCTTTATTTGAGCCTCCTTATATGAGGCATGATGCATTGTAAAAATTTAGTTTTTGGATGAAATGAAAAATTATTTCCCTTTGTTCTCTTTGTGAGTGCATTCCCATAGATCTCTTAGTGAGTTCAACGGGAAAACTAGATCTCTCCGTAAGTTCTAGATTCCGTCCCAAGATTATTGTGTGGAGATCGAGTGTTGAAGAAAAGCGAGGCAAGTAGAATCCAAGCAACGGAAATCTTCAGAATTTTTTTCATCTTTCCTTCCCCTCACTCTGTTGCCGCCGATCCCCCTGGGATCCCGTCAGGCCGCCAGTCTGAAAAGCCCAACCCGTCGGCCCACAGAACTTTCCCCCACCAGCCAGCCGCACGTCCAGCCCCGCCGACCGCCGCAGAAATCCCCTCAGCCGCCTGCCACCGTGAGTCCATGCGCCGGCCCCCTTAGTTTCTCCCTTGCAAATTTGTATTTCCCCATAATTACCTTCCTAATTGAGCCACTTAAATTGGGGAGTTAATTAAGGGAGTTACAACCTTTTTGAAATTCAATTTCCCTCTCAATTATCTTAAATTAGGGAGTTATTTGATTTAATCAAAATATGAATTTCAAATTCATATTTGGATTAAATAAATGTGGTCCCCACTTGTTTATTTCCCCAAACCCCTCACCTCTCTCTATGGCCGGCCACCTCCTCTCTCTTCCCCCTATTAATTTTCTTAATTGCCCTTTTAATTCTTTCCCTCCTAATCTTAATTTCAAATTCCATATTCTGAAATTAAAATTAAGAGCTCTCCTATTTGGGAAAATCTGAATTCAATTTCAGATTTTAAGATTTTCTCCCATAGCTCCACCCGCCCCTATCCCTCTCCAAACCGTGGCCTTCCTCCCTCTTGCTCACGTTCCGCTCGCTCGCCTCCCCTCTTTGGTCGCATCATTCATCATCACCATGCATGGAGGAACCCGAATGGAATTTCGGGTTTGAGTACGACAACCACGAAAGGGTTAATATTCTCCGATCACCGTTCTTCGACGTCGACTTCGACTTTGATGACACCGTCGAGGAATACTTGGATCGGATTCTACCAACACTAGTGGAGTCCATCGACGACCACTTCTCCGTCTACACGTGGATCATTGAAGGCCGTCCACCCACTCCTCCGAATCCGGCTCCCTTCCCGGCGACAAGTCCTCTCAAGATCACTTGCCTATTAGTAGCGTCGCTAAGTCTACTTACGGTTCTCTTCCGCTAGCCACCACTATAAATATGAGTGACGGATCTTAAGGTGAAGGATCTAAATCTTAAATTTGGGGCTTTGTTAGTCTTAGCCATTTGTATTACTTGAATTATTGATGTTATTTTGAAAGTCTTCTAATCTCTAAATGTGTTTTCTTGTCATTACTTAATTTATCGTCATTTAATTCGTGAACTCAACTTGATTAAGCAAAGAGTTTTGGTAGCAAGTTTTGAATCAATACTTCTATTATTTTTCTATGTGCAATTCGCAATTCATCGCATGATTGTTTCACATCATTATGTTTTATATTGTATAGTGTAAAAGAAGTGTAGATTTGAGGTTGGTAGGGCGTTTATCATATGCATGTTTTTAAATTTTTTTAACTGCTTCAGCTTGAATAGATACTATGATATCTTCATAAATGCTTTATGAATATTTTATAAAATATTAATGTAAGATAAATTATATAAATTCCTTTGATGTATCCCGCGTTGAACGGTAAGGAGAAGATCAGCGTGGGCATGACACTTTCACTCCGCATTATACATGCCCAAAACACCTATTGTTTATTTTCTACCATCTTCAAAAAATGTGGCCCAACCATCTGGCTAAAAATATTACCTAGCAAACACTAACTAATTGATGATAATTAAATAAGGTACTCTCCCACCTATGACAACTCTAAAATTCAACTAAGGATGTTTGACTCAATGCAATTTAGATTAATAAATGATAATTAAGACCATTCTTTCCAGTTTCTGTTTAGACATCAAGATTTAGGTAATATAGGTACCATCCAATTTGGTAGCTATTCACATTACCTCAAACTTTGCCTAATAATGCTATTAATTTACCCAGTATGAGAGATAAGATCACACCAAACATTTTTCATAATAATAAAAAAAAACAAAACACCAAGAAAAATAGAACAAACAGCCCCTTAAGAAAAATTTTCAGTCAAGTTAAACCTTGTAATTTGAGTTCAAGATCATCATTATTTGGTTTCCTAGATCAGAGAAACGTAAACAGATAATTGTTTATCTTATATCTCTTGGCATTTTTTAATATCATAAATAATTCTCATATCAGAAGCTTTAACATTCCTGTTTTTATTAGCCTCCACTTGAATGAGGTCAAAATCAAGTTGCAAATCTAATTTATTTAATTAAGCAAAATAAACATTGCAATTTCAATTTAGGATGATCATTAAATGGTTGTCCAAATAAAAGAAACCTTAATTGATAATTGTTTATCTGATCTCTCCTGAGATGTTTGTATATTGTATGCAAGAAAAAAAGTCAAATGAGTCATACATAAGTCCATCACTAGTTAACTAATTGGATAAGTCATCATGTACATTGATTATGTTGCCAAAACATCTGCACCATGGGGCAAAGCATTGCATTCATAATCTTTCCACACATCCATCTTAATATTATGATTTATGCCAATCAATTTAGCTAGCATTGACTTCTATGTTAATCAACACTTGAATACATGTAGCATTAGCTGGTCTGGTCTAATTATAGTTTAGTAATATTTACATACAAACTTCCATGGCACTTTCATTGCATAATGAATATGAATACTTAATTAATTTTAAACATCCAATTTTCACAATTCAACTTATGTCCTCATCTTTGTTGCTTGATCCAGCTATTATGACATACAGAAAACTTGATTACACGCTTTAAAACATACTTGTAAATTAACTGGAGGTTTTCTTGCAATAGCATAAACATTCACATCCAATTAAATACAAAAATAACTCATCAGTACATGACTGGGTATTAAACTTAATAACCTGATTTCCACGAACTCCTTTATTGAGATTATGGAAGTTACGCTCCAATATCCACTTGTAATACCTAATTTAACATATAGATAAGAAGATGAAACAAACATTAAGAAAAAGTTAAGGAACACTCTGACTGCAACCTAACGAAAATCTCACTGTTTCTGAAGAGGAGACATTTCCACTCGAAGGATGCGCTCAATTTTGGGGGGCAAAGATTTCTCCACATCCTTTATAACTCTACGTAGAATGTGTGGCCGCAATTCCTTGTGTAGATTAGCTAGCTAAAGGCAAATTCAAATCACTTCAGAAAAAAAGAAAAATGCAGATAAAAAATTCAAATGTTTCTACAATAGAAATTTAATAGCAAATGCAACACTTAAAAGGAAATCAATTGTGAAAAGGCATTTCGAAATCCAATCACTAATGGTTGAAATAAAGCAAATATGATAGTTACGATAAGAATGCCAACAAGGATAAATAAAATAGTGGATGCACAAATGCAAGACAAATGAGAATTTATGCAAGCTAAATATTGTACCTCAATTTCATTGAAAGAACTTAGATTTTTGTAATTTTCAACAAAATCATCTTTGCTGCTAAACTTTCCAGCATCAAGAAAATGTAGAAGAGCCCTGTCAGTCGTTAAAACAAGTTTGAATGAAATGCCTCAGTGCCGAAGATATATATTCTCTAAGTAGAATATTTCATGTATTAGCATATTTATTCTCTACGCTACACTATAGAATATGATTGATCATGACCATTTAGCAAGCATCTCATCCAAGTTTCTCATTCAAACAATTTACCAAAAGAAAATAAACAATAATTCTAATAAAAAGGAATCAGCAACTCGGTTAATTAAAAGTTTAAAACATCTACATTAAATAGTATATTCCAGTCATCTATATATTTAGGCATCCTCTCCAGGGAAAATTATTAGCTCGGACACCGGACGTAGAGATACGTCCGGTGTCCAATAAAATATTTACATGTGGAATGTACACGTGTCCGCGGAATTTTAAGTCAAGCGCGTCAAAAGCGCGGGTAAAGCACAAGTAAAGTGCAGGTAAAGCGCAGGTAAAGCGCAGGTAAAGTGCAGGTAACACACAGTCGAAGCGCAGTCAAAGCACAGTCAAAGCGCAATCAAAGTGTAGTCCACATGGCAAATTTTAATTGGATATACGGACCTTTTTTTAGGTCCGGTGTCCGGACCTAATAATTTCCCCCTCTCCCGACACTATTTTCGGATGCAGAAGGAGCATGCCTATACATCCTAATCTCTGATGGTCCAAGATGATGTTCCAAGAGTGTGATGGAGTGCATTCAACTACTAGCAAGATCAACATGCATTTCTCAAGTAAGCAGAGCAAAATCATCATCACATGGTACGTGCTCAAAGTCAAGAGCAAGCTCATCTGACACTATGAGGGCTCCCTCAACATCTGCCTTCAATAATACCAGAGATCAAGAGAGACTTCAACCATTCTATCAGCACAAGCTGTTGCAACTCAAGTTGATCAAGGAGTTGCCATCCATTGGCCATTACAACCGGAGATGCTTCGCCTACAATGTAGCAAGTTGCCATCCATTGGCCATTACTAGCAATGAGGTGTCAACGCCACCACCAACATATCACCCCATTTCATAATCATAGGTAGGCAGTCAAACCATCAAAAGAAGATTATTTTAGATAGATTTAGCAAATATACATTAAGAAGATGTTTAATTTCACACTGATTACTAAATTCCCCAGTATATTTAGATGCCTCGAAGAATCTTTGGGTTAGACTAAACCCGCCTCATTAGTTCCTGATTGCTGAAGTTTATAAATTATAATTAGTAAAACCCAAATCAACAAAGAAAATAGATAAAATCTATAGCATTTAGAAGCTTCTTCTGGAAATCATTTGGTATCTTATCAAAAAATAAGCAATCGGATATTCAGTGATAAATAAAAAAACATTTATAAGAACAAAGTTGGAAAATTAAAAAAACAAATTTAAAGCTTGCACCATTATACTAAACATGAACAAAATAATAGAACAGATTACTACATTCAAATTATCAGCATAGAATGGCAGAAGCAATGTTCCATTTAATGTTAAATGGTTAGAATGAAGAAAATATCTGTAGTTATCATGATTATCAACCATGATATTCTAATCCGTAAAACCCCAACTTACATTCCTTTTCTAACAGAATTTCCCACAATTGGTAGACAATAATTGTCACTTTAGCCGATTGATAAAGAAGTGAATCAAGATATGGTAACAAAAGTGCAGATATAAAGGATATCCTAAGAAAGTTAAACTGCAAAATATAAGACGACTTGGCTACAATATCAAGAAGAAACGTGCAAACCTATAAAACAATTCAAATGAGCAAATGAAAGTAATTAGAAGTAAAGAGTGAAAACTACAGATATTTGTATCATCAAAGCAATAGTCGGGAAAGAAGTGGAAAAAAAAAAATGGACCAGAAACTATAACTTCCAGTATTGAAATACAAATTTAATAACTCCCATAGTATCTGTAATATTTTCATTATATCATTAGAAATTCATAGAAGAGACTATGTACTAGCTTGCCAAAAGAAATGTAGCTCAGTATCTTTAAATAACTGGTACAAGCCCGGATAATCACATAAAACTAGTAGTAGATACAAATCTCAAATAAAGTACCTAATTCAGGCAGTGCCACATCGTGCCTCACCGTTGGCAAAAAGACCTAGTAACTAGAATGCATCCATGAATTGATAAATTCCCTCTGACAAATTTTAAGAAAAATGCAATACACCAAAACATTTTGATGCGGCAGTAGTCTAATTAGTCCGTCATGAGTTTATGTATTCAGTATCAAGTGATAATTCTGATTATTCTCGAAGTTAATTCTTAGTTTAAATGCTAGACATTATTTAGGAATACTTGTCATTTTTATCCTGTTTAAGGGTACTTTTGTAATTTTCCAATAAGGCCCAGAGTTTCCGAAATTCAATTAGTTGAAGATGAAAATGAAATGGCAATTGCTTTTTCTTGGCTTCTTCCTGATGCTATCAAGAAATTATGTACTTTTTATTTATATTTGGACAATAGTATATTTTGTTTTCTTTTCTTTTTTAGCTATCCAATGATGGGAAAGCATCCAATGATCATGGTAGGTAGTGCATATGGCTTGGTAGACCTTTGGTTTGCTGGCTCGATTGGTCCCTGGCTGCTGGTGGTTCACGGGTTGGCTGTTTTGGAGCATTCGGTTTTGAGCTTGTTCTCTAAGTTGCTTGAGCTGAAGTTTAGTAGCTCATTAATATCCAAAAAGGTACCTCATTATGAAGCTTACTTTTGGAGTGGCCTTGTCCCTTCCCCTTCCCCTTTCTTCTAGTCTCTTGGGAATTCGTGGCCTGTTCTTAATTATGGCTGAATACCGTGGCTTGCTGGCTGAATTCAAAGCATTAGAATTTATAAAAGAATGCTTTTTCCCTTGGGAGTCCATCCGGCCTTTGTTTTTCCGAACTGGGATGCTTTTCCCATTGTTGTGCTGCTTTGAATTCTCGGCCTGCTTGCTGGTTCCTTGGTTCCATGAGATGCTGGGCTGTTTTTTCCAAAATGGCTCTTGGAAATCCTTTGAAAAATAAATGCTTGGGATGTTGTGAACATTAACTAAGGTGGCTTTTGGCATTCCTCTACTTTGCCTATAAATATGAGATGATGAAGTGAAGGAAGGTAGTTGATATTTGTGAGCATATTTGCTATTAACCTGCGGGTTTATTCGGAAATCCTACGGGCTCTTTCCACCTTTCTTTTCTCATCCCCTCCGGAAATCCTACGGGCTCTTTCCACCCTTTCTTCTCGGGCTTCTAACATCTTCGTCTCTCCGCAATTGCCACTCCATCTGTATCCTTCTTCTCAAAGTAAAGCAACTTTAGGGTGTCGTATCAAAGTTGATTTGAAGCATCTATTAAAGAAATTGGACAATCTTGCAGTGGTGAACCATCGGTTTGCTAGTTCTATGCACTTTACTTATTTAACCTACAAATTCGATGCATGTGAATAACCCGCTCTGACGGTTATCTGAGGATAGCGTCTTTTTAAATTTCTTTATTTCTTTAAAATCTCCTAGCATCTTTTGTTGTGTTTGTCAAGTTTTGGGTCGCTTGTTTTTTATTTAATAAAGTTTGTTTTAAGTTCTACTCATTGTGTCAGTTTTCTTCTTGTGTGTCTACATCAACTTGATATCAGAGCAAGTTCGTCTTTTTTTTGGTTTGTAGGAGTCTTTCTCTTTTGTGTCAAAAAAAAAATGGCTAATGAACAAGGGGATTGGCAACAAGTGATGCAACAATTAAATGATTTGCAACATCAAATTAATACGGTAGCTGAGGCTATTGCTAATCTAAATGTCAATCAAGCTAACGTTAATCCTAGTATAATATCTTCTGGGAGTGAAGAGGAAGAATCTAGAAATCGAAATAGGCGACAAAGAAATTGGGATCACGGAATTAAAATCGACGTTCATAATTTTGAAGGAAAATTGCAACCTGAACAATTCATAGAATGGGTAGAAAAACTGGATCAGTTTTTTGAATGGAAAGAAATTCCGGATAATCGAAATGTTAAATTTGCAAGTTTGAAACTAGCGGGACATGCATTAACTTGGTGGAAAAATTTACAAAACAACATATTAAGAAGAGGCAAAGAAAAAATTCAAACCTGGGATAGAATGAAAGAAAAGATGAAAGGAAAATTTTTACCTTCTGATCACTCGAGAACTATTTTTCAGGAGTTTAACAATTTGCGTCAAGGTAATCAAACTGTAGAAGAATACACTGAAAACTTTTACAAGTTGCAAGCTAGAAATGATTTGGATGAATCTGAAAAAAAACTGTAACGAGATACCTCAATGGGCTAAAATGGACAATTCAGGATCAACTCAATTTACATCACGTGGTTAAATTAGATGAAGCTTATCGAATGTCTTTAAAAATTGAAAAACAACATTTGAGGGGAAGCAGTAAAATCATTGAAACATATAAACGAAGGCAAACGAGTGGGACTAAAACTCAAACTTCTGTGGGGACTTCGAGTGCAAAAGTTAAAACTGTTGAAAGTCAAAATCAAGAAAAAGGAAAAGGAGTAGCAGGAAATAAACCGTCTGAACAATTTAAGCAAATTGGGTCTTGTTACAAATGTGGGTTATATGGTCACTTGTCAGCTACTTGCAGAAAGAATAATCCTCCACGAACTAATTTCATAGAAGGTGAAAATGAAATAGAAGAAGAGGAAGAAGATGAAACAGAATCTGAAAATGAAGCTGAGTTGGAAAATTTTGACTTAGAAGGTGATGAAGGAGAACCATTGTTAGTAATTCGACAAGTCTTAACTGCTCAAACTGAAAAGGAAAATAAATGGCTTAGGAGGAACATTTTTAGAACTACTTGTACTATTGAAGGAAAAGTTTGCACTTTAATGATTGATAGTGGAAGTTCAGGGAACTTTGTTTCACAACATATGGTAAAGAAACTAAAGCTGAAAACGAAACCTCTTGATAAGTCGTATAAAATATCTTGGTTCAAAGAGGGAAGTGAGGTTCCTATAAATAAACAATGCCCTGTGAACTTAACAATTGGAGGAACTTATAAAGATCAAATTGTTTGTGATGTTGTGCCTTTGGAAGTATGTCACATCCTTTTAGGTCGTCCCTGGCAGTATGATCATAAAACCATCCACAATGGAGAAAAGAATACATATTCTTTCATTAAAGATAACAAAGAATTCACACTCTTTCCACAAAAAAACATTCCTGATCCGATAACAAAGAACAAGAAACCTGTCAAGTCTTTCACTTCTAAATTGCTTTTGAACGCAAACGAGTTAACAAAATCTGATGTGATATATCTGTTATTTGGAAAAGAGTCTGATTTAGATTTAGAGATTCCTAAGGAAATACAACCATTGCTAGATGAATTTTCTGATTTGATACTTGATGAATTACCAGCTGGATTACCCCCGATGAGAGATATTCAACATCATATTGACTTCATTCCTGGAGCTACATTACCTAATCGTTCACATTATAGAATGAGTCCAAATGAACATCAAGAACTTTCTAAACAAGTATCTGAACTGCTGGAAAAGAGTTTAATCCAAGAAAGTATGAGTCCTTGTGTTGTGCCTGCTTTACTTACTCCTAAAAAAGATGGAACTTGGAGAATGTGTGTAGATAGCCGAGCTATAAACAAAATAACCATCAAATACCAATTTCCAATTCCTAGACTGGATGACATGCTGGATATGTTAAGTGGTGCTAAAATTTTCTCAAAAATTGATTTAAAAAGTGGGTATCATCAAATAAGAACTAGACCTGGAGATGAATGGAAAACTGCTTTTAAAATCAAAGAGGGCTTATATGAATGGCTTGTTATGCCTTTTGGTTTGTCTAACGCTCCGAGTACTTTCATGCGAACAATGAATCATGTTTTACGATCTTTTATTGGGAAGTTTGTGGTTGTATATTTTGATGATATTCTGATTTATAGCATTCATCCATCTGAACACCTTTTTCATGTTAAAGAGATTCTGAAAACTTTGAGAGAACAGAAGCTGTACATCAATTTAAAGAAATGCTCTTTTATGACTTCGAGTTTGACATTTTTGGGTTACATTATATCTGCTAAAGGAATCAAAGTAGATCCTGTAAAAATCGAAGCAATAAAAAGTTGACCTGTTCCTAAGAATATCAGAGAGGTAAGAGGGTTTCATGGGTTAGCATCTTTTTATCGTAGATTCGTTAAGAACTTCAGTACTATTATTGCTCCTATCACTGACTGTTTGAAAAAAGGAACTTTTAAATGGACCCCTGAGGCTGACACTACTTTTCAATTGATCAAATCAAAAATGAGTCAAACTCCTATTCTTAGCTTACCAAATTTCGAAAAGGTTTTTGAAGTTGATTGCGATGCTTCACATGTTGGTATTGGTGCTGTTTTAAGTCAAGAAGGAAAGTCTATTGCATATTTTAGTGAAAAGCTAAATGATGTTCGATCTCGATATTCTACTTATGACTTGGAATTTTATGCCATTGTTCAAGCTTTGAAATTCTGGAGATGCTATCTGATTCAACGAGAATTTATTTTGAATACTGATCACGAGGCTTTACGATTTTTGGGATCACAAAAAAATCTTAACAAAAGACATGTCAAATGGGTTTCTTTTTTACAAGAATACACTTTTCATATCAAACATAAAACGGGAGTTTTGAATAAAGTTGTTGATGCTTTAAGCCGAAGATCTCATTTGTTGATAACTGTTTTTCTGACTGTTACTTCTTTTGATTTTTTGAAAGACACTTATGCAAATGATTCTGATTTTAAAAATATTTGGAATGCTTGTTATGCTTCTGGGACTGATCCTTCTGCTCAATTTGTCATACATCAAGGTTTCTTATTTAAGGGAACTAGACTTTGCATATCAAAAAGTTCTTTGAGAGAACAACTTGTGAAAGAATTGCATAGTGGAGGTTTGGGAGGACATTTTGGGCAAGGAAAAACAATTGCTTTAGTTGAAGAAAAGTATTTCTGGCCCCACATGAGAAAAGACATTGCTAAATTAGTAAAACAATGCAAGGTATGTCAAGCTTTTAAAGGAACTACACAAAATTCTGGTTTGTATACTCCTCTGCCCATTCCAAACAAACCTTGGGAAGATATTTCTATGGATTTTGTTTTAGGCTTGCCAGTTACTTTTTGAAAATATGACTCTGTTTTTGTGGTAGTAGATCGATTCAGTAAAATGGCACATTTTATTCCTTGCAAGAAAACTTCTGATGCTTCTCATATTGCTGATTTGTTTTTTAAAGAAGTTCGCTTGCATGGTGTTCCTCGAACTTTTACTTCTGATCGTGACACTAGGTTTTTAAGTCATTTTTGGAGAACTCTGTGGGCAAAACTTGGAACTACTCTTCAATTCAGCAGTGCCTATCATCCTCAAACCGATGGGCAGACTGAGGTAGTAAATCGAAGTTTGGGAAATTTGTTAATATGCCTTGCTGGAGAAAAACCATCTCAATGGGATTTAGTGTTGCCTCAAGCTGAGTTTGCATATAATAATTCTGTTAATCGTTCTACTGGCAAAACTCCATTTGAAATTATTTATGGGCAACCTATTCCTCACATTCTGGATAAAAATTCTTCATCTCTTCCTAAAAAAACTAGTGCTGAGGCTTTTGAAACATTTGATCATATAAAAACTGTCCAACAACAGGTTTTTGAAAAACTTAAGAATGTTACTGCTAAATATAAGTCTGCTGCTGATAAACATCGAAAAGAAGTAAATTTCAATGAAGGTGACTTAGTGATGGCTTACTTTTGTCGCCAAAGGTTTCCTGTTGGCACTTTTAAAAAGTTAAGTAGAAAAAAATTTGGTCCATTTCGTGTAATTAAAAAATTAGGTGCTAATGCCTATCTGCTAGATTTACCAGATACTGTTGGCACTTCACCTGTTTTTAATATTTCTGACCTGTCTTTGTATGAAGGAGATTCTGACGATTTTGTAGATATTGAAACTTTACCACTCTCTGCTCCTTTGGTAAAGTCTGAAGATCAAATCGAAGATGTTATTGATGTGAAAGTTATTCAAACGAGGCATGGAGAGCACAAAAAGTTTTTGGTCAATTGGAGCAATCGGCCATTGACTGATTGTACCTGGATTGATGCTGCTGAACTAAAAAAGAAAAATTTGGGGCTTTATGAACGAGTTGCTGATACGTTCTCATCAGGAGATAAGAATTTTCCACCAGGGGAGAATTGATGCTATCAAGAAATTATGTACTTTTTATTTATATTTGGACAATAGTATATTTTGTTTTCTTTTCTTTTTTAGCTATCCAATGATGGGAAAGCATCCAATGATCATGGTAGGTACTGCATATGGCTTGGTAGACCTTTGGTTTGCTGGCTCGATTGGTCCCTGGCTGCTGGTGGTTCACGGGTTGGCTATTTTGGAGCATTCGATTTTGAGCTTGTTCTCTAAGTTGCTTGAGCTGAAGTTTAGTAGCTCATTAATATCCAAAAAGGTACCTCATTATGAAGCTTACTTTTGGAGTGGCCTTGTCCCTTCCCCTTCCCCTTTCTTCTTGTCTCATGGGAATTCGTGGCATGTTCTTAATTATGGCTGAATACCGTGGCTTGCTGGCTGAATTCAAAGCATTAGAATTTATAAAAGAATGCTTTTTCCCTTGGGAGTTCATCCGGCCTTTGTTTTTCCGAACTGGGATGCTTTTCCCGTTGCTGTGCTGCTTTGAATTCTCGGCCTGCTTGCTGGCTCCTTGGTTCCGTGAGATGCTGGGCTGTTTTTTCCAAAATGGCTCTTGGAAATCCTTTGAAAAATAAATGCTTGGGATGTTGTGAACATTAACTAAGGTGGCTTTTGGCATTCCTCTACTTTGCCTATAAATATGAGATGATGAAGTGAAGGAAGGTAGTTGATATTTGTGAGCATATTTGCGGTTTATTTGGAAATCCTGCGGGCTCTTTCCACCCTTCTTTTCTCATCCCCTCCGGAAATCCTGCGGGCTCTTTCCACCCTTTCTTCTCGGGCATCTAGCCTCTTCGTCTCTCCGCAAGTGCCACTCCATCTGTATCCTTCTTCTCAAAGTAAAACAACTTTAGGGTGTCGTATCAGAGTTGATTTGAAGCATCTATTGAAGAAATTGGACAATCTTGCAGTGGTGGACCATCGGTTTGCTAGTTCTATGCACTTTACTTATTTAACCTACAAATTCGATGCATGTGAGGAACCCGCTCTGACGGTTATATGAGGATAGCGTCTTTTTAAATTTCTTTATTTCTTTAAAATCTCCTAGCATCTTTTGTTGTGTTTGTCAAGTTTTGGGTCGCTTGTTTTTTATTTAATAAAGTTTGTTTTAAGTTCTACTCATTGTGTCAGTTTTCTTCTTGTGTGTCTACATCACTTCCTCATATGATCCCCTTTCTCTAAACCTTAGGAATTCTTATTGATTTCTTGCTCTCTATCTTGCGTCTCCCTTCCTCTAAGTCATTCATCTCATCTATTTTTATCTTTATCTCAATTTTCCCTCTACACAGAAAGCTTCCCATTTCATTGCCTTGCTATATATCATTTTAATCCAAGTAAAAATTCTTGAGCCAAGTAAACAACTATTGCACTCCACAGCGGATCATCAGTTACTTGCTAGTGCAGCTACACATGCATCACTCCATTTGTTTGTTTTTATATTTGCATCTCTTAGGCTTGCATGCTACCAGCAGATAATGTGTGTACTCACCTTTGCTTGCACAGCTCACTTATCTACTAACTAAAAAGTCTAAAATTGCTTATGATGTTGAATCCATGTGTCTTTGAGCCCAATCACATACTTGCATATTTGCATCTTTGCAAACTCACCTACTATTAAAACTAACCCAATCAAGCCCAGATAGCCTAATTGAATCATAAAACCCAATAAAAAAGGATTCAAATTCAGTTCATCAATATTTTAGTCATGTGCTTCTGTCGTTGCCTAATTGAATCATAAAACCCAATAAAAAAGGATTCAAGTTATGAGCCCAATCACATACACAAATATTTGCATCTCTGAAAACTCGCCTACTATTCTAACCAGCCCAACCAAGCCCAAATAGCCTAACCCAACCATAAAACACAATGAAAAAAGAGTTCAAATTTAATTAATCAATATTCTAGTCATGTCAAATCAATGTTGCCAATCGCATGAATATGCCAAAGCTTTTAAATGTCATTCAAGAGAGTTGATAATGCACTTGAGCATTTCTCATGAAAGTATTCTGTCAATATTTTTTTATGGAGTGATATTATTCCCTTATTGTCTTACTACACAAGACGGATTTCACATTCATCTCTTCCTCAAGATGGATGTCGCTAGCTCAGAAGTACAAAAAACGACCTTCAGCTTTTCTATGATAGCACTTTAATTCTCTAGCATAGAGTTCTTTGCCGCCTAGATAAATTGATAAAGTGTAAGCCTTCCTTAGTCCAACCAATATTAATGTACTGATCCCCCTCTTATTATATTTCTCCATGAAACGGATGTCCCACTCATAAACTCATTTTTTGAGATGGGTTTCCTATTTGTCACTTATCACGTAGATGAATATTGTTAGCTCTGTAGTATAGTCATTGGCCTCTATTTCCTCTTCTAGCAATATTTCAACTGAGTAGAGTTCTTTGTTGCATTGGGGAATTAATGCAATGTAAGTTTAACTTAATACATCATAAGTTTATGTTTACTATATCATTTAATCGTAAGTACTTGTATTTAAATTAATTGTTAGTAATTTAACCATCAGTTGTTATTTAGGACTATTTGGTCATTTTCATATTTGTTTATGGGTTGTTTTTATTTTTTTATTTTTCATAAGGCATATTTTTATAAATATTGCCCAAAATCTATAATTTGATTAATGTAAGTTGATAATAAAAATAGCAATCGCATTTTCCTCAAGGCTGATCCCCCCTCTGTCTCATAATCTTAGAGTTCTTTCTTTCCTTCATCTTCAGCTTATGCTTCCCCTCTTCAGGGGCATCTTTATTCTAATTTTTCATCTCTTTTTCTCGTTATCTCTCTTGCTTCTCTCTCTACACGGAATTCTTGATGTAGGCAAGGGGAGGGGTCAAAACAAGTTGAGTTTTACTTTTGGTGAGTTTTAATATTCTCTACTAAATGTCAGCTCATTAATATTTAGTAGAGTGTTTTAAGCTCATAAATTGATGATTAATTAGATTAATCCCCTCCTCCTTGTGGCTCTTAGGTTTCTTCCCTTGTGTCTTTTCTCCTTCCCCCTCTTCTTTCTTCTTGTCTCTTGGAGAATCGTGGCTTGCTCTTTAATGGTGGCTGAATTCTATGCTTTGATTTCATTGGGAAGCTAATGATTTTAATGCTAGACATTTCATCCGGCTGATATTTCCATGCCTTGGCTGATTTCCGAAATGGGAAGCTTTTCCCGTTACTGTGCTGCTTTGAAAATTCCGCCTGTTTGCTGGTGCCTTGGTTCCGTGAGCTGCTGGGTTGTTTTCAGAGAAAGGCTTTTGGAAAACCTATGGGAAATAATGCTTGGAATAATGTGGCTTTTATCATTCCATTTATGGGGTGTCTTGTGGCTTTGCTGGCTGATTCCGTGGCCTTTATCCCCTTTAATTGTTGTCTTTTTAAATGTGCTGGAACCGTGGCTTTCCCTTGAGAATTGCTATGCCGTTTGGAATTTCTATAAACTGCTGGGTTCAGTGATTTTTCCTGGTTCCGTGGCTGTGCCGATTGGGTTTTCTGTGCAGGAATTATTAGCCTTTTAATACCCATTTATGGGTGGAATTGAAGAGACTTTTTGGGGCTGAATTTGGACAGTTTTTGGGGACTGTTTTGGAAAGAATTCTAAGAGTCTTTTGCTGAATTTTGGGCAGATTCCTGCTACAAATTTAAGTGTCTTTTGACCTTCTTTAATTAATGCTTTTAGTGGCTATTGGTATTCCTTTCTTTGGTCTATAAATAGAAAATGTTTGTGGCTATTTTAGAAGGTTAAGAGAGTGATATGATGTAATTTTTGGGATAAAACCTGAGTGGTTTTTGGCTTTGGAAATCCTGCGAGCTCTTTCTAAGCTTCTTCCCCTCCTCCGGAAATCCTGCGGGCTCTTTCCAACCTTCGTCTCGGCTTCTAATCTCTTTCTTCTCTCCATAGTAATCATTCCATTGTATCCTTCTTCTCTTGGAAAGCAACTTTAGGTGTCTTGTAAGAGTCATTTGTAAGAGTCATTTGAGTCGTTTGTAAGTGTCAAGTTGTAATAGTTTTTATAATATTAAAATTGTGTTTTGTTTTGTTTAATTTGTCTAATTATTATAAGTTTTGTAAGTTTCTCTTTCTTAGAAAGGTAATCATTTTTGTGATAAAAATTTTGGGTCCCTCTCTCAAATTTTTGATCGCATCAATTCTCAATGCCTCGCTCTATGTCGCATATCATGATTGAAATGACTAACAATTATAAATATATATAAGAGACTAATCACATGCTAATCACACTAACCAAGAAGCACTTAAAAAGGCCACAGCCCACATCTAGTGATAGAACCGGAATTAAGAACAAACCCCGCTAAATAGGAAAATAAAAAATTCTGTATTTCATCAATATTTTAAATAAAAATTTCAGATAAAGAAGCACACCATAGCTCCTCAACACTGTTTTGCAGAGGAGTGCCAGTAACAAGAAGCTTGTTCTTTGTACTAAATTCCTGTATCACCAAATAGATCAATTAAGACTATCTTTAAAATTTTAATCAAATAATATATATTTTCTATTGCTAGAAAGGGGTTGAAAAAGATTATAATAAGCATACCAACAAAGTTGTGTATAATGATGCCTCGCTATTCTTCAGCCTATGAGCCTCATCAACCATAAGGTAGTTCCATCTGATCTTAGAAAGCACGGCTTTGTCTTTCAATAGAACTTCATATGTTGTCAACAACGTATTAAATTTAATGTGTCTGCTACTTCCATTGTTATTATTAAACTCATACTGCTGACAAACCTGCTCCCCGGGAAAAAAAACATATATATATTTTTTATCAAAATTATGTACAACTTTCATGCCTCACAATAATAAGCAAAGCAGAAAAAAATGAAAAGCATCGCATACTTTATCTGGTGGAAAAGTAACTAGCCAAAAAGCTGATTATCTTTAAAAAAAAAAAAAAACAAATGCACAAGAAATATTGACCAAAACGATATCGAAACAAATAGACAAATTACAGAACATGATTACATTAACTTAAAAATTTAACAAAAATTCTATTATAAATATGACAAAATCTAGAAATTTTCCAATCATATTTAGAATCCTATGCTGATAAATTTTAAATATCGAATAAATGTGGAATGGTCATCAGTTTCATTAGAAAAGCTCCTGTAATCGCAAAATTACCAACACAAATAAAACATTTCAAGTACTTACATGGTTGAACTATAAAACAAAAATTCTTATCATCCTCTTATCTTTTTTAAAACTTTAGTCTGGAAGACCTGAAAACTACAGAACTTGGAGCAATGAATATATATCCAAATTTGTGCCTAGTGACTTAGGGATCATAGGAATTTGGATCAAGAAAGAGCTTTCAACTATGCAGGAGTACTACAGCTGGCGTGTTTTTGCCCTTAGTAAGCTCTTTTTGACTCGCACCAAAGGATAGGCGGATTGAGCATTGTGGAAAGGCAATAAAATCAACTCAGTAGGAACGCTAAGCCTTAATGACGCAAGTTTTCTCGTAGCACACTCAAATATTCAAGATCATTTGACCAGAACAAGGCCAAAACAAGCCAACACCAGGAAGGATTATTGATTTACCACGACTCTGAATCAATTTCTAACTCCAGGATTTGAAAAGGACAAAAAGAAACAGAGAAAGCTTGCAGCTGTCAAGTTTAATCTGTGCAACAGGCTAACCCAATGCCTACACCATGAATCGAAGTCAGTATTCTCCTACAAATACTAGGCTCAATGCACAAGTTCAACAAATAGAAATAGGGTTTTTTGTTAATCTTAACAATCAATTAAGCATCAAGAGCAGCCAAACTGTCATAACCTGTGATCAAGAAAATAACGATGGTTTTTCGAGTATCAACTAAGCCATTCAAGGAAATGAGCCATTATAAGTAGAAAGTGAGAGAATTCTCAAAATGGTCCCTAAGAATACACACTAATTTTCCGTTAGAATTATAAAGGAAGCCAACACTCCATCCACACCACAATGCAACTAGTAGCAAAATTTGGTATATGGTTATATGTCTATAGTCAAATATTGAAACTCACTTTGCACATACAAAAATAGATGGTAATAGATGCTTCAGTAGCAAGGTTACCTGAATAGGTTTCAAACCAAACACGACTCACAAAAATTAAAACATCAAGCAAAATTTAAAGAAGGGTGCAAAATATAAAAGTGAGACATAAATTACCAACCTATAAAAAATTTAAAACAAGAGTTGATTAGGAATTGCAATGTAAGCAAGCATAAACCAATTAAATGATGCAATAAAAGCAAGACTTACCTCTCTGCTAGCACGATTTCCTACATATACAACTATATTCATTTCAGGGAGCCACTTCTTAAATTCCTTTGCCCAATTAGATAAAGTTGAAAGAGGAACAACAACAAGAAATGGACCATGAATTTGTTGAGCATACTGTAACAACACAAAACATAAAAAATTTGCATCAATCAAGCAAAAATAAATATGCAAATAAGAAGGGTAAGAAACATCAAAGCAGAAACTACGAGAAGCCAACCTGAAGAAACCCTAACATAGAAACTGATTGCACCGTTTTACCAAGACCCATTTCATCAGCTAAAATGACATTTGTATCATTTCTCCAACTGCACGAATATAAAAGGGGGCATTATGAAGATATGGGGAATATGCCTTAACAGCGCAAATTAAAACAAAAACAAGCCTGCCAAGGTTTGCTAGAAGTTCCACATAGGTCTGTTAGTTTTGAAAGGTGCATAAAAGACCAAAAAACAAAGGGCACACTTTTTCAAGTAATTTATTATCCACTGTCATCTAAGCTTGAAATGAAGGAACTTTCATTGTCTTTCTCATCAACAAAAATGTCTAAAGCTTTCCTAGTGTGTGGTATACGAGTTAAAAAACTTTTCACAACCAAAACCATCAAGGTTGGAGTCTCCCCCAATCCTCCCTCCCTCTATAGGGAAATGACTAAAAACCTACAACCACCTAATCAACAAGTAGGGCAAAAGGCTGCAGACTCCCCTCTCCCTCTCTCAGAAAACACACACAACCATCTATGTACTGGTCAAGTGGTGAATGGAACTGAGCTACACAAGAGATTAAAAGCTTGTGTTATACAAGGAGAAACTTTTGACCTTTCCCATGAATTATGAAGAATAAATAATACAAGAGCAAAACCATTTGAAACTTTAGTGGTAGAGATGACTAACAGATCTATGTGTACAAGTGAAATATCAATAACAACATTGACCTGATTATAATTTAGCATATAGCAAAGCATTTAATACCTATTGACCAGAAAGTTCAATCCCTCAAGCTGATAATCACGTAGTTTGCCTCCTTTCAACCAATCAGGTTGCTCATCAAGCCTTCGTAAACTAGCTGTAAATAAAAATTGATACCCAATTTATCCACTAATATCATGTAATAGTAAATAAATTGCAATATTAATAAAGTTTAAGTGCAATGATGGGGGACCGGGGAATTATGATCAAAACAATAAAAATTCAATAAGCTTTCATGTAAAAAACAGCAGAAAACAAGGACAACTATCAAGCTGCCGCATCTTTAAAAAAAGGAGATAAGATTAATGCAATTTATCCTTTATCATACTCGGAGAAAACCAACACACAAATGAAAGGGTAAGCTAGTGGTTCCTGCAGGCATAATCAAGGCAACTGGCAGCCCTCCCAAACTGGCATTTCCTGAAGTTGGTTACCTTGACAGCTTAACGTTTGACTCTCAATGGAAGGCTAATAGATTGAGACCACTTAGGGATTGTTTTAATGATGAGTAAATTTCTTCTCTTTTTACCACCTTTGTAACTCTATTTTTATGGCCAATTTCAGCCTATCCAAACGTGAAGTATTCCATTACCTTGCCTATTTTCTTCTCTTCTACATATCTTTTCTAACATGATATCAAAGTCAATTCTTGGCTAATCAATGGTCAATGGTTACAAGAGGACCCTAAAAAAGACAAGTGAAGATGGAGAGAAGATATCCATGGAGCAATCACCTCTTCAAATAGCATCCTACAAAATGAGAAGAACTTCCAATGGTTTCATTCAATTGAATGGTAATTCAAGGAGGAGAAAAAAATTGCATACTTAAATAACATCATTAGACAATCCAAAGGGATGAAACTTCCTTTACCACATGGGATAGCAACAACACATTGGTGATATCTTGGCTTATCAATTCTATGGAAGAACATAATGAATCCATGCACTAGTCCAAACACAAACAAGAAATTCGAGAAAAGCTAACATGGCATATTTAGAACTTGAAAATTCCACTCACTTATGTGAATTAAGAGATCCTGTGATCTCAAACAATAAGACATGAGCATCATTGAAAACTCCATCACACTTACAAAAATTTGGCAAAAACTAGAAAATTTTTAGCCAAATGATTGGAGTGGGGAGTGTGCAAGTAATTACATCAAAATTGTGAGAAAAAAATAAGAACCTATGATTTCCTTGCGAGCCTTGATAAAGATCAAGAAGTTTGTGGGAGAATCATGAGATTCATCCACCACAAAAAATTGAAATATTTGATGAGGTTTGAACAAAAGAAAGAAGTGGAAAAATAATTTTTGAAAGTACCAAGAACTATCTTCAAACTAAAGGGTCCACTCTTGTCATCAAAGGTCTGGAGCAAAACCTATGAAATGACTTGAGGCATTGAAAACCAGAAAATCTTTAGTATAATTTTCGTAAAAAAGTTAAATCACAAAAGAGAAAATTGTTGGAAAGTTTACACCAAGCCAAAAAGTTGAATCAATCCTGGAATTCAACTCAAAGACATTCATGTTTATCAAACCAAAAGGAAGGGACTCAGGATGAAGTTAGATATCGCATACAAATTACTCATCCTTGAAAAAGTTTCTAACTCTTCTCTTGTAAGCTTACAAAGATAACTTTCCTCTGCCCTCACTTGCATTAAGGGTGGCCAGAAATCCTGAATCATCAACATAGTGCATCAGATCATATGTGAAGTTGTGTTCTTCAATTCTCATCATATACTCCCTTATCTTGAAACCTCAAAGTCAAAATTGTTGATTGATCTGTATCTCTACTTGTTGTGATAAGAACCAATAAATTAACTTTGGTCTCTAATCTCTATCAAATTTTTGTTTTAAATGTACCAAATCTCACATGCAATCTAATTAGTAAAGCTAGATATCAAAAGATTAGCTGCAAAATTGTTTAATCGTCTAAATAATATGAATTTTAGGGCCAGAGGTCAGGAAAGAAGAATTGCAACACAAGCAAGGTTGGAGGACTATAATACTTTGATGAGAAATCAGAAGAGAGTAAGCATGCCCTTACTATCAATAGTGAATTTTCTCCTCTTACCAAAAAAAAAATTCAAATTATGTTAAGACATCATCTGTTGGTTATCTTAGTTTTTTGTACCTTCAAAACTTGTTCCTTATTTCTTTGAAAATAAAGATGCCTTTTAATGTGAAATATGTCAAAGAGCTAATTTTTGTGTATGCGTAGTGACATTTGGAGCCATCCTAATCTCAAAATCTTTTACTCTAAATAGTGGTTCGCTACTTTTATTGATGATCAGAAACGTATGTGCTGGCTATACTTGTTGAAAGATAAATAAGAAGTGCAACATCTTTTCAAAAACTTCCACAACATAGTTAAAACGTCTGATAATATCTAAATTCTACATTCTAATAGAGGCACCAAATATTTTAATCATATTCATGGAAGTTATCTAAATCAAAATGGCATTATTCATCAAGATTTTTGCCCCAACATAGCTCAACAAAATGGAATAGCTGAAACAAAAAATAAAGACATATCTTAGAGGTGGCAAGATCCATTATGTTCACTACTAAAATTCCTAAATTTTATTGTAATAAGTGCTATCATCATGGCATGTTATCTTACAAATCAAATACCCTCTAATGTGCTTCAATTCAAAACCTTAATCGATATTTTTTTTTCACAAATGCTCGTACTATTTCAAATATAACTCTTAAGGTCGTTGGGTGTGTACTGACTACTGCCTTTTATCTACAATCACCAACCTAATAGGAATAAATTTGTACCAATGTTCAAATATATATCTTCCTCGAATATAGGGAAAATCAAATAGGGTATAAATATTATTTTCTTGAAGAAAAAAGAAAATTGTTTGTGGCTATGTACATCAACTTCCTTGAAAATAACCTTAAAAAAAATCCTCGAAAGGAAGATAAAAGAATAATGAAATTTAAAATTTTTTCCTCTAAAATACTCCAAATCATAAAGACCGCTAAATATCTTAATCTCCCAAGGCCCAACAATATTGAGATTATTGATTCTTATTTCTCAAAATCTAATCCAACCAACATACCCAACACTTGATCCCACAAGATTACTTTGAACTTTGTGCTTACACTTGAAGGAAGCAACTAAAAAGGAATTAAATTCTTCTACTATCGAAGCTTATCATAAATAATACATGCACTCGAGAAATTCACTCTCTTCTCCCATATGATATTATTGAAGACTCGTTTATTGCTCTAACCAAAGATGCTGGTGCCTACACTCAACATTCAATAGAAAATATGATGACATCTGATCATCCATACCATACTCCTCAAAAGAAAACTCTGGTTTCCAGCTTAGTTGAAATTGAAATCCCAAATACTATAGAAAATGCTTCTTAATAAATCAAAATGGTAAAAAATTATGCAAGATAGTATGAAATTCTTGGAAAAACAAAACAAAACATGGGAGGTCATTTAGAGACCAAAGGATGCAATCCCTATTGGATGTAAAGGGGTATTTATAGTCAAATATTAGTCAAATGGATCCACTGATAGATATAAAGTATGGCTATTTACAAAAAAGTGCACCCAAGCTTATGAGATTGAATACTTTGTGACATTCGCTCCTATCGCAAAACTTAGCATGATTCAAGTTCTCTAAATGGCAGTCAACTTTGATTTGCCGCTCCACCAACTGGATGTCAAGAATGTATTCCTAAATAGTGACTTGGATGAAAAAGTTTACATGGATCTTCCTCCAAGGATCACCGACTCTAGGAAGACATAGCTAGCATGCAAATTAACAAAAAAATTAAGATTTTATGAGTTCAAATCAAGCTCCTAGGTCATCTCAGATATTTGGAATGAAATTAGAAACAAATCAAGTATTACCATTTTTCAAAGAAAATTTATTCTAGATCACTTAAAAGAAACTAGTTTAGCTGGAAGAAAACTTATCAACACTCCAAGTGATTCTAACACATAATTAAGTGATATTAACACCGGTACTCCAGTTAATAATGAAGAAAACAAAGATTATATGAGAAACTCACTTATTTGTCTGACACCAAACTTGGCATTGCCTATATTGTTAACATAGTAAGAAACTTCACACATGCACCTCATGAAGAACACATGAGTGTTGTCACAATAATACTCAAGTACTTAAAATAATCCAAAGAAGTTGATTATCCTTTAAGAAAGAGGAATCTAAGATAATAAAGTCCTATGAAAATATTGATTGGGTAGGCTTTATAGTTAACAAAGTCAGGCCACCGCACTTAAGTATGGAGTAATCTTGTTAGATGGCATGGAAAGGAATAATGTAGAAGCTGGACCTCATATCCTTGGCTAGTAAGATTAGAAATTAATCTTAGTTAAGCTACTCCTAAAAGAATTGCAGGTAACCGTCAAGACACATATGATATTAGTATCATGACTATAAAAGACTGCGATCAACATATTGCACAATCTTGTCCAACATAATCAAATTAAACAAATGGAGAAATATAAGCACTTTAAGAAAAAAAAAATTAAAAATAGAGTTATGTCCATTTTATCCTCTCTTCTGATCTAATTGTTAGCATTCTAAATAAAGGGTTGACAATACCTCTATCTGAAAAAATGATGGACAAGTTTAGTAGAGTGTTGAATGTTATTGCATCTTCGAAAAATAAAGGAAAAGATCTATGCAAATTATCTTCTAGAGAAAAGGATCAAAATAGTCCATTGACTCCTTATGAAGGACCAAAATAGTCTTTAACTATACTAAAGTACTATCAAAATAATCTCCAACTATATTAAATAACTATTTTGATCCCTCAACTCCTTAAAAAGAAACCAAAATAGTCCCACCATAGGATTACTTTGATTCTTTTTTAAAGGACTTGAGGGACCAAAATGGTTCTTTAATATAGTTGTAGACCATTTTGATCCTTCATAAAGAGTCAAAGGATAATTTTAATCCTTTTATCTATACTATATTGGAATCTTTCCTTAAATAATATTGAGTTCACAAAATAGCAAGATGTGTTAGCAGTTCCTGTTGACACAAACAAGGTAACTAACAGCTCTCCCAAATAGACATTTTCTTAAAGCTATTTCTCTTGATGGCTCACAATTTGACCTAAATAGAATGTTGATGGATTTGGGCCAATTAGAGGTTGTTTTTTTAGAAATTCTATCTATTATGTTTAGTATTAATTTTACAATATGTCATGATATTCATATTTCCTTTCACACTATGATCAGTTAATTTCTTCCCTATTTTCACCTTTGTGACTCTCTATCTATAAGATCAAGTTGCAGCCTACTTAAGCAATGAAGTATGACTAATTTGTCTCTCTTTGTCTACTCTTCCACTTCAGGTTTTTGTGGCTGTTTTAGGTAATATTATGCATAATTTTTGGAGCTAAAACCTGAGGGTTTTTCTTTGATAGCTTGTGAGCTATGTCCCCCTTTCTCTTCTCCTCTCTTTGACTTCGTCTCGGGCTTCTTATCTATTTCTTCTCTCCCAAGTGTCCACGCCATTTGTATCTTTCTTCTCAATCAAATAAAAGCTTTTTTAGGTATTTTTATGTTCTAATATATTGTTTGTCGTGTGAGTTATAAGTGTTGTCCGTAAAAGACTTAAAATGTTGTTGTGTCCTTTTATTTAAAGTTATAAGGTGTCGTTGTAATGTGTTGTCCTTGTTATTTGTTATTATTAGGTATTTTGTCTATTCTTGTGTTAATTTTTGTCGTTTATGAAAGGAAGACCATAGGTGTTCGCAATCTTAGTTTTCCAAATTTTGATTGCATTAAATTTGGTATTAAAGCTTAGGTTTTTGTTAAGTCTTCCTTTTTTTAAGTCTTGAAGAAAAAATGGAAAATCATAATGTAATTGAGTCTAAAGTTGGAGAAAGTAAGCCAGGTAATCTTGAAAAAGATATTCCTATGAGCCGATGGATTCAGATGCAAGGAAATTCTACCAATCTCATACAGAACGAGTTATATAAAATTCAATATCAAATGTACTTCTGAATGAAAAAATACGAGAAGAAAAAGAAACTTCTGCAATCCCAATTTAAGCAAGAAAAAGAAACGATCCATAGACAGTATGCGGCCTTGATTCAAGAACTGGAAGTAGCGCCTTTGACTCGTCAGGAAAGTTCTAAAGTCATCCTCATCAGGAAATGAGATCTTTCAACCGAAGGAGAATTGATGTAAGCAAGTCATACCCATATATGGGCAATTAATAGTGCGCTGCATTTCATCTCTTGGTCTTGGCCCATTATCCATTAGCTGGCTTGGGATTTGATGGCTTGAATTAATGGTTGATGAGTTCTGCTGCCATTTTCAGCTCATTAAAGCTGCTTCTACGTTCATTCCCCTTGTTTTGGCCCTTCGTTTCCTCTGCCTACTCGGTTCCTTCCCCCTGGCGCTGTCCATTCGGTGGTTGTGTCTTGCTGCCCCTTCGGGTGCTGCTCCATTCGACTGCCTGTTGGCCTTTTGTCTCCTCTTTTTTGATTGGAATGAGTGGGCGACTGTTTGGATTGTTTAGCTCCCTCTCTTCTCCTATAAATAGGGGTTGTTTTGTGGCTATTTTAGGTAATATTATGGATAATTTTTGGAGCTAAAACCTGAGGGTTTTTCTTTGATAGCTTGCGAGCTATGTCCCCCTTTCTCTTCTCCTCTGACTTCGTCTCAGGCTTCTTATCTATTTATTCTCTCCACAAGTGTCCACCCATTTGTATCTTTCTTCTCAATCAAAGGAAAAAAAATTTAGATGTTTTTATGTTCAAATATATTATTTGTTGTGTGAGTTATAAGTGTTGTTCATAAAAGTCTTAAAATGTTGTTGTGTCCTTTTATTTAAAGTTATAAGATGTCGTTGTAATGTGTTGTCCTTGTTATTTGTTATTATTAGGTATTTCGTCTATTATTGTGTTAATTTTTGTCGTTTATGAAAGGAAGATCATAGGTGTTTAAATCTTAGTTTTTCCAAATTTTGATTGCATCAGAAATTCAAAGAAACCCCTAACCAAGCAGATTCTTTAGAAATCAACTGAAAAATAAGATAAGAATCAACCAATCACCTTTCTTCATGTCATGATTTTCAACTTGACATGCAATCAATTCAAGCTAAAAAATCAAAATAAGTGAACATACCACTAAAAATGAGCAGCCAGAAAAGTATATGATGATGAGCCATAAAAGAACTCAAAAGGGTGCCAATGACTAGGAATTGACACGGAGAGCTTTTAGTTTGTGTATATTAGAAAAGTTTTCAGGTAAAACTAAAGAAAATAAAATAACTTGTGCAACTCTGCTAAAAATTCCAAGAGGTTCCAGAGGTGCTTTGTAGCACGAGAACAACAATAGCAATTCAACATGAAGGAAACATATTGTGCAGCCATTAGTGGTATAATGTTAGTTATAACTTATAAGTGACAATATTGGTTAAATGATCATGCGACTCCTCCAGAATCATGATGAAATACTAAGGCCAAAAGCAACATATGAAAGTGGATTGTCAACGATAAGAAGGATTTGTAAACTAGTCAGGTCTAAAAGATGAGAAACTGTTAACATATAAAACACAGAAGTTTCAAATAGCTCATTATTTAATCATTCAAACTATTTGGTAAGCTAACTAAGAATTATTGATGTGTACAATAGATGAAACATGAACCAACTACTATTAATTTACTTATTAACACCCAAAAATTCAGATTAATTCACATAACACTCAATTCTTTGAATAATATAAAACATCACCTCTCTCACCCTCCCCATTAGGTTCCCATCACATTGGGTGGTCATGACAAACTCTTCCCCTTTACCACCACCGGTCCCATCAATATTCCTTTCCCAAAAAGATAATGTAGCAACTTCCTCAATTCTTATTTATCTTCAAGAGTCCTTCACACACTATTAGTCTTATTGATGCCCTTCCCCCAATAAGACCCACTGCAATTCATCCCATTTTATTCATCATTGAGGATTTTTGGATTTGAGGAGCGAGCAGAAGCTAGAAACGAGGTCACATGAGACAAAAGTTAACAAAGTGATAGTTTAAAAACAGAAAATTTTAGATATTACATATGTAAATAGGATAGTTTTGTGTTTTGTATGTGAATTGTAAATCCCCAAAAAAATCTGGAGGTGAGTTGCTAATGGACATGCAGTCTTAGATGATCAATGGCGGTTGCAAGAGAGAAGCTAATCCAATTCACGTATTCTTTGACGGTGTGGTTGATCTTGAAGTCGATGTCGAAGAACAAAGACCGATGAACGTTGACTAAGCCTATATCGTCAAATACGAAGTCGTGATCAAGCTTAGGATCGGCCATCCATGGATGACAGGACTGACCACAGTTTGGGGAAGGGAGTTCAGGCTTGGCATGCTGAAAGTGAAGAGGAGGTGGGTGTTTGGGAGAGGGGTTGTTGGCTAAAGAAAAAGAAAGATAAGGGGAGAAGGGGAGAAGGAGATGCAACACTAGAGAATTAATATGAGAGGGATGTGGGGGCAACAACTATGAGGAATTAATGGGGAAAGAAGATATAGCAGCAGCTAGTAGGAAGTTAATAGGGGGGAGGGGAAGGGGCAGCAGCCTTAGGAATTTGATAGGAAATACTTGTATTCACAAGCAAACCTAACCAAAATAAAGTACCACAACAAGAAAACTGCTGTCCACAGCAGTAAAACAGCCAAAACAGTGGAGAATTTAGAGAAAAACTATAGGAAAAACTCAAAACACACTTGGATTCCACTAGACGATGAATAAAATAGCAAGATACAAGAGATCCTCAATTAGAGAGGAGGATCGTCTCTCCCAAATCTCTAGACAAGATTGTCTAGAGCCCAAGCATCCAAGAAACCCTAATTCCAATCAATCAAAACATAACCTCTCCTTAATCCCCTCATGCACTTTAATACAAAAGCTTTACTAATCTAATTTCCCTCCCAAAGCATTAGCCTCCTCTCTCTCTTAATTTGAAAATCAAATAATGGGTGGGACCCATTCATGCATGCGGCCCAGAGAAGGAAGAGGCGGACTGTGTCTGCCTCTTATACACTCGCTGGACTGGCCAGCGGGATTTCTGAGCCGGTTCGGCCGGAACCGGCGTAACAATACAACCCTCCCAAAGAATCACCTTGTCCTCAAGGTGAAAATCCGGAAAATGTTGTTTCGTCCTCTCGTATGGCTCCCACGTGGCCTCGTAGTCAGGAAGGTTCTTCCACTGGATCAACACTTCCTTAGTTCCATCTTCTTTCTCGTGAACCCCCATCAGTTCTAAGGGTTCCAGAACCACCTCTAGATCATCAGTAAGTGTCACCGGTAGCTCGGGGTTGGCTGTGTAGTCACCAATGGCCCTTCTCAACTGTCAAAAATGAAAAACCGAGTGGATGGTCGTCGCTGATGGTAACTTCAGTCGATATGCTACTGCCCCAATTTTCTCCAATATTTCATATGGCCCAAAATACCTTGGAGCCAACTTTTCATTTCTCCTCTTGCCAACTGTCTTCTTTCTATAAGGTCGGAGCTTCAAAAATACAGTCTCTCCCACTTCAAACAGGATGTCCTTCCTATGCCCATCCGCTTGTTTCTTCATAATTTACTGAGCTCTCAGTAAATGCCTCTTCAACTCCTCTAGCACTCGATCCCTCTCCTCCAAGTACTCCACTGACGAAACTGGAGTACTGCTACTCCCAAAGTGCACCAAGTGAGGGGGGTCCCTTCCATAGAACACCTTGAATGGAGTCATCTGTACAGCTGAGTGAAAAGAGGTGTTGTACCAATACTCCGCACAAGGTAACCACTTGGCCCAAAGCTTGGGTGTCTCCGCTACAAAACATCTCAAGTAGGTCTCCATGCTCCTATTGACCACCTCCGTTTGGCCATCTATTTGTGGGTGATAAGCAATGCTCCTCTTCAAAACTGTCCCATGTAATCTAAACAATTCTCTCCAAAAATGACTGAGGAAAACCTTGTCTCTGTCTGACACGATGTCCTCTGGTACGCCATGCAATCTAACCACCTCTCTAATGAAAGTTGAAGCCACTGTCACCGTGGTGTAAGGATGTCGAAGAGGAATGAAATGAGAATATTTGCTCAATCTATCCACTACCACCAATATCACAGTGAATCCCTCAGAACGGGGCAACCCATCAATGAAGTCCATAGATACTTCCTCCCAGACTCGACCTTGTAAAGCCAAGGGCTACAGTAACCCCCCCCCCTCCCCCATGACATAGCTATGTACTTATTCCTTTGGCAGACTTCGCATCTGGATACCATCTCTTCCACATCCTTGTGCATCCCTCTCCAGTACAGTTCTGCCGCCAGTCTCCTGTAGGTCTTTAACACTCCTGAATGTCCTCCCACTGCAGTCCCATGGAACTCCTGGAGCAACTGCGGAATGTGACTTGATGTTCTGGGTAACACAAATCTACCCTGGTACAACAATCTCTCCCCCTCCAATGAGTATCCTGGATGGTTGCCCTCTCCCTTTAGTAAGTCAGTCCTGATCCTGCCTAGGTCTTCATCCCTAGCACTCTCCTCCCTGACGGCCTCCCAATCTAGCATCATTGGGACTGATACAGCCACTTAGACTTGTCAATTTCGGGTTACGGGTCGGGTTCGGGTCAACCCGAAATTGACCCGGTACTATTCGGGTTCGAGTTGACCCGACCCGTTTTTTCAAACGGGTCGATTTTCTGGACCCGAACCCGACCCGCTTCGGGTTCGGGTAGGGTTCGGGTCAACCCGACCCCACCTATTTCAGCCAAATCCCGCCGTCCCGCGCCTGCATTCAAAAATTTCGCCAAATCACCCTCGCCGCGCGGGCAGCGGGACACACGCGGGAGTTCGCGGATGAGGTGATGCGGTGAGTCGGTGACCTCGTCAGCCTGACGCCGGCAGGCTCCAATTGACGCAGACGCAGGAGTTCGGAACGGCGGGTGATGGCTCGATGCGGTGATGGCTGACGCGGGAGTTCGGAACTGACGCAAAGCAGGCCTTGGGACGTGAAGGCGTGAAGCGACGCGACGTGGCCGGTAGCCGGGCAGGCGGTCTCGGGGCAGCTGGGGCACTCGGGTTCGGGTTTATGTGTTATTTCGGGTCAATTCGGGTCATTCTCGGGTTTCCGGGTCAACCCAAACCCGACCCGGTTTTGCAAACGGGTTGGTTTTCCAGACCCGAACCCGACCCGCTTCGGGTTCGGGTCAACCCAAACCCGAAATTTTCGGGTCGGGTTCGGATCGGGTTTTCGGGTCGGGTCCAATATTGACAGGTCTACAGCCACTGTCTGCAGCTCCCCCATGCATCCGGACAAGGCATCTGCAGCTTTGTTCTCCACCCCCGGCCTGTACTGAATCTCAAAATCATACCCCAGCAGTTTGGATAGCCACCTCTGATACTCCTCTGTCACCATGCGTTGTTCCAGCAAATATTTCAGGCTCCATTGGTCGGTCCTGACGATGAAATATCTTCCGAGTAAATAGGGGCGCCACTTTTGAATGGCCAAACGATGGTCATTAACTCCCTCTGATAAACAGATTTCAGCCGGGCTCTGGCAGTCAACACCTGACTGAAATAGGCAATGGGCCTTTGGCTCTGCATCAGCACTGCTCCTAATCCATACCCCGATGCGTCTGTCTCTACTATGAAGGCCTGAGTAAAATCCGGCAAAGCTAAGACCGAGACTGTGGTCATAGCTTTCTTCAACTTCTCGAATGCTGTTGTGGCTGCCTCCCCCCATAGGAATCCATTTTTCTTCAACTGCTCAGTGAGTGGCCATGCTATAGTGTTATATCCCTTCACAAATCTTCTGTAATAACCTGTAAGCCCTAGGAATCCCCTCAGCTCCTTTAGATTTTTAGGCAGTGGCCACTTTAACATAGCTTCAATCTTGGACTGATCTGCTGCTACCCCTTCCTTGGATACCACATACCCCAAATACTCCACACTAGCTTGTGCGAAGCAGCACTTCTTCAAGTTAGCCCTCAACTAGTGCTCCTGGAGAACCTCTAACACCTTCAAATGCCCCCAATGCTCCTCTGTTCTGCTATACACTAAGATGTCATCAAAGAATACCAAAACAAATCACCTGAGATATTGTTTGAAGATCGTATTCATGAGTGCCTGGAATGTGGCTGGAGTATTGGTGAGGCCAGAGGGCATCACTAGGAACTCATAGTGGCCCTCATGAGTTCTAAAAGCGGTCTTGGGCACATCTTCTTTCTTCATTCGAATATGATGATATCCTGATTTCAAGTCAATCTTGCTGAAAATCACTGTTCCACTTCATTCATCCAACAGCTCGTCAATCACTGGTATGGGAAACTTATCAGGTACAGTTTCCTTGTTGAGTGCACGGTAGTCTACACAAAACTGCCAGCTGCCATCCTTCTTCTTCACCAATAGAACAGGACTAGAGAACGGGCTAGTGCTGGGCCTAATGATCCCTGCTTCTAGCATTTCTCTGATCAGCTTTTCTATTTCGTCTTTCTGAAACTGAGGGTAACGGTAAGGTCGTACACTGACAGGTTACACTCCCTCTCTCAATATGATGGCATGCTCTTGCTCCCTGGGTGGTGGTAACCCTAGAGATGGTTGAAAAATCTCATAAAATTCCTGAAGCAAAGGCTGTACAGAGAGGGGTATGTCCCCCTCTTCCTCCAAACTCACTCCCTCCAATCTGTGTAACTCCACCAATAGCCTTCCCCCTCCTCCTGGATTGTCTTGATTAGGGATTTGAGAGAAACCCCGGCCTTGGTCAGCCCCGCATCACCTTGAATCACCCTCTTCCTTCCTCCCTTCACTAGCTCCATCCTCAGAGTACCCCAATTGACCTTGGTTTCCCCTAAGGTCTGCAACCACTTCATCCCTAGGATGACATCCGTACTCCCCAATTCTAGGGGAAGGAAGTCTTCCTTCACTTAGATACCTTGGATCTTCAGCACCACCCCTCTACAGACTCCTCTTCCCATTTCTACCTTCCCCATGCCTATCATCACCCCATAGCCTCCTGTATCTACTAACTCCATCCCCAGCAGCTCCATAATTTGGGTGGAAAAGAAATTGTGGGTTGCCCCACTATCGATCAACACCACAACTTCACAGTTAGTTATCTCTCCTTTCACCTTCATAGTGTGACTCGAAGTGAATCCCACTACGGAGTTGAGAGAGACTTTTGCCACATCCAAATGCAGCTCTTCCTCCTTCACCTCAGAATCGATCCCCCCTCCCTGTTCGTCTTCCTCGTCTTCACAAACGAGGAGAACTTGAAGAGCTCGATCCTTGCACTTATGTCCTAGCATGTATTTTTCATCACATCGAAAACACAACCCTTTTGTTCTCTTCTCTTGCATTTCCTTCTCAGTAAGCTTCTTGAACTACCCCCCATTTCCTCCTATTGTTTTTTCCTTCGGAACTTCTTTTATCCCTCTTGGGGATACTCCCTTGGAGGCTAGGTGGGTAGTCGTCCACCTGTAAGTGCCTTCTGAGCTGCCACTCCTAGCTCCCTTCTCCAGATTCTTTTGATTTTCGACCAATTGTGCAAGCTTCATGGCCTCCCCCAGATCCCTGGGTATCAGGACCTTCACTGTTGCTCTAACCTCTGCATTTAACCCCTTCATAAAGTTCCCCTCCAGCACCGTATCGGACAACCGCTCTACCCTGCTGGCCAGATGCTCAAATCTCTCTCGGTAGTTCGCCACAGACCCTCCTGCACTAGGGCAAAGAACTGCTCGTAGAAGTCTCCTCCCCGGTCGGTTTGGAAACGCTCTATCAAACTGTCCTTGAATTCTTCCCAGCTCTGGATAGGTCTCCTATGATCTCTCCTCTGGTACAAGGAGAGTGCCTTCCCTTCCAGACATAAGCCCGTTGCCGATAATTTCTCCTCCTCCGTTAAGCCGTTAACGGCGAAGTACCTCTCCACCTTGTAAATCCACCCATAGGCGTCCTCCCCTTCAAAAATGGGCATTTTTAATTTCCTCACCTTCCAATCTCCGCCGTTTCCCCTCTCCCATGTGCCTAGGCCCCCCCCCCCCCCCATGTATCCCGATCTTCCCTTGATCTACCATGTCCCCCATCAAGATCTCCTCTCTAATCTTCAAAAACAGCTTCCCGGCGTCCCTGATAACCCCCCCCCCCCCCCGATGCTCCCAACCAGCACCTCTTGGTTCCACGCCTCCATAGCCTTGCCTTTCCTCATATCTTCCTCCTCTCTCCTCCCTCTGGAAAGGCTCCAGATGAGGTATTCCCCTTCTCCCTTCCACGATTTCCACTTCCTCTTCCACCCGATGGATTTCAGAGTTGGTGTTTTTCGCTTCAAGCCCTTTTGCATCGGACGCCGCCGATTGAGTTTGAAATTCCAACATCTTCTTCATCATATCCCATAGATCGGCCACTTGCCCTTCCATGGAAGACATTCTTTCTTCCACAGTCTCCTTGATTTGGTTCATCTCTCCTTCAAGCCTTTCTTCCAACGCATCAACCTTCTTAGCCACTATCCCAAAGAAACTGAAATTTTAAGAAGATTTTCTGGATCTGAAAAAAAAAAATTTCAGCAAACTCCTCCTTGCCGTACAAATTTCAGCCGCCGAAATCTGTAAAATTCAGCCCACGATCGGTCCCAATATGTGCTCTAATACCAATTTGATAGGAAATACTTGTATTCACAAGCAAACCTAACCAAAATAAAGTACCACAACAAGAAAACTGCTGTCCACAGCAGTAAAACAGCCAAAACAGTGGAGAATTTAGAGGAAAACTGTAGGAAAAACTCAAAACACACTTGGATTCCACTAGATTATGAATAAAATAGCAAGATACAAGAGATCCTCAATTAGAGAGGAGTATCGTCTCTCCCAAAACTCTAGACAAGATTGTCTAGAGCCCAAACCCCCAAGAAACCCTAATTCCAATCAATCAAAACATAACCTCTCCCTAATCCCCTCATGCACTTTAATACAAAAGCTTTCCTAATCTAATTTCCCTCCCAAAGCATTAGCCTCCTCTCTCTCTTAATTTGAAAATCAAATAATGGGTTGGACCCATTCATGCATGCGGCCCAGAGAAGGAAGAGGCGGACTATGTCCGCCTCTTATACACCCGCTGGACTGGCCAGCGAGATTTCTGAGCCGGTTCGGGCGGAACCGAAGTAATAGAATTTAATGGGGAAAGGGATGAGGTGGCAGAGGAATTAATGGGGGAGTGGGGAATGGCAGCAGCCAAGGGGAAGGGGCAGCAACCTTAGGGATTTAATGGGAAAGGGAAAGAGGTGACAGCTTTTGGGAAGTATTGAGGAAGGGAAAAGGGATAGCAATTAGTCTAGTAATTAATGGAGTGGGAAATGGCAGCAGCTAAGGGGAAGGGGCCGCAGCCGTAGGGATTTAATGGGGAAGGGAAAGAGGTGGCAGCTGTTGAAAAGTATTGGAGAAGGGAAAATGAATAGCAATTAATGTTGGAATTAATAGGGGAGTGGGAAATGGCAACAACTAAGGGGAAGGGGCAGCACTCTTAGGGATTTAGTGGGGAAGATGCAGCAGCTGTTGGGGAGTATTGGAGAAAGAAAAAGGGATAGTAATTAATGGGGGACTGGGAAATGACAGCAACCACTTGTATTTAATGAGGGGAATAGGAAAATGTGGAGGGAATACCAAGAGGCAATGAAGTGGGGATTGGCCGGCTATGGGTGGAGAGGAAGGGTGGGCTTGTAGGTGAGTGTGAATGGAAGAGAGGAGAGGTGGCTCGACTGTATGGGACAGCAGAAAATTTTGGTTGTCAATAAAGGAAGATGAGGTGAGGAGGGTGAGAAGATAGAGCCAAGAACCTCGCCACAGTGCCTATTGTTGAGTGTTGTTTTGTCCTACTCCTAGGGACTTCACTCTTCACTCAAGAAGACTCAAGCACACACAATTCAGGAAAACTGAATTTCAATTCATAATATTCATCATCCTCTTACAATAGCCAAGTGCCTCTATATATAGGCATCAAAACATGAAGGACTCAAAAGACTAAAATGCCCCCTTGGGCTACAACACATATATTACTCAACATAAGGGCAAATTGGGAAAGACTCTCAAAATAAAATACAATGATAAATAAAATGCATAAAATAGACTATAAATAAAGACTTCTAATCATGATCGTCGATCTATACAGCTCCTCCTTTGATAGACGTGCCAAGTTTTTTCTGTCGATGTCCTCATCATTCTCCCTAGGTGGGAAAAAGCTCGACTCCGTCTAGTATGCATCACGAGTGCCCTCGTACATCTCTAGTATGTCGGGATCCAATCTCTGTAGTTCATCACAATCAATCCATATGTTCTCTGTCTCTGGCTTTTCTTTCCATTGAACTAAATATCTTTGACGCCACCCTCCTAAATGAAAATGACTTCATCATTAAGTATCGCATCAATTTCCTTGTGCAATTTTTAGCGTGCAATTTTATGTTGTCCAATATAGCCGAGCCAACTGCCCTCTCTTCCATTCCCACTCACCTACAAGCCCACCCTTCCTCTTCACCCATAGCTAGCCAATCCCCACTCCATTGCCTCTTGGTATTCCGTCCACCTTTTTTATTCCACTCATTAAATTCAAGTAGCTGATGTCATTTCCCACTCCCCCATTAATTCCTACATTAATTGCTATCACTTTTCCCTTCCCCAATACTCCTTTCCCACTAAATCCCTAAGGTTGCTGCCCCTTCCCCTTGGCTGCTATCATTTCCCACTCCCCCTTTAATTCATACACTAACTGCTATCCCTTTTCCCTTCCATAATACTTCCCAACAACTGCCACCTCTTTCCTTCCCCATTAAATCCCTAAAGTTGTTTCCCACTTTCCCCTTCCCCTTGGCTGCTGCCATTCCCCACTCTATCATTAATTGCTATCCCTTTTCCCTTCCTCAATAATTTCCAACATCTGCCGCATCTTTCCCATTCCCCATTAAATCCCTAAGGTTACCGCCCCTTCCCCTTTATTAACTTCCTACTAGATGCCGCCCTCTCTTCTTTCCTCCATTAATTTCTCATAGTTCTTGCCCCCACTTCCCTCCCCTATTAATTCTCTAGTGTTGTTGTCCCTTCTCCCCTTCCCTTTCCTTTTCTTTAGCCAACAACCCCTCTCCCAAACAACCTCCTCTTCACATACAGCACGCCAAGCCCGAACTCCCTTCCCCAAACCGTGGATAGCCCCTTCATCCATGGATGGCTGATCCTAAGCTTGATCACGGCTTATATTTAATGATCAAGGCTTAGTCGACGTTCACCGATCTCCATTCTTCAACATCGACTTCGTGATCAACCATACCGTTAAAGAATACGTGGATCATATTAGCTTCTCTCTTGAAACCGCCATTGATCATCAAAGACCTCCCGTCCAACTCACCTCCAGTCTACCCACTACTTTTCTGGGTAGCTTTATATTGCTCAAAACCTTAAATGTTTGCTTCTACTTAGTGGCATTATTAATATCATATCATGTTTTCTTCCGTTGAAATTATCCGAAGAGTGTGAGTGGGGGAAATTCACTGTGATTGTTCTAATTGTTAAATGTGGGATTTGTGTGACTTGTGGATAAATACTTATTGTCTTGGTTATTATTTTATTGTTCCCCGCCAATACTTGCAATTGTTTGCTATTACTTTATCAACAATTGAGAAGTCACTTAAATCGACCCTTCATCATCATTAATATATATAATTGTTAAGTTTGTCAACTCAGTATTATTCCTAAGCAATTCCTGAATCTAGCATTTGTTTCACATCAGCACTATTATGTGTGCTAAAAATTAGACTCCCTATCCCTAATAATCTCATGAAAAATGTGACGTAGATTCACTTTTGTTGCATTTTTAATACTAATAAGTGTGCTGGCGTGACAGCTAGCTAATTCAGCTAATAGTCAATATAAACAGTACCTATCCTGAACGTCAACTAAGTGTCTCAAATGCCTCACAAGCATTTAAAATCAAGTGCACAAGATGCATTACAATCTTGATTTTACTTAAGTAGAAGCCAAATATAGCTACAAAAAGACGAAGGTGAAAGGTGATTCCCTACCAAAGCAAGATACATAGCAAGCAAAAATTGTTCTTCATAAAAAATGGCACAAGCAGAGCTTAGCTTACCACTTGTCTTAGTGTGTAACAAATACGATACAAGCCTAACCCATACTCGCCCTTGAACACTAAAACCTTCTTATATCACAAAGTCCTTCCATATAAGTTGCATCATGCTACCAAGAAATTTGAAAAAGGTACTTAATTTAATAGTATAGTAGCATAAATTTCAAGAAAAGCACGTACTTTATACTCAAACGCAATTGAAAAAAGAGTACCTGATTCGGACATCCGACGGTGGACATAAATCAAAGGAAGAGACGAAGATCAAAGACTTAGATCCCTCCATTTTATCTTAGTTTATTAATTGTAGTTTTTTATTTAATTATGCATTTTCCGTTTTTACCCTTGCTTAAGGGTCTTGTCTTATTTAAGCCCAAGGGGAAAAGTTGTCTTTTAGTTTCTTTTAAGACCTATATATAGAGGCCTTTGCTCTTGTATTAGATCAATAATGGATTAATAAAAAAATTGTTTCTACACTTTATTCTTGAGAGTGATGGGAGCTCTTAGGATAGTGGAAGTTCCTATGTGAGGGCAATGAAATACCTGCAAGCCACAGGATGTGTCCGGGCTCGTGATTGAAGCCCCTTGGTGAAGGGCAACGCAATACCCGTCAGTCTTTGGAAGAGTCCGAAACTTGTGGTTTATTTTCTTTCTCTAATCCCTCACATCCTCCTTTAACCGCCGGCTAAATCTTCCCCTAGCAGCTGGCTTTCTACCTCCCATCCTCTTCCCCACCACCGACCACCCACCCCCTTTATTTTCAATCGTCGGCCACCACCCTCCCCTTCTTCCAACCGCCGGTCTCCTCCCCATCTCCACCACAAACCGCCACCTTTGGGTTTCCCAAAACCCTAGCCGTCGGAGCCTTGAATCCAAGGTGGTCCTTGCCTTTGCTACTTCCCAAAGTTAGTTTATGAAGATTGGGAGAGAAAATAAATCAAATTCTAATTTCAAATTCAGATTTGGAACCTTACCTAATTTGGCATTATCTATATTTGGAAAGTTTTAAACCATCCAATCAAAATTCAAATTTGAATTAAGAGGGAATAGGAGTCATCAATTCCTCCTAATTTAATTAACCTTATTTAGAAAACCCCATTAAACCTTTCACTAACCCTCCCTCTCTCTTTGAAACCGCCGGCCCCCTCCCTCTTTCTCCCACCATTCAATTAATTTCCTTCCCCTTATTGCTCCCCAAGTAACTCCCATTCCAAGGTGTTGTCCCTACCTAACCCTATTTCCCTCCAAAATCCCATCTTTTAATTTTGAATTTTAAATTTTGAAAGGTCTTTAATCCCTTTCCTAATTTAAGATTCTAATTAAAGAATCATTCAATTACCCCATTATCATCTTCCTAATTTATCCCTATCTTATTTGGAAAGATTTCGTATATAAAATTCAAATGAATTGAATTTTAAAATCTTTCTTAAATATCCTACGCCTATTTTAGGAAATTCCCCTCAATTAGTGCAAATCTGAATTAAATGATTGGGTCTGAATTTAATCCCCCCTATTCAATGTATGTGGACACATACATCAAATGTGGACATTTCTCCCTCTCCCCTCTTTCTTTGGCCGGCCCCCATCCTTCCCTTCCCCAATAAATTAGAAAATTTAAAAATTCACATGACCCCCTCCCTCTGTTCTACATCAGTACCACACTCACAATTGCACAGGCAATGGATTGGTAGGGAGGACAAGAAAAAAAAAATAATAGCAAATGTGGTCCAAATTCCCATGATAAAGGAAACTAACCATTGAGATCCCTTTTTCTCATTTTTTTCCTCCTAAAACCAGTACGCATTATTAAAAAAGTATGTATATTTAGTGTTTGCTTTTATCCCAATGACATCGATTCAATCTGTAGTAAATGCAAGAACCAAGGCAATATACAAAATAAATAGAAATTGCATCAAGAAGTAAGGACCTTTGCTCTTTCGCCTCTGAAAGTCGACCAGCTTTCCTTGCACGGTCATGGCCGCTTCACGAGCCTGATAAAAGCAAATATATATAAATATGAAAATGATTAACATTTATCAAAATTCAAACACAACTGCATGATATCTTATAAAAATTAGATCTAAAAGAATTTTAGAATTGAAATTTCATCAAAATCAAACTCCATATTACTTCCCAGAAGCAAAATGTTCAACAAAGCTTTTCTAGGAAAACAGAATGTCAAATAAGGCCTCGCTTAGCAAATTAAACACTACGACCTTCGTTTCCAGGGCTTCTAATGGAAAAGTGCTGAAAAAGTGAGTAAGATTCATATTATGAACCACAGTTATATAGCTTAAACGATATAGCTTTTTTTGTCTAATACCTTCCTTAAGTAATTTAAAAATATACAATAACTTAACTATAATCATCACATTAAAAAAAATTAACATATTAGTTAAACAGAACAGTGCATATCAATGTATCATTTTCACTTTGATTACATGATACACAAGACATCAACCCGTGTAAGAGGTATAACCATAATCATGTTTCCTTCAAGCATCTGCATAAATAACTTCGAGAATCTATATAATTAACTAGCTACTTCGTTTAGGAGCCAACAAGGTTTACTACAAATTCACTGGCCCAACCACACAAAGCAGTTACAGCCACTAGACTGCAGGTTGGATGAATAAACCAGAGGGGAGTGCGTGTTGTAAATAGCATATTTTAGATTGAGTGTTAACCTTTTAGTTAAACAGAACAGTGTATATCTATGTATCATTTTAACTTTCATTACATGTTAAGCAAGACATCAACCCGTGCAAGAGGTATAACAAATATCAAGTTTCTTTCAAGCATCTGGATAAACAACTTGGTGAATCTGTAAAATTAACTAGCAAATTCATCATCTAGGAGCCAAAAAAATTGACTTCCAAGTTCACTGGCCAAACATCACAAAGCAGTTCAGCCACTAGACTGCAGCATGGATGAACAAACAATAAGTCAACTAGAACTATGAAGTGTGTGTTGTACATGGCATAATTTAGATTGAGTGCTATGTGCATCGTTTAAACACCTTCAGATAAAATTTTAAATGGAAGAGGAGGAATAAGATTAGTAATTTCCTATCTGCAATTCCATCTTTTTTTCCTCCCATCTATTCGAGATTTTGAGTCCAATATTAACAAACGAATGAGCAAAAAAGCTATTCAAGCAACTTTCGCCTTTGTCTGTTTTATCCAAAAGTACTCAGGTTAAACAAGATTTTCACTCCACTACCTCCTTCCCATCATCCAATCCTCCAAAATGTTTCCACTCCTTCGCTCACGACAGCCAATTGAAAGTTCTTATTTACCGTCCATCATCCAATCCTCCCAAATGTTCCCACAATCCTTCGCTCGTGACAGCCCATTGAAAGTTCTTAGTTAACCTAACATTTCCGTTACTTCCCTTCAACACCTCAAAAATAAAACCTTTTTGCCCCAAAAACGCATTGCTAACCTTCAACAACTCGAACATAAACCTTTTTACTTCTTTGACTTTGTACAGAATCAGCCAATTACAAACCTTTGAGAAGATAACGGCATCAACAAATTACAAAGTGTGATTAGATCAATTGCAGGCCCTCGTAGATGACCAGGTCAATATTTAAGCATCTTTATTGCATCAAAACAAAATTTATTGAGTAAAACAAATCGCCTGGCCAAAGAAACTTATTCCAAGTAACACTAATGAAAACAAATGTTACCTTAAATTCATCAATGCTATCTTGAGCAAATGCAATATCTGTATCCTTTTCCCTGAAATATGACAATTATAAGATATCAAAAACTACCCAAAAAAAATTGCAGAAACAAAGTGAGAATCATGTTTGAATGCAGCCAGACTCTTGCACACACAATTTGATACTGAATATGCCAACATGAAGAGATTTAGTAATCAATTAGATAAGCAAACAAAATTAACACAGACATACCAAAATTATCATGTTGATATTCAATTACATCCAAGAGATCGTTCTCACATGCTTCAATGACACATACACTGGAAATTATATGCAAAGCTATTCTCTTTTTCAAAACAATGGATCATCGTTTTGTTTACTTAGGAAAAATTAAATGTGCATTACAACAAACCAAAAAAGATAATCCTTTAAAAAGCCAACACAAGGAAAATGTGGAGACATAGTTAGATGGCAATGTCAAGAGAAAGAAAGATACATGATCATAAACAAATTATATTAGCAAACTTAACTTTCAGCAAAAAGAAGAGATGATCCAAAAAAAATGACTTGAAGTACCAAAATGAATAGACTAATTGTTACGAATAACATTCAAAAAATTTTAAGGGTCCAAAAATATAGCTCATGAACAACTTTCAAATCCAAGTAGTACAGACTACAAGGGCCTAGTTATTATGTGCAATGTATTTTATCATTTTACAAAGACAACCAATACTGTTGCATGTGAATAACTGGCTACAAAGAAAATTGATGCACACATTTACAATCCAGAATAGTATTTGATTATAATATATATTGCTTTCACATTATCATTCCGGACAGAAGAGTAAAATCAAGATTACCAGGTTGCTTCAGCATAAGGTAAACCTTGCCATTTCACTAAATATTCAGTTACCACATCATCATTTCCAGTTTTGCTGATTCTATCAGCAAATACTCGCTCCACCTGGCATAGCAAATCAAGTCTTCTATTAGAGATAACATGAAAACAGGGAATACTGAAAAAACCTAGTTACAATAGAATCAAACAAATAAAAAGAAGAACCTGACTATACTGTTTGATAAGATCAAGCTCCATTTCTTTGCTAACATCATGAACCTCAGCCTGATACAGAACAATTTGATTTCTTACATTTATTAAATAACTAAAACATATATATATAAAGATCGTTGAGTCAAACAAGTTTATAAGTAAACAAAATAATGATGCAAAAATTATAGGCTCGAAACAAAACTTAATAAAAATAAGCAGTAAAACAGCCGGTCAATAATATAAAGGGTAAAAAACAGAAAAAGTATAAATCAACTCAGCACTGCTTCACAATAAGACAACAATAAAAGAAACAAAACCAAGTCAAAAGATAAATGCCAGAAAGTTTGAAGTAAAAACAAATGAGCTTAGAGTTTCTATGAATGATGACAACATCATATCTACTGTTTCAGATTTCAAGCAAAAACAGATGGATTTGGTGTAGCTAGAAATGATGGCAGCATATCTACCAGTCAGAGTTGCACATTCCCTAATCGCATGGAAATATAAATTGCAATTCAATTACAAGTGCAGAATTTTCATCATTCAAGTATGAGAAATTAAAACTAGAATTGTCATCAACTTCAATTATATTTCAGCCAAACCATTATAATTCCATTTTCTCCACAATAACAAGAAACTTAGTAGGAAAATAATAGTCAACTCTATCACTTCTTTAATCTTTTTCTTTTCCGTTCTTTTTCATTTTCAATCATGAATTTATTACAATTAAACACACATCAAATGCCTTTGTCTCATAGATAAACAGAAGCATATCTAAAAAAATCATATATACAAGTAACAAAGTACTTCGCCCTACTTTTAAAATCCCTATGGTTCAAAATAGCAAAGAAATAGCCCTAGCAATGTAGTATTTTTTCTATGATTTAGGAAAAGGCTTTTCTGTTATTTTTTCTTGTATACAAATGTTGCATTCATATATGTTATTCGAAGCTAAACAACTGCTAGCCGTAAATGTCAAATATCCATAATTCATAATTGCATGCCACTTTTGCCATAAATAAAAACAGTATTCCTCAACATAAGCAGCAGCATTACTATTAATAATTCTAAGCATAAGTATGCCATCAAAACGACAATCCATCCCCCACAAAGGGTAATATGAATGTAATTACAGATAATGCTCCTCAAGTATTAGAACAATGTTTGTAAACTAAGTTTCTGAAGAAAAATTTGTAGAACCACAAGGGTTAGTTGAAGGAGATATTTTTCCCTATTTTTGGCAAACGAAAAAGTAATAAGAGAATTAAATAACGTTATGGAATAGGTGATTTAAAAAGTGAAGGGAAAGCCCAACTTAAATTTTCCAGAAGAACATGCTCTTACATTAGTGATTTTAACTTACTAAATCCCAGGTACTTTTTTTTCTTTTCACTTAGGAGAAAAATTTGACCATGATATAACATATTAATTTTCCAACAAGAAATTTAAGAAAGGAAAATTTAAATTTAAAGCTGAATTTGCCTTGATGTGTGATAAAACAGGCAGCTGAATTGAGCAAACAACTAGAGTTTTAAAAGAGCAACAAAAGGATCATTATGCAATTTTATTGGTCACATAACCCACATGATCAAAACACCTGAGAATCAGATTAACCCGCATTAAGGTTTCTTTTTTATTTTTTTAACCCGCATTAAGGTTAAACAACGTGAAAAGGTATGCTAAAGTTATTGAAAATTGATTTAACATGCATTAAGATGAAAAGATGTGCAAAAGTATATTAAAGTTTTAAAGATAGTTATGATTTAGCAATGACTAACATCAGAAATAATAATGATCAAGGAATTTCTGATCATAATAGAATTAAATCAATGATTAATATTAAACATATATTTTTATTTAAATAATAAGTTGATTGCAAAAGATATTCAGATTCAACTTTTATTGATACTTGTAGATGTTACAAACTTGAAAGGTAGGAATTTGAGGAAATTTGTAAAAATTAAGGGGCTTTGTGCAAGTAGATTAAAGACCGAGTAATAACATACAATTTTGATAGAAGTAAAATGGATAATTTTCAATTAATATTACTCTAGTGAGAAGTACATAGGTATGATTAGTGCAAAACTTAAACTTAATCAATTATATAAAAGAAATAATAAAAATGAGAACATGTCATTGCTTGGGTGGGAACCAAACAATCATAAAACTAAATAGGGCATAGTGAGAAAGAGTTATATTAAAAGAATGGTGGTAATAAACACGAATTAAAGATGAGATAATGAAAAAAATAAGGGTAATTTAGGAATGTAGAATTGATTGTAAAAGATGTGTTAATAAGATAGAAAATATTAGCATTGAAAGATAATAAGGAAATATTAGAAGCTGCACAAAAAAGCTTTGGCAAAATAAAGTTAAACCTAATGATCATGTAATAAAAATGAATGGAGAAAGAGAATTAATAAACAACAACAACAACATCAAGCCTTTATCCCACTATGTGGGGTCAGCTACATGAATCCTTTTTCTCCATTGTGTTATGTTAAGAGTCAATTTCTCATTTAAATCTAATAAATAAATGTCAATTATAATACTTTATAACCAAGCTTTTTTAGGTTAGCTATACCTTTCTTAACATAAGTCAAATATAATACATTTACTTTCCTAACCGGGTTATCGAAAGGCCACCGTTGTATAAGACCAAACCATCTAAGGCTACTTTATCTAATCTTATCTTCCACTGGAGCTACTCCAACCTTTTCACGTATATGCTCATTTCTGATGCAATCAAAAAATATAGGGAGCCTATATCTCTTGATCACAAAAGACACGACGGACTTCTACCGACGAAAAATGACTAAGGACGAGAAGTAGGAAAGAACAAACTCTTACATTTCAATTTAAACTAAACAAAAGAAAACTTACAACAATACAAACGACTCTTGCAAACAAAATGACGACACCCTAAAGTTGCTGCACTTGAAGAAGAAGGATACAGATGGAGCGGCACTTGCGGAGAGACGAAGAGATTAGAAGCCCGAGAAGAATGGTGGAAAGAGCCCGTAGGATTTCCGGAGGGGATGAGAAAGAGGAGTGGAAAGAGTCCGCAGGATTTCCAAGCAAACCCGCAGGTTCAACTTTTGATTTCCAAAAATCACATTCATTTAACAACATAACAAGCATTACAATTCCCCCATATTTATAGGTATGAAAGGGAACATGAAAAGACACATTACATTAATTCTAACATAATAAACTAAGCACCATAACATTAAAACACCTAAAAATAAATCCCAAGCCAAGAAATCGAAGAGGTAGCCGCGGGAGCCAAGGGGGCCGAGCGGGAACTAAGGGGGCACGGTCACGGGAGGGAGCACAGGCACGGGAAACCAGCAGCCGGCCGGAATCCAAGGAGGTGAATGCAATGAAACCATGGAGGAAGCCAAGGAGTCATGCATGGGAATACAAAACACTTAACTTGGGATTCCAAAAGCCCTTTTTGGAAACCCAAGAGACAACTTTAAGACATTAAAAACTAAAATAAAAGTGCATTAAAATAAAGGATAAATATGAGCTAAAACTTAGCTAATAATGAGCTATATTTTAGTTCCATTTAATGAACTAAAATCCTGCTCATAAATGAGCTAAAATTCCAGCTCAATTTTGATTGAGCCACTAGACTCAAGGGAAGCCAAAATTTGATTTATTTTGGACTCGTGTTGACCCCCCCTTTGTCTAAATCAATTTCGTAGAGTAAACCCACGCATCCACCTGAGCATCCTCATCTCTGCAACACTTAAGTTAATATTATGCTTCTCTTTTAATGGGCAACATTCTGCACCATAAAGCATTGTAGGTCTCACCACCATCTTATAGAATTTTTCCTTAAGTTTGAGGGAGACTTTTCTATCACACAAAAAGCCCAATGAATTTTTCCACTTCAACCATCCAAACTTAAATTCTACTAATAGTATCCCCATCTATTTCATCATTACTCTCAACAATAGAACCAAGATATCCAAAACATGTACTCTTATTAATGACTTGATCGCCCAAAGTAACAATCTCCACACTAGATCTATTATTACTAAAATTACACTCCATATATTCAGTTTTAGATCTACTCAAACAAAAGCATTTAGACTCTAAAGTTGACCTCCATAATTCACGCTTACCTTCAACTCCCTCTCTACTCTTATCAACAAGAAAAATATCATTAGCAAAAAGCATACATCAGGTATAACCTCTTTCAAATGCCTAGTGAGAACATCCATGACTAAAGCAAAAAAGATATGGGCTTAAGGTTGATCCCTATGTTGCATGGATACTCCTATTTAAGAGGCGTGCTGTATCGGACATGTGTCGGATACGGATACGCCTCCGACACGACACGGATACGTGTCGAAAACAGCTTTGCCGTGTCCGATTAAAATATTATTTAAATTTGACTGGACACGCGTATCGGATACGCGTGTCCTATTAAAAAAACACTGAGCCACGATTTACCCTATTCTTTTCGACTTTCCACCGTTTTCGCTCAATATCCATATTCATTTATGCGGCTGAAACATTTCAAAGAGCTAGGATTTTTCGTTTCCACACAAGTGTTCATCTTCTTTGTTATAGTTGAAGGAGTGACTCGATGACGCGAGCATATAAGCAAATAGGATCATCCTTTGTCGACAAAGAGGCTTGACGACACGAGCATTAAAGTCGTTAGGATCATCCTTCGTCGACGAAGCGGCTTGACAACACGAACAGTGAAGGCGACGTGAGCAGTGAAGGTTCATTTTCTTCGTCGTTCTTCGTTTTCTTAATCATATGCTCAGTATCGAAACTTGGTACCGCTTGGTATCGACATTATTGGAACTCAGTATTGCTCGGTACTGCTCGATACCGAGCGGTGCTGGAACTCAGTACCGCTCGGTATTGGAACTCGGTACCGCTCGGTATTGGAACTCGGTATTGCTCGGTACTACTCGGTACCGAGCGGTATTGGGACTCAGTACTGCTCGATATTGGAACTCGGTATTGCTCAGTACTACTCGGTACCGAGCGATATTGGAACTCAGTACTGCTCGGTATTGGAACTCGGTACCGCTCGGTATTGGAACTCAGTATCGCTCGGTACTGTAACTCAGTATTACTCGGTACCGCTCGGTATTGCTCGGTATAGAGGGGCACCGAATGGTACCAAGCGGCACCGAGAAGCTAAAACATGCTCGGTATCGCTCGGTATCTTTCCATAAAAATAACTTTAAAAATAAACAGCACTTCAAAATTACTCTTACAAAAAAAAAATTGTTTCGGGGGCCCTGCCCCCTAAAACCCCCGCAGGGGCGCTGCCCCTTGACCTCGCGTCCTGACCGGGCAGATCGACCCCTGCCAGGGGGCAGCACCCCCTTGGACCCCTGGCAGAGTCGCAACATATCTACATTTTCACTTAAATTTTTTCATGTTTCAAATTCATGTTTTAATTTGTATAGATCCTTTGTAGGATAATGAGCTCTAGTGGAGTAGGAATTGGTTCTGATGATGATCCATCAGAAATCAATATTGAAGATAACAAACCTCTATGGTTTTATGTTACAAAAATAGATAAAACATCAGAAGGGGGAGGCAATATTGCATTCAAATGCAATTTTTGTAATGCAACATACAAAGGATCATATTATAGAGTGAAAGCTCATTTGTTGAAGATTAGTGGTCATAGAATCAAATTTTGCCTGAAGATAAGCTCATCACAAATGGCTGAATTACAAAGAAAAATCAGTGAAGCTGAGCAAATGAGTAAAAAAGAGCTTCCAAAACATATTCAACTTCCAAGCACTCATGCTTCATATCATTCATCATCTTCTTCAATTAGATGTGATGACAGTACTGTAAACAAAGGGTCTTTTCGAATGGAGGGATTTGAACCAAAAAAAGAAAACATGTTGTAGATAGTGCTTTGGAGAAAATATTTAATTTACAAATGAGAGAACAACTAGACAGGGAAATAGCTAGAATGTTTTACTCAGCTGGACTTTTTTTTAACCTAGCAAGGAATCCACATTACAAGAATGCCTTTACATGTGCATGCAATAACAATCTTGTAGGATACGTGCCACCAGGATATAATGTCATTAGAACGAAGTTGTTGCAAAGAGAGAGGGACAATATTAAGAAGTTGCTCGAGTCTACTAGAGGAGTTTGAAAGAAAAAAAGAGTTACTTTGGTTTGTGATGGGTGGACAGATCCACAAAGAAGACCACTTATCAACTTCATGACTGTAACAGAGAGCTATCCTATGTTTATCAAAGCTGTAAACTGTGAAGGACAGTACAAGGATAAGTTCTTCATTTCTAATTTAATCAAAGAAGTTATCATGATGGTGGGGCCTTCAAACATCATTCAGGTCATTACTGATAATGCAACTGTTTGTAGAGCTGCAGGTCTACTTGTAGAGCAAGCATATCCTCATATTTTATGGACACCATGTGTTGTGTATACGCTTAATCTTGCTTTCAAGAACATTTGTGCAGCTAAGAATACCGAGGCAAATGAAATCACCTATAATGAATGTCATTGGATCACAGTGATTGCTGGAGATGCAATTGTAATTAGAAATTTTATTATGAATCACTCCATGAGACTCTCTATGTTCAATGATTTCTCTAATTTAAAGATGCTTACAGTTGCTGAAACTCGGTTTGCCTCAGTAAAAGTGATATTGAGAAGATTCAAAAAAATAAAAAATACTCTTCAAGCTATGGTGATCAGTGACAAATGGTCATGTTATAGGAAAGATGATGTTGGAAATGCTAGGTATATAAAAGAGAAGCTTTTAGATGATTTATGGTGGGATGAAATTTAATACATCATAAATTTCACAGACCCAATTTATGAGATGTTGAGAGTAGCTGATACGGATAAGTCTTGTTTACATCTCATTTATGAGATGTGGGATTCAATGCTAGCCAAAGTAAAATAAATTATATATAGACATGAGAGGAAGGCACTTCATGAAGACTCAAGCTTTTGGGATGTTATTTATGCTATTCTAGAAGATAGGCAGAGCAAAAGTAATACACATTTACATTGCTTGGCTCACTCATTAAATCCAAGCTAAATTTCAACATTTTTTTATTATGAATTCACAATTTATTGTTTTGTAATTTCAACATTTTTTCATTATTTCATTTTAATGTTATTTGAAGATATTCAACTAAAGAATGGCTTCAAGAGGATCCTCAAAGATTTTCTCCACATAAAAATTTAGAAATTTCAAATATGAGGAAGACATGTTTGAAGCGTTATTTTCCAAATGAGGAGAGAAGAAATGTCAATATTGAGCTTGCTAAATTTTTTTGGTTATTTAGAGGACTTTGGTGACCAAGAGTCATTGCGTGATAGGTGGAGAATTGATCCGAAAATGTGGTGGATTATACATGGAGCTTCAGCACCTCTACTTCAAACAATCGCCATAAAATTGCTTGGCCAAGTTTCATCCTCATCCTGTTGTGAAAGAAATTGGAGCACATACTCATTCATCCAATCAATGAAGAGAAATAAAATTACTCCACAACAGGCTAAAGATTTAGTTTACGTTCATACAAACCTTCGACTTCTCTTAAGGAAAACTCCAACTTATATGGAAGGAGACAACAAGATGTGAAATGTTGTTGGAGATGGATTTGAATCTCTTGAGGATATAGGAATATTAAAAATTGCTAATCTTTCACTTGATTAGCCTGAATTAGAAGCTATGATATTTATTGAAGATGATATAGAAACTCAAAGACAAACCACTGAAGAAGTTAATCCTATCATTCCTTCTGTTGAATAGTTGAAATTTCATGTGCTGGACAATTTATCTTCTTGTTTTTGTTATTGTAGTATTGTACTAGACATTTCAATATTTAATGCTTACTTTTATTTCAATTTTTTTATTATTCAAATATTACACTTTGATTACTTTATTAATTTTTATGTATTATTTATATATTATAATGTCGTATCCGCGCCGTATCCGTATCCTGAATTTTTAAGAATTGGAGTGTCCCATATCCGTATCGTGTCGTATCCGTATCGTCATATACTTATCGGTGCAACATAGGTTGATCCTTGATGTAATCCAACTAAAATAGGAAAATACTTGGTCAAACCACCTTGTGTTTGAACACAAGTAACAGCTCCTGCATACATATCCTTAATGACTTGAATATAAGCATTATTAACCCCTTCCTTTTCTAGAACTCTCCATAGCACCTCTCTTGACACGTTATCATATACTTTCTCTAAATCAATAAATATCATATGAAAATCGTCCTTATTCTCTTTATACCTCTCAATAAATGTATAGCTTCCATAGTAGACCTACCCGACATGAATCTAAATTGATTTTGAGAAACATCAATACCCAACCACAACCTATTATCCATATCTCTCCCATAGCTTTAAAGTATGACACATTAACTTAATTCCTTTATAATTCACACAATCTTGACCATCACATTTATTCTTAAAAATAAGAAACAAGACACTTATTCTCCACTCATCTGACATCTTTTTAGTCTTCAAAATAATATTAAAAAGTTTAGTAAGCCAAGAAATTCCTTCATCTCCTAAGCATTTCCACACCTCTATTGAAATATCATCAAGTCCAACAGCTTTTTCAGACTTCATTTTCTTTAAAGCCACTCTAACTTCAGTTTACAAATACGTCGATTAAAAAAATCTTTATTTTCATTTAGGATGCTAAGGTCACTAAATAAATCGAATTCTCACAATCTTCAAAATATCTCATCCATCTTAGTTGAATATCCTCTTCTAATAAAAGCACTTTTGATCTTCATCCTTAATTCACTTCACTTGAGCTAAATACTTACTACTCCTATCTCTTTGTTTGGCTAACTTATACATATATATTTCACTCTCCTTGGGCTTTGTTTGATTATCAGGTACCTTTGGTAAAAGGCAATTTTAAAAACATTGGTAGGTAGAATGGAGGTTTCTAACGGAGAAATAAATACTAAAAAGTTTTTGAAAATAATACAAAATAAAGTTTTATAAAAAGTATTTTTACAAAAATATCACATTCAAACAACAACCAAAAAACAATTTTTGTGTTTTGAAACATAAAAGGAAAAATTAAGTCCTCCCAAACGAGGCCTTAGTATCTAATATATTATATAAATCATTAAAAGCTAAATTCTTTACATTGCATATTACTTTCTTAGACTCCTTACAAACCTCTTTATATGTTTCCTAATTATCAGAATTTTTACATTTACACTAATTTGTATAACAAATCTTTTTATTTTTTATTTTTTCTTGCACATTTCAATTCCACCACCAACTATTTTTACTATTAGAAGCTTTTGCCTTTGATATCCCAGCACATCTGAAAGAGAATTAATAAAGCTGACCAAAATAATTACAAGGATAATGATTGCTATATATGACTTCTCGTCCTTCATTCATTTTGTTGAGTGTTGCAAGTTGTTTTAAATCTAATATATACAGTCAATTTTCACAAACTATAGCCAGAATATCATTAATCTACTCCATTTCAAATGCATATCTTGATAATTTAATGACCTCTTCTTTTGGGTGCATCTAGGGCCAATTTGTTTTGTTGCAAGTGTTTGAAATTGTTAGGATCTAAGTTCCAAAAGTAAATCACGTTGAAGTTTCAAAATTGTGAACTCGGCTCCTGTGTTTATTTGGGCAATAGTGAGTTTCACATTTAACCACCCATAACTTTTTTTCTTAATTTATTATCATTATAAGTAAAATAAATATTTAAATCTGTCATTCTACTAATTTAATATTTTGAATTGATATTAAAAGTAAGAGTATAAATAAATTTGAAGATGACTTCCCACTTAAAATAAAAACTCACTTTTGACCATTTGAAATTGAGTTCCAAGAATAAACTTAATCCATCCAAAAACATCTCCCTAGTTCACGGTTTAATACTGAACATGACTTTTTATCATTGAGCATGTGTAACACATTTAAGAATATATCTTAAGATGACCTAATCTAGCTAACAAATTAAAAAAAAAAGAAAGAAAGAGTTTATCGGAGCTAATATAACCATCACCAAATTTCTGTGATCTGCTCAGGTTGATGGCTAATAGAAGTCTTGGTTTAGAGGATAAAACATCAATGAAAAACTCTTTTCTATCTTCACTTAAGAGGAAATTATTACAACAACAACAAGTCTTTATCCCATTACGTGGGGTAGCTATATGAATCATTTTTTTCCATTGTCTCCTAATAAGAGTCAATTTCTCATTTAAATCTACTAAAAACATGTCATTTTTAATATGTTCTAACTAAGTATTTTTAGATCTACCTCTACATTTATTAACATAAGCTGCGGATCTAATACATCTACTCTCCTAACATGATCATCGGAAGGACTACGTTTTATGTGACCAAACCATCTAAGGCATCTCTCTAATATTATCTGCCACTAAAACTACTCCAAACTTTACACATATATATTCGCTTTGCATTTTGTTTCTAAGTATAATGCTACTCATCCATCTGAACATCCTCATCTCTACAATAATAACAACATCAAGCCTTTATCCGACTATGTGGGGTCGGCTACATGAATCATTTTTCTCCATAATGTCCAGACTGTCCAGTTAAGAGTCAAATTCTTATTTAAATTTAATAAAAAATGAAATTTCTAATATTGCATAGCCAAGCCTTTTATGTCTAACTCTACATTTCTTAACATAGGCCAAATACAATACATCTACTTTCCTAACTAGATCATTGGAAGGCCAATGATTTATGTGCCCAAACCATCTAAGATGACTCTTTCTAATCTTATCTACAACTAGAGCTACTTCAACCCTTTCAAATGCATACTCATTTCACATTTTGTCTCTAAGAGTAAAGCCACTCATCCACCTTAGCATTCTCATCTATATAACACTTAATTTTATGCTTCTCTTCTAATGGCCAACATTATGCGCATAAAGCATTGCTAGTCTCACCACATCTTATAGAATTTTCCTTTAAGTTTGAGGGGTACCTTTCTATCATACATGGGCTCAATGCATCTTTCACTTCAACCATTCAACTTGAATTTTACTAACAATATCCCCATCTATTTCACCATCGCTTTGAACAATAGACTAGAGACATCTAAAACGTGCACTCTTTTTAATAACTTGATCGCCCAATGTCCCAACCCCACCACTAGTTCTATTATTGCTCAAGGGGAAATTATTAGCAAAGCAAATCTATGATGAATGATATCAACATCTATTGTATTTCAACTTTCGAATAACATTCAAAAATTGATAGTCATGTCGAGCAAGCTACAGAAATAATCTTATAGGGTTTGTATGAGCGGACACAATAGCATGCAAAATTGGTTGTGAAATAGTGGTAGGAAAAGTTGGTTGAAGTGATTATCTAGTTTCTTTAAAAGAAAGATGAAAGGAATGTAAATAGATTGGGAAACCACAAAACATAGTTAAACTACTAGAACATAGGATGATATGCTTAGAATGTTTTTTTTTTTTTTAAATGCAGTTGAAAAGCCATTAGTTAAACGTCAATGTATTTGTAGTTTGAAAGCAAAGCTAGTAGAAAGATGTCCCAAATAGGCACTTGGTTATGTTAGAACTTAAATCTTGTAAAAATCAAAATAAATTAAGCAAAAATCCAACTCATATGTTTCACATCACACTTGAATCTCAATGACATAAAAGAAAGATAAGTGAATAAAAGCTTAAAATAAGGTGAGAAGAACCATAATAAGGGACTACGTCATAAACACTAACATGGTCAAATGACAACAATAATGGCTAAAGGATAGAGAAAGTATAATTGACAAAAGGTTAGGTGGAAAGAAGAGAAAAGTTGAGGCCAAGGTTGGAGGGAGAGGGATGGAAAGAGTAGAATATGGAAGGAAAGGTGAAAGGTTATCATAAAAGAAGGATTGGGGGTGTCTCATAATTGGCTCAATACCACATCGCATGACCATTCATTTGAAAGAACTCAGAAGAAATAATGAAAAAGGAGATCAAACGGGATGAAAAAGATAGAAAAAAAATATGAAAGAGTGTTTTTGAATGTAATAGTTGTATATGATTTCTTATTATAGAAGGTGTGTTCATTGGAGTAAATGAGATGCAGAAAAGTAAATATTGCTTGCATTTTATTTAAATTTTGAAGCATATTTTTAATGAGTATAAATAAAAAGTCACATTAATTTATGTTAGTTAATAGTATGCATAGCCTAGTGATAATCTAATCTTTAATCTATTCCATCTTCAACATCATTCATGCAGTCTTTTCTAAAACTAGATTTGGGTCTTCCAATCAATTTCTCTATTCTTGTGTATTTTCTTCATCTTCAAAGTTTTTTATTCTGAAAGCAAGATCTCACACCTATATTTAATTAGCTGGATTCCAATAGTGCATACCTATTTCTTCAACTCTTAATGTTCTTTTCATGTAATCCCACAACTATTATCGCCATCAAAAACCAAGTAATCTTTAATGATTGAAGTATTAGCACCAATCTCTAAAAATATGGAAAGTCGCTCAACTAATAGAATCGCATCGTAAGGCAAGATGCACAAGCCAACAAAGATGATCGCACAAGAGGTACAAGAAGTTATATGGCCTTGCCTCTCTGAGTCCCTTGGCATCATTTGGCTCAACATTAACAACACTAGCAAGATGATCATCGTAATGCACAAGCCAATAAAAATACCTGCACAAGAGGTACAGGAAGTTCTACAGTCTTGCCTATCTAAGTCCCCAAGCGACCTTTGACTCATCATTAACAACACTAATAAATTAATAATTGTTCTGGGGGGGGTATTGAAGAACAAGAACATCAATGCAGGAAGAGGATGGCAAAGGAAGATTTATAGGATGAAGGCTATGGAGGAGAGGCCAATGATTGGGGAAGAAGATGGCAAGAGAAAGCAGCCATGAGGAATCCTAGGTTTTAGTTGTGCAATAGAGTGAGATGATTTGGATCAAAGTTCCACAACTATATGAGTTCGACGACCTATCCATTGGTCAGTGTTAATAAATGGATAGTCCATCTTAATCTAGGACTAGATCCACGTCAATTTAATCAGGTATAATAAATATCCAAGTATGGTACCATAGCATTATCCTACTCATAATTTATTGTGGTCATTGGGTCATATTAAAAAGAGCTCCAGGACAAATCTAGACTTCTAATAGGTTTTTGAAGCATGTTGTTTATGAATTGTTGTTTCAACTTAAAATATGCATGCATGTTGTATAGAAATACAAAAATAAAAAACTACCATTTGCATGGAAAAGATGTACATATATAACAGCATTATTTTAGGCAATTTGAACCTCACAATACTGGGAAGCAAAAGACAATAACACTAAGTTATTGCTGATTGGTCAAAACTATTATTTTAACTGATCATGGCAAACAAACTTTACCAATTTCTGAAGAATAAAGACAATGCATAAGAAATCACAGATATTATTTCAATAATAGCGCATAGGGGGTAAGAAACGATTGCAAAGAATGTATCACAATAGCCTCATAGTGCATTCTTAATGACCAGGTCATGTTTTTAAATTAAATACACGGAAAAAAGTTAAATACCTCTTCACGTGACAGAGCCCTTTTGTTGATTCGCTCTTCATTTGCCTTTTCCATATAATTTAAAACCTTTTTGAATCCAGTAAGCTGATATTTAGGGAAACAGATTGAGTTTAATGAAACAGAAAAGTTAAGCAACAAAAATTAAGTGGTTACAAGCTCACACAATTACAAAAAATGGAAACAACCAAGCTTTGCTTGCATGAATTTCTAAAAGCTTACATTTTGGAGATCAGAGAATGGCTTCCATTCACAATGTAAATATGACTGCCCTTTCCATTTAATATAGAATTCAACATCATTCCAATTAGGTTCTGATTCTGACACTACACTCATCACTGAAGGTAAAGTTGATCTATAGTTCTTTGCAGCTTCTTCAGCAATCCCCTTTGTTTGGTGCCAAAGTACCCTCTCAATTGAATCACTATCATCTTCTTCAGCTTCTTCCTGAAATCATGACTATACATCACCCACTCGCTGAAAATTAACGGAAACTGAAACGGACAAAGCAAAGGGAATCTGAAATGGTGAAGTGCTGAATATGACTTGAATCAATGTCTCATCAGAAAAGGTGGTAAGCATCAAACAGAAGTCACATAACTATTATTTAAAAAACACTAAGCCTAAAAGGATACCCAAAAAAAGCAATACTTAATAATACACACCTTTTGGGACTTGTTTAGCTTATCTTCATCAATATCCTCACTTTCCTCACTTTCAACATAAGAGACCTTTCTCACAGACCTAACAGAATGTCGAACCTCATTCCTAGGGGAGCTCATAATTGCTGATGTGGTTAATCGTGCACCAATCTTTTTATTACGTGACTGAGGTGCCCTCTTTATTTTTAGATCGAAGTACCCATCGATGTCCTCTTCTGAATCATCTTCAAAAGATTCAGCTTCTTCTGAAAAAACTCTCCCTCTTTTCCGTCTATTGATATGAATGGATTTGCTTTCTTTTGATCCCTTTGATCTTTGCCCAGTTTTCCGCCTTGCTCTTTGTCTTTTAAAACTTGTGCATTCTTCTATATCATCTTCCTCCGAGAGGTCAAGGTCATCATCTTCATCATCTGCATCATCATCCTCAAATTCATCACTCTCTGACATTTTAACCTGCATCAATTGATGGAAAATTTAGCATCTAGAAATTTGTAATACATTCAACATATTTTCAAGAATATCCCAAAAAAACATTGAACAATGAAATGGAGATGCAAAGAAACAAACCAATTGCAAAAAGCAAAAAAGGAAATGATCCACTCATTACCTCCCTTTCCAAACAGAGATATTGATCATTAAGCATGCCAGAAGAGAAGAATATCATTGCACTCAACTAACTGGAGAATGCAGAAAAAGATAAACAGCAAGCTAAATCGGCAAGATGATGAATGGAAACAACTAACATACTAATAAAGACTTAAAATTCTGCTTGAAAGCAACCCTCTCAGAATTAAAGAAGTTGAATCATTTGTAAACTAAAAGGCTGATCATGATTTCTAGTAAATCTATCCATAAAGCTTAAGTTTACAGCTAAAGAAATAGAGCATGAAAAATATGATGCAAGAATCTAATAGCAAAAAAGTAAAATATAAAAACAGAAACGAACAAGAGTGATGTAGCAAAATAAGCTGCTAAAACCCAAATTTAATTTACTAACAACAACAACAACATCAAGTCTTTATCACACTACGTGGGGTCGGCTACATGAATCCTTTTTCTCCAATTTTATTTACCAAAATGAAAATATTAAATTCATATGACAACTCAAATTTCTAGAAGATTGACCTAAAATAAAATTGAAGTTCATGTAAATAAAGCATGGTATCATTCATTAACCTTGCTTCTTGTGTGCCTATTTGTTTCATCAAATTCAGGCTCAAAATCAACATCATCAGGGTCGTCTTCTGTGATAAAAAAAAGGTTTGATATCAGACGTTTATCAATGGGAAAATAAATGAGAAAACGTGACTGCAAATGAAGGAAACATTAGCATTTTGTGGAGGAAGCCAAAAATGTTATTTAGAAGCACTTTTTTTTTTATTCAGAAGCACTTTGATAATGATAAGACAAAGAAATCTATTTAAGTATTGACGACGGGAAGAAAAAAGACAATTTGTTTTTGATCAGGAATGACAAACCATCTCCTTCATTTTCTTCATCTTCTTCTTCATAATCCTCATCCTCATCATATCATCAATTTTACTCTTCTAACACTTAGAACTGTTTCTATGGAGTTGGTAGTGAGGTGCTGGTGGCAATCTTGAACCGGAGGTGCAGGCTGGCTCAGACCCCGACCATGAAAAGAATCACTATTCCTCTCACCTCTTGCTCATAATAATCATCAGAAAGCATCTCATCTGCAGGCACATCAGCTTGTCCTCTCTGCAAATGATCTTCATCTCTCTGACCATCCGAGTCATCACAAGAATAGCCAAGAGATTCTACTTCAACTTTCTTAGAGTCACAATCAGGCCCTTCTTCAACTTTCATAGAATCATAATTATCCTCATTAGAAGCCCACATTGGTTGGCAATCTTTCCAAAAGCTTGAACCCCAAGTACCAGCAGGATTTAATCTTCTTCCAGCCTTTGCCATACCATTCATGCCACACATATCACTCTGCAGCCCACCAGCATCATATGGCTCCTCCTCACTTTGGTACTGCCCTGCAGCCTTCTTGTCAACCTCCTTCTCACCAAAACTAGCATCCATGTCTCTAGTTCCCGGAGATCCATATGCTCCATCAGCTTCACGTCCACCATCCTTCCCATTCAAGTCTTGACTGGAATCCATGTTTTCATCGAAGTTCCTGAAGTATGCCATCTCGCCTCCTCTCACATGGAAATCTCTCCAAATCCACTACAAGCTATCACTGCAATAGCAAAACACGGGATTGAAAGTAAGATATTTTTGCTTCACCAACAATGCAGATGTCTGCAGTAAAGAGTAAACATAGAGGATGCATTTTACTCCAATCCAACAGCAAGAAGCACTTAGAAACATTAAAGAATACTAGTTTAGTCAAGAAAAAGGGATCCTTCATTCAGGGCGCTAAGGAACACATTTTGGATGCATAAGCCTAAATCCAAATCAAATGCAGGCATGCATAAATCCTAAATCTTTATATTCAAAATAATCATTTGTTAAACAGGAATTCAAAACTTAACAAAGCAAAGTAGAATCCCGTTAAGGCACTGCAAGAGGAGCAATGAACTATCAAGCCTAACGTAAGGAAAGCAATCTGAAGCTAAAAACAAGCCGAATCGCAGAAACCCTAACACAGGCCGAAGCTCCGCGCCGATCAACTTACATATCGAATCCGGTGGCGGAAGGAGCAGATCGGCCGGAGGAAACCGATTTTTAATCCTAATCCGGAAGCGCAAATGGATGCAAGAAGAAGTCACGGTGCACAACGTAATCGGGAGCAGACAACCCGATCAAATCAAAGTAGCAAAGCTCACTGAGCGGGAAGCAGTGAAGACCACATATGGAGTGAATTCAGGGCGGGAGAGGCGTACCTAATGGAAGCGATGAAAACTAATAATCTTAGATAGGAAGCGGCGATCGGAGAAAGTGATTGTGCGTCGGCGTGGGGGTTCGGGAATCGTAGGAGGGAGGGCAGATTTTTGAATTTTTGTCAGATGGCTTTATGTGTAATTTCACAAGATTTCACGGCTTCCAGCGAGAAATCAACGGCTGCGAAGCAGGGATTGGGGTCGATCGTTTGGGGCTTCGACGGCGCATCACCCAGAGTAGGCCGTCGGCGACGGAGGGTTCGGATTCACGAGGTGTGTGCCGGCTCTCCAGACAGGCTGGGGGAAGGAGAGAGGGAGAGGGGGCTTATCGAAATCGAAAGAGAGAAAATAAGGGAAGATCGTGGTTGCTCTTATTATTTAGGTCGCTATTTACGGTTAGGAATTTATATGGGTGTGTTTGTTTCTCACGAGCCCCTTTTCCTTCTATTTTGCTCTGGCTTCCGCTCTCTTAATGTCTATGGTGGGGAAGGGATGTGAGGTGGACCATGGAGGGCGATACGTGGACAAAATTGGACGGTCCTGATGAGCTGAAAGGGTGGGATCGTGCGGCTATCTGCCGGCCCTGGATCAATGCAGCCGCCACGTTTTGTTTGCATATTATTATGTTAAATTTATTCTTAATTATTAGTTATGTTATCTTAGTAAAAATATGTTATGGAAAAATATAAATACTAAATAATCCAAAAACCTTTCATATTTGGATAACAACCCCCTATATCATCAAAACTTCTTTGAGAATATTGCTCTAATTTTATTTTTTTTAATATTTAGCATGTTGTAATTTTAAATTTTTAGATATGCAAAATATTGTTTTATAGTGAGCACCAAGTAGGATATTAATATGAAATAACTCTAATGTTTGTGCCAAATTAATAATATCCTTATACTATAATAATTACATGTCTAATATACTTAATTTATAAATCGTTAGAATTTTAATAGAGTTTTAAGTTTTTATATGGATGTGGAGATTTTCATAATACATGTAGGAAGTTTGTATATGAGTTGTAATTATAAGATATACTCTGGTTAACTAATTTCTATTATTTTATAGAGAACCCATGCAAAAGTTATCAACATTTAAGCAATTAGTGGACTTCAATACATGAAGCCTCCAAGGAGATTAAGGAGGTTGCCAATCACAATTGTCACTAATGATTATTGAAAACGGCTACAGCATTATAGTACTTTATATAGAGATAAGAGATACGAGGTGGATGTGGTAAAGAAGTGTTGGATGGATGCAATTGAAGAGTATTATTGGTGATAAAATATTAGAGTATTAGAAGGCAATGAAGGCGGTGGAGGTGTTGGACGTAGTGAAAGAATGACAGGGTAATAGCCCATATTTTGACTTGGTCAAATAATTTGTTTAGTCATATAAGTCAAATTTATAAATAATTTTTGTTATATATATATATATATATATATATATATATATATATATATATTATATATATATATAATATATATATATATATATATATATATATATATATATATTATTGTGTTTATTAAATAATTTAGGGGTAACGTAAAAAATTAACATCTCTTGATACAAGTGGAATTTTGTGACAGTTAGGTGTCCGTTTTCTAAAACAATTTAACCAAAGTTTTCAGAACATGTTGAGCTATTTTATAAATATTCTTCTTTGATTTATGGAGCTCCAAATTGAAAATATAAAAGAATTTGTATGAATTTACATTAAAATGAATAATTAGCATAATTACCAATACATCTTATACTATTTTATTAAAAAAAACTCTAAATTTACTTATATAACTTATCTAAATGTCATTTCACTCATTTTATTTTTAATACAGAGCATAAATCAAAAATCAAAGAGAAAAGAGATGAAAGAGAAAATAAAACTTAGAATGTGGAGGTTGTAGAGCAATTTTTGCTAGTGAGTTATGTTGAGAAAGTTGTTCATCTTGAGATAGAATATGATTACCCTACCTCTGATTTTAATGATTTTGTGTATTTTGTATTTTATTAATTTTGATTTGATCAAAATAAACAAAAGTTATGATATCTTAATTTTTAGCAAACTTTAACTATATAATTTTTTATATATGATAGAGGTCATTAACATAACCATTCTAACTAGAACATATTAAATATTCAGCAATTATTTTTTTATTTTGAGAGAATATCCTAATTTGGGAAATTTTGAGAAATAATTATTAAATACTTTTACATATGAAAAATAGCACGCTATATTTTCTTGTGAATTAATTAATTTTAATTCATATGTTAATTTTATATGTATTAAGATGATACCCTGAATTAAACATTGAGTATTTTATAAGATATTTATTATGTTATATAAATACTATGAAATGTGTGTATATAAGAAACGTTGGCTAAAAATGATTTACATATTCAAATTGACTAAAGACATATTTCTTTATATAGGAGGCTGGGTTGATGGGATTTCCATTAAAATAGATTTATAGTGTAACCCTATGAATGGTATGAAAATGGAGGCATAAGAAGAAAAATCAATATGATATGACACGGCAACAAGCAGAAAGTGACTACTTATAATATGAAGGCTGTTTGACCTAAATGACTTGTAAAATGATTGATTAATGGAAATAAGACTAATATGATTTAAGCTGATTCTTGTAGGATTGGCCCATATAATTGGTTACAGGAAAACATCTCAAATAGCTAGATACATTTTATTGCTTACAGTGCTTGCATATGTATATGACAGGAATACATATGATAAATTACATGATTGATTTAATATTATTGCATAAGATATATAGGCTATGATTAATGCAAGTATCTGATAATACTAATAAAACGGATACAAAGATAATTGATATATATGAATCACATGATATACATGCATAACATGGACATTATACGATATGCATATGATAATGATACATAATAAGATACTATATAAACTATTTTGTTTTTGTTAGGTATATGATTGATATAACTCAGTGATTATTGTTTACTTGGTTAAGATGTACAATTGTATTGATATTTATTGATCATATTGCTTGTTATTACTTTACTGATTATTACATACTTTATAGTTATATGTTTATGCTGAAAGTACTTGAATGATTACATGCATATTATTTATAGTGTCTTATATTGATTTCAATTATAAGTTCTAGTAACCCACTGAGTTGTCAGCTCACTTTTTTGTTTTACATGATTTCAAGAAGGGGACTGGATCCAGCAGAGTGAGGACAAATAAAAAATTCAGGTTTTATTTTATTTATTTATTTTTTTATTGTATTCTTATAGTCAAGAGTTAAAAGATAATGATAAATAATACATGAATACTCAGCTATTTACATGATTGAGGATAGATAGTAATAATATTTATGATGAAAAAATTTAGATAGAATTATATATAGTATAATGGTTTTAGATTGAATAATTAATATAAATAGAATTATTTCAAAACTAACCATGGGTTATTACAATTGGAGGATGACGGAGGGGGAGGACTTGGGTGGATTAGCTTCGAAAAAAGGATTGGTGAATAAAAAAAAGTGAAAAGCAGTGATAGAGAGTGTAAGTTTTGTCCAAATTCAAGAAGTTAAGGTTTTATAAGCAAAAGTCATTGAATGATAATAGTTATGCACTTTTTCTTCAAACTTTCTTTCACCATGCAAAAACTTCCTCACCCCATATGTGAAGCTTTATTGATAGAAGAAATAACAAAATATAGTCAAAATAAGCACAGCTAGTTAGTATTTTAAGCTTAACCATTTTGATTTTGTTGCAATGATAGCCAAACATAGTCGATGAGCCAAATAACATTATTTATAGCTAATTTAACCATTAGGATAGGTATACTCTCACCAAATGGGTTGACTTAATATTAATAGTACCCAAAGTGGTAATTCATGGTTGGTTATAACAATCTTCCCCTTAAGCAATTTGGTCCATAGAATTGAATTTCCATATCACAAAAAAATTGGTGTTTACCTTTCAAGGCTCCCTTAGTTTGATGATTCCATCTAAAATTCTAACCATTAGAACATTGTACTATATGAGAGTTGGTTCATATATATATATATATATATATATATTATTTTTATTTTTATTTTCTTTTTCTCATATGTTAATTTTCATTTTAGTTTTAATGGTTTATTATGAAGAACATAGTTTGGATAAAACGCACATCATTCTTAAAGATGAGTCTTTAGAAATATTTTGCACACTTTCCAAATTTTGAGATTATCAAAGTTCATATGTAGATTGTCAAATACAATGATCATATGAGATAGACATACATATATCTTAGCTGCTTAACTTTCTTTTTTACCAATATGCAAATGTTTTGGGTAAGTGATATCATTAGAATTGCATAGCCTCCAAGTCAGCCTTCCACATATCCTCCTTTTCAAACACACACAATATATATATATATATATATATATATATATGTATATATAGTTGGCTTGATAATACTTAAAGTAATTAGCAGATCTATAATGGGGGTATTGAGACCCTTGCCTTAACTACCTTGGCCTAAAATTAATAGATCATAAAAAATTATTTTCTTATAAAATCATAAGGACCCTAACCCTATTATAAATCCTTAACTAAATCAACCATAAGAAGAATCAAGAAGCCTTGCAGTTCAATAATGCTAGCATCCACAACATTTTCCCTTTTGTGAAGGTCCCCTGTCCACTATGGAGCACATCGTGAGCACTAATGTTATGACGAGTGTTAGTATTAACTTAACACTCCTTTAAACTAGTGTTTTTTTTTTTTTTGTCTCTTTTTGTTTCAAATTGGTATTATGAGATATCCTTAAGAGTTTGTTGTCCAATTTAGGTTGGTTGGTATTGGTGTCCAATTTAAGTTGATTATTTAGGAAAATTAACTTAGATGCAAATATTGAGCCGTGATTTTGCTCATACTTGTTTCATATATTTATATTTGTTGAGGACTGTTTGTAATGTGAGTTTGATTTTTATTGGAATTGAAATGATTTTATGTTAAAAAATGCATTATGAAATGATTTATTATTGTTTGTTGTCTTGATCGGTACCATATTGTTAATGTTGGGATGTCACAATTAATTTTTTAATATCACCAATGCCAATTTTAAGTATAGATGAAAGTGAGGGCGTTTTTAAAATTGTTGATTTGTACTCTCATTAAAAAAAAGTATGGCTTCATCATTGCCTAAATCATATGTGAAAGTATTCATTAGTAATTTAACGAAGATAATTTTTATATAATATCATTTTAACGTTCAGTATATTTTTAAGTTAATAATTTACTAGGAAACATGATGGTGATGAAGATTCCCGCCATATTGGTTTGTAGATTTGATCATAGAAAGAGGTACTCAATTGTAGTATTCATAAAGACTTTAGTGTAAGGGTATCCAAGGTCAATTTAATCTAGTTTATGTATGTAGATTATTGATTATAATTTGATTAGGTGTGATTAATCAATGATTTAAGATGATGAGCACAAAGTTGAAATCAATTTATTTTTTATCTACAAATATCCAAAATTGTATTTTGGTTATTACAAAGGGCTGTTTGGTAGCTTGAAAAAAGAATGTTGTGCAAAGTGTATATAGTATAAAAGAAATGAAGTGTAAAAAGAATGCTTTTGAGTTATTTGAATGAATGTAAAGGACTTATGGTGACATTTTTTTAAATTTGTTTTGGAGTAAAGTGATTGCAATGTAAAGTGAATAGCGATGGCTAGAGGTAGCGGCCACAGCGACCAACGGTGGCAATGCTGGAGGTAGCGGCATCAAACTAAGTTCTATCCCTTTTTTTGAGCAAACTAAGCTTGGATAATGTAAAACCCCTCCGAAGTGCTTTTTTTGTGCTATTAGTATGTATGAACTGACTTTAGTACGGGACGAACTGAAGAAAATTGATAAGAATATGTATGGTTCGTCTGTACGAACCTGTACAAGCCTGGACGAACCGTTGGGACGAAATTTGTCCATAGAGCAAATCGTCCAGGAACGAATACACTTCGTCTGGATGAGAGTCCGGGACGATCCTGTTTTATAAGTATTGGAATTGAGATATTTTGGATCATTTTGAATAGAGAGAAAAAGTTGGAGAGAGAAAGAGAAGGAAAAGGGATAGAACTTAGTTTGCTGCCGCTACCTCCAGTATTGCCACCGTTGGATTTTCCGACAGATTTTCAGAAAGATTTTCCGTCGGATTTTCTGGCGAATTTCCGACGGATTTGTTTCCGTCGAATTTTCCGGCAGATTTTCCGACGGATTTTAATAAATTAAAATTTAGTTGTTCAAGTAATAATAATTTAATTATTCATAAATAACTTCGAATGCATTTCCGGTGGAATTTTCGACAAATTTCTGACGGAAATAAAAAAATTAAGTTAAATTAAATTATTTAAATTAAATATTTTTTTATTTTAAATATAACTTAAATAATTGAATTTATTAACTTAAATTATTGAATTTAATAAGTTAAATTATAATATAATTATTTAATACAATGATATTAAATTTAAACTTAAATTATAATAAAATTTTGAAATTACTTATTTGGTTAAATTAAGTTACACTTTTTAATTAACAGTTTTTTGTTTCTTAAATAATACGTAATAGGTTAATTAACAGTTTTTTATATTAACCCGCGGCAGAAATAATACGTAATAGCTTAAATAAAAAAAAATATCCTATTTAACAGGTTTTGGTTTCTTGACTAGATGGTAGATGCGGCGGCAGTTTCGCTTCCGCGCGTGGAGAGGTGAAGGGAGGGCGGGGTTTGAACCCCGCCGAAGGCACATGGTTCACGCGGATGGATTGGCTCACGCGGGAGGGAAGGGCCGTGTATGGTGTGGCTCGGGCGGTGGGCGGTTCACGCGAGCGGGGCAAAGCCGGCCGTGGCTTCAGCGCTGAGCGCTGTGTCCACCGCGTGCGAGTTGGGGTCCTGGAGTAGCGGGCCGGGTAAGCTGAACTGATTTTTTTTCTTCTTTCCTTGAAATTCCAGCACATTCAAAATTCGACGGAAATATTTTCTAGCGAAAAATCCGTCGGAAATGTTTCCGGCGAATTTTTTTTCGACGCGCGTGTAACCGGCGAAAAAAAATCCGCCGGAAATGTAATTTTCTGACGGATTTTAGCCATTTTTCGACGAAAATGTCCACCGGAAAATGACGTTTTTCCTGTAGTGAAGGGAGTTATAAGGAGATGATTACTGTGCCAACGGGCAAAGAGTGACGACACTTTTACTGAGCC